>CAMZMU010000074.1:160794506-161119997 GCA_947311845.1 Poa pratensis
TACCACGACTTTTTATTTCATATTTTTGTGTTTCCTTTTGTTTTTGTTCGGTTTAAATTTGCGTTGCCTTTTTTTACTTATATTTAATTATGTTATTTATTATTGGTGCCATAGATAAAAAATACTGGGACACATGAATATTATAATATTACAGGGCTCGGTCGGCATATTTGAATAATAGCGATCGAAACTCGAACGAGTAGAAAACCATAGTAGAGATCTAGACAGACCCTGCAGAAAAAAGGGACGTGACGAGGGTTAACTAAACTCTCCACCACACAGCCCCATATGTGCAGAAACACAAATAAAAGAACCCGGGGCTCGATTAATCGTTAAGTCACTGGGAGACCACCGAAGATTTCCTGCTTACGTATTCCAAACAAATCTCATCAGTCGATGAAGATGGGAAGCGGGAAGATGAACACCTTCTTTTTCTTTTTACCTTTTTTCTCTCTAATTATGTTTTCTTCCTATGTTTTTTTAGTTTACATTTTTATTGCCTATTTTGACATTCTGATGGTGTATCCCGCAAACATGCAGTAAATAAACTATAAATACTTCGTATTCTGAGGTACATAAAAATACAAAATCTGATAATTCTGGAGATTTGAAAATATGCATACTCAGATCCACAATTTTGTCATTTTTGTGTGGCTAAATATGTATAGTATTTAAAGTTGTGTTTTCTCATGTTATGGAATACACTAATAGCTACAACCGATATTTTTATAAAAAATTGAAACTCATAAATATTGTTTTCGTTCTTTTTAAAATACCTGATTCTCGGGAGCGCCAAATCTCTTCATTTTCCTTTTTTCTTGAGGGAAATCTCTTCATTTTTCCTGTTCTGTGATGATATATATGCCTAGGATGGGACAGAACCGTTTTTGATAATCCATCTGCTTCCTTTATCTAGCAATCTGGGTAGGACTTAGGAGGCCATGCCTTGTCTTGTCACGATCTGCCAGTCTCGGGCAGCGCAATAGACACACGGCGGAAGACGAAATGAGGGCCACATTTTTTACTCCGAGTAGACGGCGACCAGTGTCAATCAATCAATTAATCAAGCACAAATTAATCAGCCCCTCATTTCGCCGTGCTCTACTCTCCTCAGACTCTCGCCCTTCTTCCACAGATCCAAGAGGTTTCGAATCTTCTTCTTCCTCACCACACAAGTTCATTTCACCAGGTGGTCTCTGAAACTGTTTAAACAGGGGCACACCGCCGTTGGCGATGGAGACGGGCGAACAGAGCGCGAAGAAGCCGAGGCTGGATCCGCCGCCAAGCATTCGTGTCAAGCAAGAAGTCGCATTGCATGAAGGAACCGGTGGCGAAGGAGGAGGAGGAGGAGGAGAAGGCGGCGGGGTCGTCGTCGTGGCGCCGAGGGTGGAGGGCGCCATCAAGATGGACATGACTCTGCTCCACTGCCCGCTCTGCTCCCGCCCCCTGAAGCCGCCCGTCTTCCAGGTAGCTTCCTCGCTTTCTTGGATCGACTGGTGACATGCGTGACGAATCTCCGCGGCCCGACTCGTGCAGTGCAAGGCCGGGCACTTGGCCTGCGGCGGCTGCATCGCCGGGGGCGAGGAGTGCCGGAGGTGCGACCCGGACGGCGGCGGCGGCGGATTCGACGTCCGCAACACGGCCATGGACGCCGTCGTCTCGGCAGCCAGGATCGAGTGCCCGCACGGCGGCTGCGGGACTGACGTCGCCTACCACGAGCTGGACGCCCACCGCGGCGCCTGCCCGCACGCGCCCTGCGCCTGCACGGAGCCCGGGTGTGGGTTCGCCGGCCTGCCCCCGGGGCTCGCCGCCCACCTCGCTGCCGAGCACGCCTGGCCCAAGCTGACGGTCCAGTACGGCAAGGTGCACCGCTTCCGGGTGCCCGTGCCGTCGCGGCGGGTGCTCGTCAGCGCCGGGGACGATGGCGGCGCGTTCGTCCTGACCGCGGGCGCTCTCGGCGCCGCCACGGCCGTGTCGGTGGTGTGCGTCCGGGCTAGCGCGGCGCCGTGGCCGCGGTACACGTGCAAGATGTGGGCGAACCTGCCGCCGGCGGCGGCGGAAGCTGCGGCGAGCGGTGGCAAGGCGGACGTGGCGCTGGTGGACATGAAGGTGGAGAGCAGCACGTCGCCCGGCGCGGTGTTCGCCGTGGACGAGCTGGCGTCGTTCCTGACGGTGCCACCCAGGTACCTGGTTCCAGCCGCCGCGTCGTCGTCCATGGCCGTGCCGCTCAGCATCCGTATCGAGAGCATCTCCTCCTCCTCCTCGAAATAATCTGTTGACGATCGTCTGCTGATGTTGTTTTAGGGTTCTTAGCAGGTAACATCATTTTGGTTGCAGTGGCAAGGATGGGGTAGCAACTGGTGTTTTGTGGTACTGGTATTTTGGGGATCCAGCTGATGAAACTAGTACCTTCTCATTTTGAAATTAACTGACGCAAATTTGTACTCCCTCCGATCCATATTAGTGGACACAACTTTGTCTAGATACACATGTATCTAGTCTAAATATTTAACTAGATACATATGAATTTAGACAAAGCTATGCCCACTAATATGGATCGGACGGAGTACTAAATCTGCCACAACTAATTTGAAACCGAGCAAGTAATTATTATTTTGGGGAGATGTAGCAAAACTCTGGGATCAATGCAGTGTTGTTTGCCTTGCATACTCTGGGATTCTGTTTGCACCTGTTTCGAACTTTCAATTCCAGTCTTATTTGAATGAGCAAAACTCCACTGCTCGGATGGTCAGGTGCTGAAAGTCGTCTCCTCTAGGAAACATTTTACTGACAATTTATCAACACAATGAGATGAAATAGTGATGGTTGTCTAGAATGTAGTATTATATCAAAAACAAGACCAAATGGTCTGGAAATTGCGTAAATCTTGATTATATAGTCTGCAATCCTTATATGTACTGATTAATTTGCACATATTCGACACAAACTCTACATCTGCTTATATGTAGTAAGAATTGGTCTCTTCAATAGTATTGAGTATAGACCATCACCATATCTGAATCATCACAGGTCACTAGTCATGCAGGTCACTAGGTCTCACAGAGTTCAGACAAGGAAGCATATATGGGCAAGCCTCTGAACTAATGACACCATTCTTTTGTCATTTGTCTGATTTCTAAGTATATATTGTTTCAGTGTAGTGTGTACTAAGTTGCCTCTATTGCATTCGTTCATTTTGTATTTAATTATGGTAAGCCTGAGCTGTTTTCTCTAACCATTCTTTTTTTAGCTAGAGTTTCCTGGATTTGAACAGAAATAAGGGGACACGTGTCAGCAAGGGGACCCGGGGGAATTTTTGCCCCAGATCCCCAGGGACGCCTAGTCCTGCCCACTAATTTGTCAGTTTCGTTCTCAAATTAATTATTGGGGATCCCCGGGTACTGGTATTTTGGGGATCCAGCTGATGAAACTAGTACTTTCTCATTCTCTAATTAATTATCGCAGAGTTAAGTATTTAGTATAAACTTGTACTAAATCCGTGACAACTAATTTGGAATGGAGCAAGTAATTATTATTTCGGGGAGACATAGCAAAACTAATTGTGCTGCCTAGAGATGTTGATGAATTCTGAATGCAGTGTTGTTTGCCTTGCATACTCTTGGATTCTATTTGCACCTGCTTCGAACTTTCAATTCCAGTCTTATCGAATGAGCAAAACTCCACTGCTCGGATGGTAATGAGCTGAAAGTCGTCTCCTCTAGGAAATATTTTACTGACAATTTATTAAGACAATGAGATGAAATAGTGATGGTTGTCCAGAATGTAGTATTATGTCAAAAACAAGACCAAATGGTCTGGAAATTGCGTAAATCTTGATTATATTGCCTGCAATCCTTATATGTACTGATTAATTTAGGGTGGATTGCACATATTCGACACAAACTCTACAGCTGCTTGTTGGTGCATTGCATCAAACATTTCTTGTAATCCAGCTGGTTCCATTTTAAGGAAGCTGCCTGCTAGAGTGCCAGTATAGGAGCGGAGTACAATTCAGCTGATTGGTGCTGCATCGGCACAGCTATTTTTGATAAATCAAGGACAAACAATTCTATAGTACGAAGTACTATTGTAGTACCACTGTAATAGTACTCCTCCCCTACGACTGCTGCATGGTGCAGCTACGGCGGCGTCCTGTGCCGTCGCACGTCGGGAACCGTCGTGCTGCAAACGCCAGCCAGTCGCAGGGCTAGCGGCGCACGCCACGTTTTCACTCTGCTCCCTCCCCTTGACCAATAAGAGCATCTCCAAGCGGAGCCCCGAAAGCCAGCCCAAACGTCCGGGCGGACAGCCCGGACGTGTTTTGGGCCGAAAACGGCCACCCAACGGAGCCTCCCATAGCCATCCAAAACGACCGGACGGTCCGGCACACCCCAAACCCAGCCCATATCTCGGCGGGTTTGGGGCGGCCCGGACGCGCCCGGACGCATCCGCCCCTTACTCGCTGACAAAGCGGACCCACTACGGGAGGATGACCGTCGCCGCTGAACGGCCGGCCGTCGCCGCTGACTTCCGCCGCGTGGCAGCTCCGTCCCCACAAATACCCCACCGGCCGTAACCCTACCTCACTCCACTCCCCACCCCGCCACCTCGCCTTCTCCGCTCGAGTGGCCGGCGCAATGTCTTCCTCATCCATCGACTGGGGCTCGGAGCCGGAGGACGAGGTTTCCGATGCGGCGGCGCCACCGGAACCCGTGGACGCGGAGGAGGCGGAGGCCATCCGCATTGCCGTCGAGCAATCTTTGAAGGAGGTCGGCCGCGGCAGATCCAGCGCGGCGCCGCCGCCAAGCGGAGGCCAATGCAGCCGCTGGTTCGAGCTTGCGCCGGTGCGGCGCCGTGCAATGCCGGCGGGATCTGTGGCGGCATCATCAGCTCCTCCACCACGCTCCGCTCCGGTAAGATCTGCGCCTCCCCATCTCCGCCTCCCCGTGCCCCCCCCCCCCCCGTCCAAGCTCCACCTGGGTGGAAGATTCTGCCGGACGGGGCCGGCGGATGGCGCCTTCTTCCGAAGACCCCGCCGTCTTCGAACGGATGCGTACGCCGGAGACGGAGGAGAAGGCCTACCGGGAGCTCCGCAAGGCGGACCCCGCTGCGGCGGAGCGGGCATTGCGCGCCGCGGCCAAGGAGCCGGTGCCGTTGGCCGTCTTGGAGCGGTCGTACACCACCGCTGAGACGGACGCCAGGCGCCTCCACCGCAAGAACAAGGCGATGCTCGACACCGCCATCGCCGAGTCGAAGAAGGAGGTGGCGAAGAGCGACCGCGCGGCCAGGCTCGCCGAGGAGCAGACCCGCGCCGTCCTCGCCGCTCGCTCCAACAGCTCCGCCTCCTCCAACGACGACCCGTACGCGGCCTTCGAGCTGCTGCGCCGCCACCGCCCTTCCGCTGATGACATGGGGAAGGGGCCGGCGTCAAGGCAGTGAGCGCCGCCGATGGAGGCGAAAGGACGGCGGACAGAGAGGATGGCGGCGCCGTCGGTTTGCCTACTTTTGCTACAATTTGTCTATATAGTTTAGCCAACCTATGTATGTAATCCGAACTATGAGCTCCGATCGAACTAATCTTATGCAATCCGTACTACATTTGAGCTCCGATCTACGTTCTTTATTTACGTTGCATGGCTAGTATGGTTTTGAGGATGTGGATATGGGGGCATGGTTGTAGGACACCTTTTTTGGGGTTTGTCCGGTCGTTGGAGATGCTCTAACCACTGTCAAATCAATTTGTTCAGCGATGCTAATTTAAGCACTATGCTCGTCTAGCCTAACTGTCAGTTCTGTTCACCGGTGATTTGTTCAGCGATGCAGGCTGGCGGTAGCCTAACTGTCAGTTTTGTTCAGCGATGCAGGCTGGCGGTAGCCCGTAGATTTTACTTAAAAAAATTGTGCGAATGATGCCTACTGTCATCCTGATAATGGTGGGAGTAACAACGTTCATAGAGGATTATACTGGATTTATTTCTCAGTTTCGTTATTCCAAGATGTTTGCTTTGTTTGGCTCTCTGGTTTGCTACCACCATTTTCGATACTCAAGCAAAGCTTCTTGCATACTCCTCCTCGCGTCAAGGGACTGACTCACGCCACGGTTTTACTGCACCTCTACGCACGGTCAAATCAGTAAAACCAGCATTCACATCCAGCTGTGGCGGCCTGAGCTGCCTCTTCTTCTTCTCCTTCTGCCGGGCTCGATTTTACTCCCTCGGACTCGGACCATCGCTCTTCTTCCACCTCGCAGACAGGGAACAAGGTAGGAGCGTTCATCGATCTACTCTGTCTCCCCCTTCCTTGCTCATCTAGCAAATCTAAGGGTCCTTCTCTGCATGCGCACTTGATGCTAGTCTGGGTGATGCCACTCTTGTCCATTGGGTTTCAGGAGAGGATCGATGCAGGTCGCCGCTTCTCAGGAGAGTTCCAACAGGGGCTCGCCGGCGACGGTGGGGACGGGCGGCCACAGGGGCTCGCCGGCGACGGTGGGGACGGGCGGCCACAGGGGCTCTCCGGTGACGGTTGAGGCGGGCGACCACAGCGCCAAGAAGCCGCGGCTGGATGGCCCGGTGAAGCAAGAAATCGTCTTGCGTCAGGCGGCCGGCGCCATCGTGGTGGCGGAGCACGGCCCCAGGATGGAGATGGACCTCAAGATGGACGTGACGGTGCTGCATTGCCCGATCTGCCTCCGCCCATTCAAGCCTCCAGTGTTCCAAGTTCGCAACTTTCTTTCCTCGTCCGGTTCGATTTGATTGGATTCCGTTAGAGCAGGCGCCGGCAAAGGTTTGATTTTTTCCTCGGCACGCGCAGTGCAAGCGCGGGCACCTGGCGTGCGGCGGCTGCCTCGCCGGCGAGTGCGGGAGGTGCGAGGACGGCGGCGTCGCCTTCGACGTCCCCAACACGGCGATGGACGACGTCGTCTCGGCGGCCAGGATCCAGTGCCTGCACGATGGCTGCGAGGTGTACGTCGCCTACCACGAGGTCCAGGGCCACCAGAGCGCGTGCCCGCGCGCGCCTTGCTGGTGCACGGAGCCCGGCTGCGGCTTCGTCGGCCCGGTGCCGTCTCTCGTCGCCCACCTCGCGACAGCCCACGCCATGCCGGTCCAAAAGGTCCCATACGGCAAGGTCCAGCGCATCCAGGTTACCGTGCCGGAGCCGTCGCGCCGCCTGCTCGTCGGCGCCGAGGACGAAGGCGCCGCGTTCCTCCTCACCTTGGGCGCGCTCGGGCCCACCACCGTCGTGACAGCGGTCTGCATCAGGGCCGAAGCATGCCCGTGGCCGCGCCACGCCGTGAAGATGTGGGCGAACGGGCCGACGCAGGCAGCACCGGCGGCGAACCGCAAGACGGACATCATGCTGACGGACTTCGAGGCGACGAGCAGCGTGACGCCAGGGGCCGTCACCCTCGAGGACCTGACCTCGTACTTGACGGTGCCGCCGCGGTACCTGGTCGAGGGGGCTGGACCGTCCAAGGAGCTGACTCTCCACTTCCGCATTGAGAGGACTGTCTCCTATTTTTTTTTTTGAGGGTGAGAGGACTTGTCTCCTTTTTTTTTTGAGAAAGAGAGGACTGTCTCCTGATCTGTGATCTCCACAACTCTGTCATGGGCCCGAAGGCGACCTCGACCCATGGGCCACCTGTTGGGCCGACCCAACAGGCGAGACGCACCAGGAGAGCGAGCACACGATACCCGGACACGGCGTGGGCGAAGTGAGCAGCTACATAAGGAAGCTTCGTCATTGGGATTATCATCGAAGATCAGACAACTGAAGACGGCTCTCTCCTCGAACCCCAATTCTGGACTCCTCTCTCTTCCCTCGGCTCTGTAATCCCTCCCTCTGCTTGCTGAATTCCTGTGAACTCCTGTATCCAGAACCAAATATTGTGTGTGTTAATCGAATTAAGAGTCGAGGTGTGACATTCTGGTATCAGAGCATTCGAATCTGGCACCCCGCACGCGCTCGGTCGAAGAAATCATGGTGGAGCTCGATCTGAAGGAGCAGATCGCGGATCTGCTGACCGCGGTCCGAGAGCAGACGGCCCAGCTGGGCGGTCTCTCGGAGAAGATGACGGCGGTGGAGACGAAGGTCACCTCGCTGGAGGAGGTGAAACCGGCGCTGATCGATTTGGCCCTGTGGAAGCCCAAGGTCGATCAAGCGATGGGCGCGCTCCAGGCCGACATAGGCGAACTTCGCGCACAGATCGAGCGCGTCAACACCGCGGCGACGACCCCTACTCCGCCTGCGGGATTCACCTCGGATCCGCATGGATCGGGGCGATTTCAAGTCGGTGACGCCCAGCGTCACGGGCCCGGTGGCCACCGCGTCGAGAACATCGGTCGGGGTTCGTTGATGGGGCTCGGCCCTCTTCAGACCCCGAACAAGGGTACGTGTGATTTTGGCTCTGCTCGTTCTCCTCAAATTTCACCCACTGAAGGTCGTGAGTACAGGGGGAAAACACCTAGAGTAGATTGTCCTACTTTTGACGGGGAAGGGCCATTAGAGTGGAAGTTGAAGTGTGAATCATATTTTCGAGTCTGTAGAGTGGATCGAGAGTTGTGGGTAGATACTGCAGTAGTTTATTTTTCGGGGGAGGCGGCGTTGTGGTTGCAGTGTACAAATGCTCATGAGATAGCTGGTTCATGGGAGGCATTTGTGCTGAAAGTGTGTGAGAAGTTTGTGAAAGTGCATGTGTTGCCCCATGCGTGGTTTTGGTAATTAATGACAATCCTTATGGACTAATGGTTGCATTGAGATATCTTTATAGATCTTGTCCATGAAGAAGATTGGAGTTCATGTGTTGGACTCTAGAAGATTACATGATGATCAATGCTCTATTCAAGGGTTTATATGAAGAATGGTCATCGAGAGTTGAGCTTATTGCAAGCATGGCTTGGAAAAGAAGATTGAGTGAACATTTATGTTTATCTCCAAGCCATCACCTATATCAAGAGAAGAAGATAAAGTGCAAGTGGATTCATGAAGACGGAGCTTAGCAAGGCTCTCCCATAATGGTGTATGGGGGAGCATTTGGAGAAGTCTTCATCAAGCATGTGCTAGCAAGCACACAATCAAGAAAGGTGTTCCAACTTGAGGGAGTCAAGATCGTCTTCATCTAGCTCAAGTGGAATGCGCAAGGCAAAGGTATGATCTTGATAGGATTTCTATTTTACCGGTCTCATGGTGTTAGTGGGAGACCGGGTTATAGGATAGACGGCGTACTATCAAGAGGGGCTCTCAAGTGAGTAACTTGATCGCATCTTTGTGGAGAGCTCAAACCTTTGCATACTTGGCATATCATCTTTCTTGATTCTTATTTGGCTTTTATCCTTGTGAGAATTTAGAGCTTGTGTTCATCTCCATACCAAGCTCTAGTTCACCGAAAACGGATTTCGTATTGAAAACTTGTTGTGTTTTCGGTTTTGAGGTTTTGCCGGTTCATCTTCTTTAGAGAGGTTTTACCTTTCTACATTTGGTCTTCTCCTCACATGATGGACTATGATGTTTCTCTGCATAATCTTGAAGGGCTCTTCGTTGCGATTCCAACGAGCCCAAGATCATCGAAATCGGAGTCCGGATGAAAAAGTTATGGATGTTACAATTTCGGGTTCTGCTAGGCCGGCCCACAGGCCGGCCAGGCCGGCTCCCAGGCCGGCTGCCTCGGGTGGCTGCCCGGCCTCCAGGCCGGCCCAGGCCGGCTCCCAGGCCGGCTGCCTCGGGTGGCTGCCCGGCCTCCAGGCCGGCCCCCAGGCCGGCCCCCAGCCCGGCCAGGCCGGCTCCCAGGCCGGCCTCACAGTTTTCTCCAACGGTCAGTTTTTTGAGGGGACCTATTTAAGGGGTTTCTTCCCCAACGGTTCCCTAAGCTCTTGAGCACGAAAAAGCCCACCATTGTTGACCTTCTTGAGCTTGGATTTCTCTCTATCCTCCATGATTCTTGCCTCAAATTAGAGGGAAAGAGAGAGGAGATCTAGATCCACCATTCCACCAATCATTCTCTCCTCTAAGTGAGGGGAAGCCTTTGGATCTAGATCTTGGAGGGATTTGGTGTTCTTCCTTTGTTCTTCCTCTCTTCTCCCCCCATAAGCATTAGTTGCTTGTGGTGGGATTTGAGAGTGAAGGATTTGAGCACTTGTGCTCTTGCCTTTTGCATTTGGTGCATCGGTGTGCTCTCCACGAGGATTCGTGGAAGTTGAAAGCTTGTGAACTTGTTACTCTTGGGTCTTCGGGCCCTAGACGCCTTTGTGGTGGTTGGACCCTTGTGTGGTCACTTGAAGCCGTTCGGGAGCCCCCAATCCCATTGTGGGTTGTGCCTCGAATTGTTGTTGAGAGCCGTTCGGGAGCCCCCAACCATTGTGGGTTGTGCCCCGGATTGTTGTTGAAAGGCTCCGGATTCCGCCTCGAAGGAATACCGATAGTGGAAGGTGAACCAAACCTTTGTGGTGCGGTTCATCGGAGAAGAGGGTGAAACCTTTGTGGTTGTTGAACCTTTGTCGGTTCACACCTCTCCAACGAGACGTACTCCCTTTCAAGGAGGAACTCGGGAATACATCCTCGTCTCCGCGTGCTTCGGTTATTTCTATACCCGAGCTTTTTACTTATGCACTTTACATTGTGATAGCCTTCGTGCTTGAAGTATTCTATATTGCTATCACCTTGTTGCTTGTCTTGCTTAGCATAAGTTGTTGGTGCACATAGGTGAGCCTAGTTTATTTAGGTTGTTGGCTTGTTAATTTAAACACCTAGTTTTATTCCGCAATTAGCAAGCCTAAACCGGAAAAGTTTTAATCGCCTATTCACCCCCCCCTCTAGGCGACATCATTGTCCTTTCAATTGGTATCAGAGCCTGGGCTCTCTTTTTGGGCTTTACCGCCTAGAGAGTAAAAGATGTCGTTTAGGGAATTAGTGCACGATCCCACTTTCATATTCGATGGCACAAATTATGATGTTTGGAAAATTCGCATGCTTAATCTTTTTAGGGCCATGGGTCCAAATTATATAAGAGGATTGTAGATGTGGGTTTTCTCCTCCAAAGGATTCCAAGAATTATCTTTAGAGGATGAGGAAAACTCTCATCTCGAGACTCTAGTTTCTAATGGTCTTATATGTGTTTTGAGCGATGTAGTTCTTGCTTCAATCATGCCTTTTCGGAACGCTCATGACTTTGGACCAAGCTTCAAGATATATATGAAGTGTCCAAAATTATTGAGGATGATTGTTCTCCTCCACTCCGGCCGTGATGAGTTCACAACTTCCACTTCACCAACATGTGATTTGTCACAAGGTAATGATATGGTGAGTGGTGATAGAAATTGCATTGGTGATGGTGAACTTACTATTGATTATACTTCTTCTCTATCTCATTGCAATGTTCTATCTTTGGACTTAAACTCTTCTAGCACTCCAAATGTCATACATGCTAGAGTTGATAGTCCTTGCATATCATGTAATAGTTGTTTAACTAAATCTCATGATGATATGCTTCATATGTCTTGTTGCCATGAAAACAATGCTTCCATATCCTCTAGTACTTGTGACTAACAATGTAGAGGAATCCCAACATTTGTTGGAACAAGACATGGACCTAAATGGTGCTTCAAGTAATTCTTCATTCTTTAATCATGTTTGCCTTATGGCTAAGGATTCCGAGGTGTCTCCCACCTCAAATCCAAATTGTGATGATGAGGATGAGGATTCTCATGAAGAAGGTTTTGATTTTGAATCCTTAACCAAGATGGGTGAGATGGTACTTGGTGCTCTCCCCAAAGGTAGTAATGCTATCCCTCCTCTATGTGAAATCATTGATTATGTTATAGAGTAGGGAATTTATTGAGGATTTGGAAAGTCAATTTGATGAGAAATGTCAAATTGAGAGGGATGACTCTATTACTATAGCTTCCTTGAAAGCTTCTCTTGAAGAAGAAGAAGAGCTTAGGTCTTCTCTTGAAGAGAGACTTGAATCTCTTGATGAGTCTAATGATCTTATTATTGCTAAAATCATTAAGGAAAGAGATCATGCCCTTGCTAAATATAAAGTGCTTAAAAAGGAAAAAGTTGAATTTGGTGTTGGCAATGCTAGACTAAGTGAGGACATAGAGAGACTTGACAAAGCTCACAAGGCTTTAGAAAGTGAACACTCTCTCCTTATCAAGTCTCATGATCAACTCCAAACTCAACTATCTAAGAATGATAAGCTTGCCAATTGTCTCTTCTATTTCTAATATTAATGATGCTTGTGCTACTAACTCCACTTCTTGTGAAGCATCTATTTTGAAGGAGAATGTTGAGCTAAGGGCTCAACTTGAGTTGCTATCTAGCAAGTATGGGAAATTGGAAGAAAGTCATGAAAAGCTTTCTAGCTCTAATGATGATCTTCTAGCATCCCATGCTAGGCTAAAGTTAGCTCATGAGGCTATTATACAAAGGTAACATCTTGTGAGCCTCATGTGGAAAGGCACAACTTCTCTAAAAATGCTTTATTGCCATGTGCTAGTCCTAGTGATTCATCCACTCACAATTTGCTACATCTTGTGATGAATTACTTTCTTGCCTTGTTGCTCTAACAATGAAGCTTCTACTTCCTCTAGTGTTTTTGTTGATACTAACCATGTAGAGGAATTAAATGAGCTCAAGGCCCAAGTCACTTCTTTGAAGAAAGACTTGGAAAAGCGTCATGTTGGGATTCCACACTTGACAATATGTTGAGTGTTCAAAGACGCCCCAATGACAAGAGTGGACTTGGATTCAACTCCAATAACAAGAACAAGTCCAAGTCTACAAGAAGAACAAGGGCCAAGAACAAGTTAAAGATTCGGCCAAGATTGTTTGCTTCAAGTGCAAAGTTGAAGGGCACCATGTTAGATCTTGCCCTTTGAAGAAGAAGGCTCTTAGTGAGAAGCAACAAGGGAAGAAGCCTCAAGTTCAAACTCAAGTTCCTCAAGTTGAAGAACAACCTCTTCCCAAGAAGAATCAAGCTACCCTCCTCAAGTCAAGATTCCAACTAAGAAGAGAGGAGGAAGTCGATGTTGCTACCTATGCCGTGAGAAGGGTCACCTTGCTTCTTCATGCACAAATGGTACCTTATCCAACCCCATTATTATTGATGATGTTATTCTCTTCGGAAGGATAAGGTTGGCAATGTGTTTGCCAAATATGTTGGTACTCAAAGTGGTGTCAAGAAAAGAACCATTTGGGTTGCCAAGCCTATTGTGACTAACCTCTTAGGACCCAACTTGGTTGGGGACCAACAAGCTAAAACTTGATCAATAGGTGTTGTTGGAGGGCATTGGAGACTTGGCTACATTATGAAGAATTAAGGGATCTTCATCAATTATATTTCTCAAGTCAAGTCATTTGGATTATATTGTTCTATCTCATATCCAATGTTCCTCCTTGCGGTAACTTTTATTTAAATCATATATACATTGAAAGTTGCTTGCACCCTTGCATGTGTTAGGTTTTGTACCTTGCTAGTGTTTGTATGTGTTGTGCTCTCTACTTACTTATCTTGAGTAATCAAGTATGTGTATGTTGGTTTGCACACCATTTACTTGTGTTGAGCCTTATTGCTTTTATTTGATATCTTATCTTGTTGGCTCTCTTTTGAGAGATTAATGGACTATCCATTTTGGGGGAGTGATATGCTTCGTGCACTTCACAATCCTAAAATTGTGTATACATGAGGAATACCACTTAGTGTTGACATATTAATATTATCTATTCTCTATGTGGTATGTCATGCTCATGAGAAATTCAAATTCTATAATGTCCATTAATTTCTCGAGTTGGTTTTGTTTGCCTCTTTTTAAAATAAATGGATTATCACATTATGGGGGAGTAATAAGCTATGTGCATATTACAAGCCTAGAAAATGTGAACATGTGAGGTATTGCCACCTAGAATTGATTTGTTATTAATCTTATTCCTATGTGGCATGTTGCTCAAACAAGTTCCATTTGGTAAAATGATTTTGTTTAATCACTCTTTTGGATCTTGTTTGTGATGGACATTCTTGGTACGGTTTTCCCCAAATATGTTCGCATATCCTTTTGGGAAATCGATTGCTTCAAGCTACTCTTTGTAGTGGCTTTGCATGATCGCGTGAATACTTGAAGCTATCAAGAATATCTATCTATTTAAGCTTTGGCCTTTAAATCTTATCTTTTGCCATATGCTTATTTGTTGTGAAATTGGTCTTCAATATCATTTCTATATACCACCGAGAAATATCTCTATACTCCTTGTCCTTGACAAGTGATACTCATATGTGTGGTGAAATTTGTGGACCATCTTCACTTTTCTCTTGCTTTGAATTGCCTTATTTTATTGCCAAGGATTTTTTGATCTAACTCTCTTTGTCTTCCTTGTATCTTTTGGATCCTTGTTGCTCTACTCAAAATTTGTTTTATGCTTCTTGTTTAGGAAAAGCAATGATCCAATTCTTGTGCATTGACATTCAAAAGTCATACTTCTTGATAATGCACTATTCTTGGGAAGCTATCCTACTTTGAGTAGAACATCATTCTTTAAATTGGTTTGTATCTTTGCTTTCCTTGAACATGACTAGTGTTTGAATAATATGTATGGAGAGTGATGATCCCATTTGTGTGCATTTTGTATTCAAATGCAAGATCATAAATAATGCACAAATCTTGGGGGAGCAATCCTATATGCTTTTGAACATTAGTTGTCTTCAATTGATATTTGATCCCGATGACGTGTCTCTTGGAAGACAAACATTTCTCTTCTTGGTACTTTGTGCCATCATGAAAGTGTAGAGGGTTTGGTTTATTCCTTGATGATATTTTCATCATTGGTATCTTACTTTCATTTGGTATTTTCAAAGTGGTATCTTCAATCATGTGTTGATTTGGATCTTTGATATAATTTGGCAATTTGTTTTCTTGTCACACTTGTGTGTGCTTTTTGTTTAATTGGTGTTTTGTCCAAATTGTATTCATTTGGTTCTTGAAAGTCTTGTGCATGCATATTTACTATGTATATCTTATGGCATGCTTACTTTCGTTGATCCAATATATAGGATAAACTCCATCAAATCCTAAATGGCTAAGATGTGCATGAAATTCAATTTCATATCAATATGCACATATTTATGTGGAGTTTGTCCTATGTATTGTAGTTGCTCTAACTACTTTGGACCCAATGAGTTTGGGTACCATTTTGTACTTGAATTTGTTTTAGGTACATTGAGATGCATTGGAAGCTTGTCTCATTTACAAGGAAGGTGTTATCACCATGTGCTTATTGGAGCCAAGCTGGATGATCATGAGCTCTATCTTCTACATCACCAATGCTATCTCGGTAACAAGTATCTACCTCATGCATACTTTTCTAGCTTTCAACCTTGTGTAGGTTGTTTCATGGCATGAATTTCTTTTGTTGCAATTCATTTGGTTCTTGCAAAACAACTTTATTGCAAATGTGGGCAAGCCGGGATGATTACATATCAAGGGGAATATATATATAATCATTTTCATGATTCACCAATCCCAAATATGTTAATCTAGCACTTTCTACTCTATGTCTCACATATGCAATTTGATGCTTTTCAAAATCATTTGCCTTGTGCGATACTTGTTATCTTTCTCGGAGCATCCCATTTATCACCTCATCCCTTGTGGATATTTTTGATGCTATGATGAGTATGTGTTGGAAGTTCATCTATATCCCTTTAAGATAAAATTGAGCTTTGTGCTATGCTTTTAAGAAAAATCTTATTGGTGTATTTATGACTTCCTCTTGGATATCATGTTCTTTACCTTTGTACCTATTTTGTGTGTACATGTTTATTTGTGGACTTATATCTTTGTGATTGGTGTCTACTTAGAAACTTATACACATGAGAATAGTTACATCTTTAATTGGTATTCCAATTCTTTAGTGACCCCTCTTATTGCTTTTGATTCTTTGGTGGTTCTAAAAGGCACAAGCTTTGTTTTTCATTTGGTATTCCTTTTTGGACCTTAATAAGCTTGTGGACCTATTTGCTTCAACTTTTGGGTTGTGTTTATGGAAAGACATGATATGCACTATGTGCCACTTATTTTGAAAGACTATGTTGATGCTTTGGCTCATCCTTGTATTAGTCTCCAAAAATGTCTTTCTATGTCACACCATCTATTTTATTTGTTGCAAGTTATATTGCTTCTTTTCTTTAAGCTTTCTTGCACTTGTTTGGGTTTCAAAATGATCTAAGAGGGAGTGAGGATTCCATGTTGTGCACACCACATTGAAATGCAAATCCTACTTTGTGCACGTACCTTGGGGAGTTCCCTCTTGATTTTTAGAACACTTGGTTGATCTTATCATAATATCTTCTTATGTTCTATTGGTTTTTCGGATCTTTTGATTGGCTACTTCTTTTGTCGAAGTATCTTTCAATTTGTTTCTCTTTTGCAATCTTTGGATCCTCAATATAGTTAGATCTCCCTTCATCTATTCATCATTGGATATGTGCATTTGATTCCACTCATATTATGAGAAATGCACACATTATGGGGGAGCTCTTCCTATATTGGCCTTCTAAATTTTTCCTCCCATTTCGGCAATCGATGCCAATGGGGGAGAAGTTTAGAGGGTTTAAGGGAGTTTGGTTTTATGCTTTAGTTTCATTTCTTAAGCATTTGCCTTTCATGCTCTTTGTGTTGCATGGTTGCTTAATTCATTATATAAACCCTCGTAAAAGGGATTGTCATCAATTACCAAAATGGGGGAGATTGAAAGTGCATGTGTTGCCCCATGCGTGGTTTTGGTAATTAATGACAATCCTTATGGACTAATGGTTGCATTGAGATATCTTTATAGATCTTGTCCATGAAGAAGATTGGAGTTCATGTGTTGGACTCTAGAAGATTACATGATGATCAATGCTCTATTCAAGGGTTTATATGAAGAATGGTCATCGAGAGTTGAGCTTATTGCAAGCATGGCTTGGAAAAGAAGATTGAGTGAACATTTATGTTTATCTCCAAGCCATCACCTATATCAAGAGAAGAAGATAAAGTGCAAGTGGATTCATGAAGACGGAGCTTAGCAAGGCTCTCCCATAATGGTGTATGGGGGAGCATTTGGAGAAGTCTTCATCAAGCATGTGCTAGCAAGCACACAATCAAGAAAGGTGTTCCAACTTGAGGGAGTCAAGATCGTCTTCATCTAGCTCAAGTGGAATGCGCAAGGCAAAGGTATGATCTTGATAGGATTTCTATTTTACCGGTCTCATGGTGTTAGTGGGAGACCGGGTTATAGGATAGACGGCGTACTATCAAGAGGGGCTCTCAAGTGAGTAACTTGATCGCATCTTTGTGGAGAGCTCAAACCTTTGCATACTTGGCATATCATCTTTCTTGATTCTTATTTGGCTTTTATCCTTGTGAGAATTTAGAGCTTGTGTTCATCTCCATACCAAGCTCTAGTTCACCGAAAACGGATTTCGTATTGAAAACTTGTTGTGTTTTCGGTTTTGAGGTTTTGCCGGTTCATCTTCTTTAGAGAGGTTTTACCTTTCTACATTTGGTCTTCTCCTCACATGATGGACTATGATGTTTCTCTGCATAATCTTGAAGGGCTCTTCGTTGCGATTCCAACGAGCCCAAGATCATCGAAATCGGAGTCCGGATGAAAAAGTTATGGATGTTACAATTTCGGGTTCTGCTAGGCCGGCCCACAGGCCGGCCAGGCCGGCTCCCAGGCCGGCTGCCTCGGGTGGCTGCCCGGCCTCCAGGCCGGCCCAGGCCGGCTCCCAGGCCGGCTGCCTCGGGTGGCTGCCCGGCCTCCAGGCCGGCCCCCAGGCCGGCCCCCAGCCCGGCCAGGCCGGCTCCCAGGCCGGCCTCACAGTTTTCTCCAACGGTCAGTTTTTTGAGGGGACCTATTTAAGGGGTTTCTTCCCCAACGGTTCCCTAAGCTCTTGAGCACGAAAAAGCCCACCATTGTTGACCTTCTTGAGCTTGGATTTCTCTCTATCCCTCCATGATTCTTGCCTCAAATTAGAGGGAAAGAGAGAGGAGATCTAGATCCACCATTCCACCAATCATTCTCTCCTCTAAGTGAGGGGAAGCCTTTGGATCTAGATCTTGGAGGGATTTGGTGTTCTTCCTTTGTTCTTCCTCTCTTCTCCCCCCATAAGCATTAGTTGCTTGTGGTGGGATTTGAGAGTGAAGGATTTGAGCACTTGTGCTCTTGCCTTTTGCATTTGGTGCATCGGTGTGCTCTCCACGAGGATTCGTGGAAGTTGAAAGCTTGTGAACTTGTTACTCTTGGGTCTTCGGGCCCTAGACGCCTTTGTGGTGGTTGGACCCTTGTGTGGTCACTTGAAGCCGTTCGGGAGCCCCCAATCCCATTGTGGGTTGTGCCTCGAATTGTTGTTGAGAGCCATTCGGGAGCCCCCAACCTATTGTGGGTTGTGCCCCGGATTGTTGTTGAAAGGCTCCGGATTCCGCCTCGAAGGAATACCGATAGTGGAAGGTGAACCAAACCTTTGTGGTGCGGTTCATCGGAGAATAGGGTGAGCCTTTGTGGCGTTGAGATCGACCTTTGTGGTGCCTCACACCTCTCCAACGAGACGTACTCCCTTTCAAGGAGGAACTCGGGAATACATCCTCGTCTCCGCGTGCTTCGGTTATTTCTATACCCGAGCTTTTTACTTATGCACTTTACATTGTGATAGCCTTCGTGCTTGAAGTATTCTATATTGCTATCACCTTGTTGCTTGTCTTGCTTAGCATAAGTTGTTGGTGCACATAGGTGAGCCTAGTTTACTTAGGTTGTTGGCTTGTTAATTTAAACATCTAGTTTTATTCCGCAATTAGCAAGCCTAAACCGGAAAAGTTTTAATCGCCTATTCACCCCCCCCCCCTCTAGGCGACATCCTTGTCCTTTCAGTTTGGCCGTAGAGAGTTCGAGCAATTGCTCCGGCAATTCTCTCGACTACGGCAAACGGGCACCGTAGCAGAGTACACGGCACAGTTTAACACCGCGATGAACAGTCTCATCGCTCATCACTCTTCATGGGATCCTTTGTATTTTGTCACGCACTATGTGGATGGTCTTCGACATGATATCCGTGTTGTTATTATGATTCAGCAACCAAAAGACTTGGATACTGCGGTTTCTCTTGCTGTATTACAGGAAGAAGCAATGGGATTACCCCATGAAGGGTGGCGTTCTGGTGTTGGGACGCCGGCGTCGTCTCGGGCGGTGCCGCGGACGGCATTACCACTGCCACCGCCGCCAACTGGGCGACCACCAGGACCAGTACAACAAGCACCGGCGAGGGTGGAAGAACAACGGGGTGCCCCAAGCGCACCCAGTCACACGACTGATGATCGGGTGCAAGCAATGCGCGCTTATCGGCGTGCGCGTGGCCTTTGCTTCACTTGTGGCGAGAAATGGGGCCATGATCATGTCTGCGGTCCAACGGTCCAGTTACATGTGGTGGAAGAACTTATGGGTTTGCTTGGTGGTGAGAAGGACTCAGATTCCTCGCCAGAAGGCCCAGCGGCCGAGATTTGTGTCATTTCTGTGGCAGCATTGCAAGGCGTGGAGCCTCCGCAAACAGTGAGACTGCAGGGTGAAGTCTGTGGGCGATCTGTGCTCATGTTGGTCGATTCAGGAAGTACACACAGCTTCATCAGTGAGGCAATTGCTGCTAAATGGCCAGAAGTGCGTCAGTGCAGACCAATGCAAGTCAAGATTGCTGATGGTGGGCCTCTCCGTTGTGATTTAGAAGTTCCCGGTTGTGCATGGAAGGCGCAAGGACAGGCTTTCAATACTACTCTGAGACTGTTTCCGCTGGGCTGTTATGATATCATTCTAGGCATGGATTGGTTGCAGAGCATCGGCTCTATGGAAGTTCACTGGGGTCTCAAGCGTCTGGCCTTTCAGCATGATGGTAAAATGGTGCAGTTGCAGGGTATTACAGCGGATACTACTACTTGTCAGGGTATTTCTATCAGTCAATTGGAAACACTGTCAAGTAATCAATCCATATGCCATTTGGTGCATCTGAGGGAAGTCAAGGAAGTGGAAACTCAAGCACCATGTCCTCCTGAGATTCAGAATCTGCTGACTGAATTTGCTGGTTTATTTGAGGAACCTCAAGGATTGCCACCGAAGCGTGTGTTCGATCACACTATTCCTCTGCTGCCTGGGTCTAAACCGGTGAACTTACGGCCGTATAGGTATAACCCGGATCAGAAAGATGAGATCGAGAAACAGATTGCGGAAATGTTGAAACAAGGCATCATACGATTCAGTACCAGCCCCTTTGCTTCTCCTGTGCTTTTGGTGATGAAGAAAGACTGCACATGGCGATTCTGTATTGATTTTCGCTATCTCAATGCGTTAACAATTAAGAATCGATATCCTTTACCCATCATTGACGAGTTACTAGACGAACTGTCGGGTGCTGCGTGGTTCACAAGTTTGGACTTAAGGGCTGGATACCATCAGATACGCATGGCTGAAGGGGAGGAACACAAAACCGCTTTCCAAACACATCAAGGACATTATGAATTCAAGGTTATGCCCTATGGCTTGACAGGCGCTCCGGCTACTTTTCAGAATGCCACGAACACAATTCTTGCTCCACTGTTGAGGAAATGTGTGCTAGTATTTATTGATGACATCCTTGTTTACAGCCGTACTTTGGAGGAACACCAGGAACATTTGAGAGCAGTATTTCAATTGCTGGCTCAACATGAGCTCAAAGTGAAGAAAACTAAATGCACTTTTGCACAGCCTCAACTCAAATACCTGGGACACATTATCTCAGCTGCAGGTGTGTCTACAGACCCAAAGAACAGTGAGGCAATTCGTTCCTGGCCTGTTCCCTTAAATGTGAAGGACCTCCGAAAGTTTCTGGGTATGATTGGCTATTACCGGAAGTTCATTAGAGACTTTGCCCTTATCAGTAGAGTGCTCACAGACCTGCTAAAGAAGAATGAGCTGTTTGTCTGGACCCAAGCTCATCAAATGGCTTTTGATACTCTCAAGGAAGCTTTACTGACAGCCCCAGTTCTTGCCTTACCAGATTTCAAGCTCACCTTCGTGGTAGAAACTGATGCCAGTGATCGTGGTATGGGTGATGTGTTGATGCAGAATCAGCATCCTCTTGGGTACCTTAGCAGAGCTCTGGGCCCTAAACTGCGGGGTCTGTCTACATACGAGAAAGAAAGCTTGGCTATTCTGTTAGCTGTGGATCGATGGAGGCCGTACTTACGACAGTCGCCTTTCATCATCCGCACTGATCAAAGAGCGTTAGCACACCTTGATGAACAACGACTGACTACACCATGGCAACAAAAAGCCTTGACAAAACTACTTGGGCTCCAGTACAGTATCGAGTACAAGAAAGGTGCAGCTAATCAGGTGGCCGATGCCTTATCTCGCCACCTAGCTTTCGAAGCAGGTGAGATTGTTGCCATGACAATGGGCACGCCAGAGTGGCTGCAGGATATTACTGCAGGGTATGCCCATGATGAGATGACACAAAAGATGCTGAACTTGGTACAACACACCAGTGCTGGCAGCAAGCATTTGTCGCTGGATGGGGGCTTGTTGAGGTATAAAAAGAAGATTTGGGTTGGTAATAATGTAGCAATGCAATCCAAAATTCTTCTCGCTTTACATGCTGGTGCAATTGGAGGCCACTCAGGTGTTCAGGCAACTCTGCAGCGAGTGAGGCAGCTGTTTGCTTGGCCTAGAATGAAAAGCACAGTTCAACGATTTGTCGAGGCGTGTACTGTGTGCAAGCAAGCTAAGACAGAACGGGTGCGATACCCTGGCCTTCTCAGAACCTTGAGGGTGCCTGACTCAGCTTGGCAAGTTGTTACCCTGGACTTCGTGGAAGGACTGCCACGCTCAGGAGGATACAATGCAGTTCTTGTTGTGCTCGATAAATTGACCAAGTATGCCCATTTTCTGCCATTGTCGCATCCCTTCACAGCAGCTCAGATAGCTCAGGTGTATTTCGACAATGTCTTTAAACTTCACAGCATGCCAGAAGCCATTGTCTCAGATCGTGACAAGGTCTTCACTAGCCATTTTTGGCAGAACCTGTTCAAATTGACCAAGACTGAATTGCGCATGAGCACGGCGTATCATCCACAGACTGACGGGCAAACCGAGCGGGTGAATCAGTGCATGGAAACATACCTCCGTTGCTTCATCAGTTCCTGTCTTACGAAGTGGAGTAAGTGGCTAGCCCTAGCTGAGTTTTGGTACAATACATCCTACCACACAGCTATCAAAACTTCTCCCTTCAAGGCCCTGTATGGACATGCACCTCGTTACCTGGGTATCACAGATAATTCAGTGCATGTGGTAAAAGATTTGCATGAGTGGATTCAGGAACGACAGCTCATGACTGCTTTGCTGCGTCAACATCTGCACCGAGCCAACAACAGAATGAAAATCTTTGCTGATGCCAAGCGTTCCGAGCGCTCGTTCCAGGTGGGCGACTGGGTTTACTTGAAGATGCAGCCCTACATTCAGACGTCGCTGGCGATCCGATCCAATGCTAAACTGGCATTCAGGTTTTTCGGTCCCTTTCGTGTTGAGTAAAAAGTTGGCACATTGTCGTATCGCCTCCAACTGCCTGCAGGTTGCAAGCTCCACCCCGTCGTTCATGTCTCGCAACTCAGGAAAGGGGTGCCACCGGAGGAGGAGGTTCACGCCGAGCTGCCGCCAGTGGACGACCACACCCAGCCACACCAAGTACCTGAAGCGGTGCTTGCGACTCGTCAACGACCTCGCCGTCGCAAGCTGCTGGAGGAGTCGCTGATACGCTGGACAGGACTCCCCGCGTCATTGGCAACCTGGGAGAACACGGCGGAGCTGCGAGCGCGGTTTCCGCGTGCGCCGGCTTGGGGACAAGCCGCCACTGAAGAAGGGGAGAATGTCATGGGCCCGAAGGCGACCTCGACCCATGGGCCACCTGTTGGGCCGACCCAACAGGCGAGACGCACCAGGAGAGCGAGCACACGATACCCGGACACGGCGTGGGCGAAGTGAGCAGCTACATAAGGAAGCTTCGTCATTGGGATTATCATCGAAGATCAGACAACTGAAGACGGCTCTCTCCTCGAACCCCAATTCTGGACTCCTCTCTCTTCCCTCGGCTCTGTAATCCCTCCCTCTGCTTGCTGAATTCCTGTGAACTCCTGTATCCAGAACCAAATATTGTGTGTGTTAATCGAATTAAGAGTCGAGGTGTGACAAACTCTTAGTAATCGTCTGGTCATATGCCCATGACATGTAGGGCTCAATTTAGTTTTAGTTGGACATGCCCTAAGAAGTGATGAATTTTGGTTGCTATGCAACGAAGTACTTCTAGTTATCAGTACTACCTCAACATCAGATGAGGATGGTACTCTGCTAGTACTAATTTCCAACGCTGGAAGAGGTGTTTTGTGGATGTAGAACTCAGGTGGAGTTGAGCTATGTGTTGTTTTGCCACTGATAAATATTAAGGCGTTAGCCATGATATATATAGTGCTCATGTGGTTATGGTACATACAATTCTTTCTACGTTTGCTTTCATTGTAAGATTATTTAAGCTACATATAAGCGCTGATGTGCTGAAGTTTTTTATCTGGAGCACATCAGCATATATTTATCTTTTAGTTGCAACTCGGAGAGACAGAGAGAGTCCTCTCTCATATTGCTGGTTCGAAGGCTTATCAACAAGGCTTCAATATCAAACATGTAAGGTCTCAAGCTTTTTTTTTCCGTCTCTCTCTCTCTCTGTTTTGTGAAGGTGCTTAGGATGACTCCAACGGGGCGACCCAAACGGACGCGTGTTTGGTCCGCGTTTTGTCCGTTTGGGTCGGGGAACGGACGCGCGTCCGGCCCATGTCCGCCCCTTTCTGGCAAGTGCCCCCAACGGGACGACGCATCGAGTCCGCCCGCATGTTTTTTTTAGTTAAACAGGCCATATATGGGCCATTTTCATTCATATATAGGGGGTGGGCCGACGCATCGAGTCCGCCCGGCCAGGGTTTTTGATCATTTTTATCAATCTATACAAAACAAGTATATAGGAAACAAAATAAATTATACAATCCAAATGGTTCATAACATAGTTATTACAATCTAAATAATTCAGCAAATAATTCATCATATGGAACTACTGGTTACCGTAGTGCTGCCAGACATGCTCCACCAAATCATTTTGGAGCTGGTTATGAGACACCTTCTCACGAATGTCACGGTGGAAGTCGAGGAACTGATCAAATGTGGACGGTCCCTGGGGCTGTACCAACTGACCCTGAAACTGCCAAGCCTGATCATGCATACCCTCGTCGCGTTCGTCCTCCACGATCATGTTGTGCATGATCACACAAGCTGTCATCACCTCCCAGAGTTGGTCCTTGTCCCATGTCCTAGCGGGGTGGCGAACAATAGCCCACCGTGACTGGAGGGCACCGAATGCACGCTCCACATCCTTTCTAGCACTCTCTTGTTCCTTGGCGAACCTCTTCTGCTTCTCATCACTGGGATTGGAGATGGTCTTCACAAAAGTAGTCCATGTAGGATAAATCCCATCGGCAAGATAATAAGGCTTGTCATACTCGTGACCATTGATCTCATAGGTCACCTGGGGTGCGAGGCCATTGGCAAGCCTGTTGAACACCGGAGACCGCTGCAGCACGTTGATGTCATTGTGCGAGCCGGCCATGCCAAAAAACGAGTGCCAAATCCACAAATCTTGTGATGCCACGGCCTCAAGCACGACCGTGCACGCCCCAACATGGCCCTTGTACTGCCCCTGCCAAGCAAATGGGTAGTTCCTCCACTCCCAGTGCATACAATCTATGCTGCCAAGCATCGCAGGGAACCCTCTGGCCTCGTTGATGGCCAAGAGCCGGGTCATGTCGGCAGCATTGGGCTCCCTCAAGTACTCGGGGCCGAACACCTGCACCACGGCCTTGCAAAACTTGTACATTGCTTCTAGGCACGTGGACTCGCTCATCCGCACGTACTCGTCCACAAGATCACCTGCAATTCCATATGCAAGCATGCGAACGGCGGCGGTGCACTTCTGGTATGATGAGAAACCGAGGGCACCACATGCATCTGGCTTGCATATGAAATAGTCATCAAAATGCATCACCCCCAACCGGATACGGTTGAACAAAGATCTTCTCATCCGGAAACGGCGCTGAAAAATCTTGGGAGGATACGTGGGTCTGTGGGGACGAAAGTAGTCCCCCCAGAGCTGGAGTTGGCCAGCTCTCCGGTTCCGGTCCAATGCAGGAGAACGGCCCGGCAACGAGCCTCGGAACACCGGCCGCATCCTCTCAATGTACTCATTGACGATGAGGGTGGCAACCAGGCCGTCACTCTCATCGTCCGAGGAATCATCCGATGAAGATTCACCGGCCGTGGCGGGGAGGAAGCAGCTCCGGTGACGGGGAGGAAGAGGAGCAGGAGATGGCGTCCCGAGAATGGCCTGCAGTGCCAAATCGAGGGAGCGACGGCGGGGTGGCGGCGGGAGGGGCGAGAGAGGCGGAGGAGATTGGGGTGGGGAATGGCCTGACGGTTGGGCCAGGGGCGGACCAGAGGAGGACACAATAGCGCTCCGCTCGCGTCCGCGCCCGACGCATCGGTGGCCCAAATTTGGGCCAGGAATGGGTCGCGGCGGACCAAAAAACGGACCGCGGTCCGTTTGCGTCGCCCCGTTGGGCCGTGTTTTTGGCCCCCGCGGACAGGAACGGAGGCGCGCGGACTCGATGCGTCGCCCCGTTGGAGACATCCTTAGGCTTTGAAATATATTATAGCTACTCACTCTAGATCAGATGAAGCAACATTTGTGGGATATGTTTTAATTAGTTAAGTAGCATTAGGTTGTATAGTCAGTGCCTGCAAGTATTTTATAAAGTTGTTGCCATCAGAAACTTTTGTAATCCAGCTACATGTTAACAACACTGATCTGTATTTTGGTACAAGAGCAGATAAATCTTCAGCAATTCATTTAGAGTACAGTGTAGTGTAGAATGTATAGGCTATTTGGTTCTGTCCTTCAGTTTGCTCCTGATTTTGCTTTGTCCAGATTCGAAATTGGAGTTACATTGCAGTTTTGCTTACTGCCATATCAATTGTTTGACAAGAATAATTTCATAGCCCATAGGTGTCTGGAAAGAAGGAAACTACGACTCTTTCTATCAGTGACAGGGTTATTTGGCCAAGTTTTTTTTTTGGAGGAATACAGATGGTATGAAGCAAATATTTATCACAGACTTGGAAGGCTAAATATACAGCAAACATACATTTGAAAAGAATTGTCGCCACGGCTAAATTATCAATTTTAATGCAGAGTAAGAATTGGTCTCTTTAATAGTATTGAGTATGGACCATTACCATATCTGAATCATCACAGGTCACTAGGTCTCACAGAGTTCAGGCAAGGAAGCATATATGGGCAAGCCTCTGAACTAATGACACCATTCTTTTGTAATTTGTCTGATTTGTTAGTATATATTGTTTCAGTGTAGGTGTGTACTAAGTTACCTCTATTGCATTCGTTCATCTTGTATTTAATTATGGTAAGCCTGAGCTGGTTTCTCTAACCATTCTTTCTTTAGCTAGAGTTTCCTGGGAGCAGGATAGAATGCTTGGGAGCTGGGACTCCTAATGTTCATGAAATATTTTACTTTCTGGTTGCATATGCATGCACGTCAAATATGGGTGAAGAAAAGGAAGTCAGGTTACTTTACAAGATAAGAAGTATGACATTTTACTCATATAGTTTTGGCTGATTTCTCTCTTATAAGTATGATTGATTTTGGATAGTTTACGCTGAGTTGGCTTCACAGTTGTGGTAATAGTGCTTGTAAGGACATCATGCATTGCTGTTAGGTGTAGTTAATGCATATGAGAAGCCAGATATGAATGTATGAAGTATGTGACATATGCTTTCCTACTAATCGAATTGTATTACACAAGCTATATGTGCCATTGATTATGCTGGTTCGACATATTATCTGATGAGCGACTAATCACCATCATTGTACTACGTTTTGGGTCTCACAGCCCATCTTGTATTTTAGTTCTGAACCGAAACCCATATGGTATATGTAGCTACATTTCCCATGATATTCCTCTTTGCATCACAAAACAACGCGAGAAGTTTCCCATGAACTACACTTTTAATAGAAGGCAAACTATCTGCGAATGTCAAAATGGATGTGCCTGGCCAGGCAGGGCATGAGCCCTGAATAATATGAAGCTGCTCTGCTGTAAATTTTGTCTGACGGGGTTCTCCTTTTGCTTTAGAAAAATTACATCCATCCTGTAGTATTATTTTCATTTCTGCTGTTGTACTTGTGTACTTATATTTTGTTAAATTTGCAGGAAGGATATCTGATACTGTATATGAGTGCAATTCGTTACGAACATGTGAAGCATCCTGTCCAAATAAATATTGCAGCAAGGGCAACTGGTTAAGTTGGAAATCTTCATAACTAGGAAGAATAAGTTGAAATGAAATCAAAACAAATGAAGCTTGGTCGTTCCCCTTCCCCCGCTACAGTTGGGAGGGGCGATTTTCTGAAACTCTCCGGAAGATCCACCTCGCTCGCCGCCGGGTCGTCGATTCCTCGTTCTCCGGCGGTCGCTCCGGCGGCGGGAGGACGGGGGATCGTCGATCCGCGGCTTGTATATAGTGTAGGGTCGTCTAGGAGGCCTGTCGGCGGCGCTGTGGAGGCGGTGGTGCGGTCGGCGAGGCGTGTTGCGGCGGATCTCGTCCCCTTCGACGGCGGCGCTCTCCGGAGCTTCGTGGTGGAGATCCCGCCTTTCCCGAGCTCGTGGTTCTTCGGATCTGTGGAGTTCGTCAAGCCCTATCCGGCGATGGCGTGGCGGCCGGGCCGGAACTTGTTGAATAAAGAGAAGGCTGTGATTTGGAGCTTCGCGATGGAGATGCAGGGATGCGGTGTAAGTTCTCAGGAGCTGGCGACCGGCGACTTCCCGTCCGCGGAGGGCCTGTACCTGATCCAAGCCATCAAGAGGTACGGTGGCGGCGGCGCGCCACCGGCGGCATCGTGCTCGTCATCGACATCGGGATCCAGAGGACGTCGTTGTAATTTTTCATTTGTTCTGGGTCTTTCTGTAAGAACGGAGCTTTAATATCATGTCTTTTTCCCCGCAAAAAAAAAAAGAATAAGTTGAAATACTCATAACAACGGTTTTGTTTCCCTCACGCTGCTTGCGAACCGTTGCTGTTAGGATCGAACGTCTTACACAGATCATATTGTAATGGTTTCGGGTGCTGCCGGGTTCAGCTGTTAGAGAGGCAGAGCCTATCCCACGGGGCACTTTTGTGTGCGAGTATGTTGGGGAGGTTTTGTGAAGGATGACGATGCCATGAGAAACGTAGAAAGGTTTGTAGTTCTTTTTTTCGTCTCTTTCTGTTTTAAGCTAGAAGTTTTTTTTCTTTTTCGAATGAACTTATTGAAGTTTTCAGATGTACAGAAGTACACAACATGTGCATAATTGAAATTTCCATGTTTAATTTAATCCTGGGCGAGTTTAGGCTCTATTGGTTGTGGTTTGTCATGTGTGAGATCTGCATGGTTGGGGTTCTATTGTCCTGGCGGGGCACCTACTATTTCATTCTTCCCTTGATTGCAGAACCATGTCACGGTCGTTTTCTACTGTCCCACACACTTGATATTCTGTACCAAGAATCAGTTGTGCTCCCTAACTGACATCAAAGTTGTTGCATTTCAGTGAGGAGAAAAGTCGGTGCAGCGACTTGTTTGACATGGCTTGCATATTGACCGGAAAAGAGTCGAGACTTTGGGGCCTTGGCGCAGGATACATGAATGTGTCCCGCTTTAGAGTGAGGATAATATTAGAGCCGACTGTTGGCTATATCATATTGCCATGTCATTATTGCGAGTCTTATTAGCCAATATGTATAGTAATTACCTAAGTACTACTTTATCAATACATGACGCACAATGTGCTGTCTTGTCTTCTCTCCTCTTCTCTCTGCTCCAACTCACCAAAAATAAACATCATACTATTATTTAGGCGCCACTGGAGCAAATTGGTTTGGAGACTACGCTTATTTGTGTGTGTATGTGTGTGTGTGTGTATTTTTTTTTTCATGACAGTTGTTCGCCTAACCTGAATACCCGTTTAGTTACGGTGGAGAGCAGATATTGCCAGCTAGCTCATGTTGGCTTGTTTGCTAATGTAGATGTAAGCATGAAGTTTTAACTGTAATAGTATTCCAACATAATAAACTTTTGTTTGCTAATTTATTCTTCAGATTGCTGCTGGAGAGGAGATGTCCTATGACTATGGACAAAAGCTGCTACCTGGCGCTGGCTGCCCCTACCTCTGTGGAGCCAGAATTGCGAGGCCGGTGTTTATTGAATTTGCATATCTTAGTAACATATCTTGAGATCGTAGAATGGTTAGCAACATTGTTTTTCCTAGAGCTTGAATGCAGGGGGTAGATCTCATTCTAGCTTCATGCAACCAGTAGCGTTTGCAGTGGCCTGGCACACCATAGTCAATGATGGTTTCTTAGGAGAAGCAAGCCTGGAATTAGATCAATTGATTCTTTGTAAGATATATGTTGAACGGAAATCCATATCAGGTCATGGGTGCAGATCGAACCTTTACTGCTCATAAGCTCCATTGATCATCCAAGTTAAAGCAAGAATTCGTTGCTAGCTGATGATCCTGGAGTTTTGCTTGTGCCACAATGTTGTAGCAAAGCAATTTAAGTGAAAAAAAGGGAGAAGACATGTTGTCTAGTCTGTGATGGTCTTGTTGTTGGTCCTAATAAATTCCGTAGTTTGTGAAGTGGAATTTTAACTGCTACTGTGCACATTAACGTGAAACAAGATGAATCCTAGAGTCTGTCTGGACAATGAAAACATTTATCTATCTCTCTTCCAACAAACCATCTCTGTTCCAACACCATCTGTTACACGCTCCTTCAGACATCATATTTCAAGGCTCGGTAACACAAATTCCAGGTCAGAGGTACACGGTCAGGATGAACAGAAGCATCTCTTCGGCGAATAGGATTAGCCAACAACTGGAGCTAGAAAGTTCACTGAAAGAAAACAGCAATCCGGTTACACCGACCAACGGAATGAGAAGACTTGGAAGATGCACATGCTGCATATACTAGTGCTTGTTCCAGAGTTAGTATCCACGGATTCAAGAGCTCTGTTTCACCATGGCCTGAGCTTTTGCTGCAGCCATTGGATCTGCTTCTTACTTTTCCCCATCTTTTTCAGCGGCTACTTTTTCCCTGTGAAGCTTCTCTACTTCTTTCATCGCAGCACTGTGCTCAGCCTGAAGGCGCTTCATCTCCTCTTCTTGCTGCTGCCTCTCGAACCAAGTATCCGCGTCGGCCCTAACTGAACAGAGACAAATACAAAAGGTCATGAATTTAAACCTGCAAAGCAGCAGATACCCAAATATTTAAAAACTACGAAACAGAAAGGAGGGATAATCTGCATAAAGTAAGAACCAAACACACAATAAAATCTGTAATTCATTTAGCAGTTGTATCGGACGCACTAGTTACTGCAGCAGAATACTAACAGAGCAGCAAGCTGCTGGAGAAAAAGGAAATGGACTCCTTTTTTTCTCTCTCCTCTCCCAAAAGCTGATTTTTGGGGTTCACTTTTTGTCACTCTAGTGGAGATGCTCTAAAGTATTCTGCCTTATCCCCGAGTTATCAACAATAGTATCACCAGTGCTTGAATCATGCAGCTTGAAATGATCAGATCTAAACTATAATTTCAACTAACCTAAAATTTCGGGCAAAGTAGGTCGTGTTCCATTCTCTGTTGATGATGTGTGGCACGAGGTAAATAGATTGTACTACACAACAATGTCACTTCTGGGGCATGCTCTAAGGGGGTTGTCGGTAATAGGTGCCGAGTAATCCATCGAAACCGTTGCCAACTGGGTAAGGCATGCAATTATTCCAATGGTCTGCACAGTAGTTTGCAAAATCGAATACAAAATTCTATAAAACTGGCAATTAGGATGACTTCAGACTCATATGATTTGCTCAACATAAAAAAATGGATCAACTATGTGCATCTACAAGACCTCACAGAAATAATCAACAGTAACAAACATAGGGTTTAGAGTTTTTAGGACCTACAAGAGCATACATAGATTTGCACTTCATTAGGCTACAGAATTTGGCCAAACTTACAAATGAAAGAAATAAAATCTGCTAAAACACTCAATTATACCAATGACAGAGTTGCAGAAAATTTCTCTCATCATTAAGTAACTGTGTGCATCTACAAGACTTGAGCGAAATGATCAATAATAATATATGTAGGACCTATAAGAGTATAAACAGATTTACATTCCATGCACTACAGAATTTGGTCAAACATTCAAATGGATTGAGTTGTTCAAGATAGAAAGAAATTCTGCTAAACATTCAAAGATACCAATGACAGTTGCAGCAACGTTGCTCTCGTCATCAAGTACAAACAACTGGAGTTAATACATGTTAATACAGATTCAGTGGCAAGTTTGGAGAATAGCTTTAGAGGAAATAATAATTCACAAGTTTATCTAAGACACTTCGTTATCTGTACCACTAGCTTCTATAGTGATTCGTTTCTTAGCCTACCAACTTTATTTCACTGTTGGCAACATTTAGTTCACCTTTCAAACATATGAATTTCCGTAGAAAAGAAAACATTTAACTCTAATTGGATATGGGGTTCCGAAGAAATTCCTACAAGGATCTTGTGTGTTCAAAACACAGCCTAAGATTGCATAATGCGCAAAATTCTGAAGGTGAAGAAGCACAAACTCAGATGGGTACCACTAAATAGCAGTATAATTTTCCGGTTGTGAATACTAAGTCTACAAAGCTAGCAGTTTCATGTAGTGTGAACAGCTGTGTCTCCTGGAGGAAAAGCCTTACTCATAATTTCCTCCTGAGACGTAAATTATACCACAGTTCTTTCATTATACAGAGCCATAAAGTTTAGAGTTATCTAGTCTTGTGTAATCTGCTGCTAGCCATGGTAAACTCGAGCATAGTTAGCACGTATGCTCACTGTGAGGCTGTGGCGTGAAGAGAGCATAGTGGTATGAGGGTAAAGAGAGGGATGGGGAAGACAGACTGGTTTCGTTGTTGGATTTATTCTTCTGGCCAAATACCTTTATATATACATGGAGAAGCAACCAAATCAAATCCTAACAATCAAAATTATTATCTTGTTTTCCAAGCAAACTAATTTATAAGAAATGACAAGCTAAGATCAGGCTTTTCTCTAAGCTGGCTTAGGCACCCTGCTGCTGCCGCACATGCCTGGCGCAGGGCTCCACCGCTTGTAGTCCATATGACAGCCATGTTTCAAATTTCTTTATTGCTAAACATTAACATTTAGAATGATTCCAAAATCCGCTCAGACCAGTTAAATCTCCTAGATAATTAATGAGACCATATGAGGGGCATGGTATTTATCGGTTGCTCGTTACCACTGTAATCAACCAAGGTCACATGCTGTTAATATGAGCACTATAGTTTCATAGTTTGTATTGGAAAGGGAATAGCTGACAACCAAATCTAGGTGACTGAATAGAGCGAAGTATTAACCAAGCCTCAGGGGACAGATGATCTACCAGAAATATTGTATACAAATTTAAAATTCTATGAGTTGCAACGGCATGATTTGCAAACGCCTCATGTACCATTGGTGCTACTGTCCGATGTGTTTCCCTCTCCTACACTGTCAGGACCCTTGCACAGTTGCTCCTATCTTCAGTTAACGTCACAGACAGCAAGCAACCAACGGCTGAGATGCCAGGAAAACGTTTCAGTCCATCAGATGGTCCAGATGCTGACAAGTAGCTTTACCTTTTTGCCCTTGGCTTTTTCATCTGTAACTCAGTAGCATCAGGTACATGATTGTAATTGTTTGAGCCTTTTTTTTGATATAAAAGGCAGGTGGGGTGGTAGGGAGGATCAAGCAAAATCCAAAACCCTAGTTTTTTTCGATTATCTGTTCTTACCGTTCCTGCAATTTATTTTCCTAGTGTAGATCTGAGCTTCCATCGCTCCTACCTTCTCTTTCTATCGATACAAGTGTATTAGAAACCATGGGGTCTGCACATGTATGTGAGCGTTTGCGTTGTACTGTGTTTCGCGAAAAAGAAACCATGGGGTCCTGACATAGGCTAAAAGGGAACATTTGCAAATTTTGATCTTATCAATTATAACTTCTTGGGAAAAAAAACAACTGCTTCCATTTTATTTCATGACAAACGAATGCTCTACTATTTTCACCTGCCCGCTCCAAAAATGTTCTTATCACGAGTCAAAAATGCTCTTATCACGAGTCAAAATATGTCCGAACAGATGTGGTGATAAAGATGGGAGAGGGGCGGAGATGGAAACGTGATGAGAAAGATGAGGCAGCGGTGTGAACAGGATAATAAGATGCACCGTGTTCATTTAACCATCCTATACATGGCGGCGAATCATTCCACTTCCAATCTGTTGTGGTAGGTGCAAGCCATGGCGGAAATGATCGCCATATCCCTCTCGGCCAAGGTTGCAGCGGCGCTGTCCCGCACCGCGAGCGTCTACCACCTCGCCTCCCTCGTCGGCATCCGCTCCGGCATCGCCGCGGCCGCGCGCGACCTTGAGCTCCTCCGCGCCTTCCTCCGCTTCACCGACTCCCGCCGCAGCACCGACGAGCTCGCCAACGCCTGGGTCGACCGGGTCCGGCGCGTCGGCTTCGACCTGGAGGACGTAGTCGACGAGTACTCCTTCCTCCTCGCAGGCAGAGGCGGCGGGTTCGTCCGCGCCTGCGTCGACGTGGCCGCCTGGTTCGCCCTCGCGAGCCGCTTGCGGAAGGCCAGGGAGCAGCTCCGCGCGCTCTCGGCGGCGAAGGCGAAGGAGCAGTACGGCATCCGGCTGGCCGAGGCCTCCTCCTCCGCGCTCCTGGTGGGGCCCGCCAGAATCTATCAGACGCCGCGCACTTTGTAGGGGAGGAAGATATCGTCGGTTTTGAGGCGCACAAAAGGTTACTGATGAAATGGCTAACGGGGGACGCCGACCCCAGCCGGACCACCATAGTCGCGGTCTGCGGGATGCCCGGCGTTGGGAAGACCACCCTTGCCACAAACGTGTATAGGAAAGTCGCCGCCAGCTGCCACTTCCATTGCGTCGCCTGGGTGGCCATCTCCAGGAGCTTCACCACGGACGACCTCCTAAGGAGCATCCTCAAGGATCTTCACCGGGGTGCCCGAGCGGGCGAGAAATGGGACGAGATGGACTACCGGTCTCTGGTTGAGGCTCTGCGCGGGCATCTCGCTCACAAGAGGTTCTTCCTTTTGCTCGATGATGTCTGGGATGCGGATGCCTGGTTCCAGCTCCGCACTGCATTGCCTGATACTGCAAACGGGAGCCGAATTGTCATCACCACACGCAGTCGAGAGGTGGCTGCTCTGGGATCGACCAATAGGACTATCATGATGGAACCGCTCCCTCAGCGTGAAGCATGGTCCTTGTTCTGCAGCACCACTTTCAGGGAAGATGCGGACCGCGGGTGCCCACATCATCTGCATCACTGGGCTTCCAAGATACTGGATAGATGCTATGGTCTGCCGTTGGCGATAGTATCCGTTGGAAACCTCATGGCGTTGAAGGAAAAAACAGAGTATGCGTGGAAGAACGTCTATGACAGCCTTGCATGGGATGGAGAAGATCACGGAATTGGGCAAGTGTCGAGCATACTGAATTTCAGTATTGATGACCTGCCGTACCATTTGAAGAGATGTTTCCTCTACTGCAGTATGTACCCTGAAAATATGTTTATCAAAAGGAAGATTCTAATCAGAGAGTGGATCGCACAAGGTTTGATCGAGGAAAGAGGGCAGCGCACGATGGAGGAGGTCGCAGATGGTTATGTGAACGAGCTAGTGCAACGCAACTTGTTGCTCGTCGCTTTGAAAAATGAGTACGGACGTGCAAAGCGGTGCCTCATCCATGACCTGATCCGGGAGGTTATTGTGCATAGGTCAAGAGACAACATATTCTTTCAGTTATGTGGGAGCACAACAAGGGTGGACGCAAAAAACAAAAAACCCCGCCATCTTACATTTGACAGGTGCAAAGGTGACTATCACAAGTCCACTCCAAACACGGCCTCACTTCGCTCCTTGTACGTGTTTAGATCAGAGTTCCATGCTTCCCTCTTGTCTGGTCTCAGATTGTTAACTGTGCTAAATCTCTGGTGCATTAAGACAAGTGAACTCCCAGGTGCAGTGACCAACCTTCGTAATCTGCGGTACCTTGGCTTACGTTCCACCTACATTGAAGAGCTGCCGAAAGAATTGGGGAAATTGCATAACCTGCAAACTTTAGATGCCAAATGGTCCAAGATCAAGACGCTGCCAAGCACCATAACAAAACTGAAGAACTTGCGGCACCTAATACTGTTTACACGTCGAGGTCCAGACTTTTCGTTACCAGCACCTGGTGCAGCAATTGCACTTCCGGATGGTCTTCAAAACCTGAGATGCCTGCAGACTCTTAAATACGTGCGAGCTGACCAGAAGATGGTCAGATCCTTGGGAAGCTTGGAACAAATGAGGAGCCTAGAGTTATTTGGTGTGGACGAAGAAATTGTTGCGGATTTACCCTCTGCGCTATCCAAAATGAGCTGCCTTCTGCGCTTGGGAATAGTCAGTTCCGATTCTAATGTAAAATTGGACTTGGAGTCATTTTCTCCACTACCACTGAAGCTAAGAACATTCGCCATAACTGGGAAGTTGACAAGGGGTATGTTACCGTCATGGTTCAGTTCCCTTACCAACCTCATGCAATTGTATTTGCGTTCGTCTGAACTCAGAGAAGATTCATTTGGAATACTCTCGTCACTTCCTAGGCTGTTACATCTCAGTATCGTCGATGCACATACAGTGAGAAGCTTGACCTTTGCAGCTGGTTGCTTTCCTGTACTCAGAGAACTAAGCTTGCAGGGCTTGCCTAATCTTTCCCGCATTGAGTTTCAAACGGAAAGCCTTGCGTATCTGCGTTTGCTGATGCTTGGACGATGCCCTCAACTGGCTGATGTACCCAAAAGCATCGAGAACCTTATACAGCTGGAAAACTTAGAGCTTTTTGAAATGCCAAGTGAGTTCGCAGAAAAGATACCGCATGAGGGAGATTATGAGGGGAATCATCCAGATGATCAGAGCACTATAGTTGTCAAGAACATCTTCTTCCGTAGTGAACTATTGTTCGAAAAGAAGTTTTACACCAACCTATCTAATGTTCAAGAGCCATCAAAGACGGATGTAGTTGCTGATGGTAATCTTGCTGACCTCTGCACGTCGGCACGACTGAAAGTCACCCGATGGCATTAGAAATATCTACCTACAAATATCAGGCATGTCAGCAGCCACAACATCATGTTCAGAAGTAAAATACGGTTCAAGGAATTACTAGCAGCAGCAGCTAGCTTGGGATCAAGTAGTATATGTCGGTATGCCTGAGAGTACCTGGCTGTGTAAAGGTAAAAGGCAGCAAACAAATGAGCTGTCAGAGTACAACTAGTTCCAGAAATATCTGTGCTACGTCAGTTAGAGAGAGTCGGTTTAGGTGCCTATAAACATCCATTGTAAGCTAAGCTTTAGCACATATATCTAATCAATAGTACTCTGCTCTCTTTGTTTTATTTGCCCTGTCTAGCCAACAATTATTACCTTAGATGTTGGGTCAGCCTGCTATAGCCTTTTGAGTATGTTGCCGCTAAAAGAATCAATGTACAATTTATCCGCTATAGCCCCATTTTGAGGGTTGCCGCTATTTGCTGTAGCCCGCTATTTAAAACATTACTTGGCCGGCAACTAAGCTCTTTGCAAATGTATTTTAGGCATCTCCAATGCTCAAGAATCTCTATCGATGGATTTCATGTGTCCTGAAGCCAAGGGCACCAGCTGCACCTTGCAGTTCCAGGCTTTCAGCTCGGCCATGCATGTCCACGGGCATATGATCGATTTGGATCCGTTGGTGACCAGATGTAAGGTTCTTATCAGGCATAGGTAACATACTATGCATCCCCTACGTGCGGTCCGTGGAGACGGAGAGGAATGAAAGGTGGATCTAGTGCAGCTAGCCCAAGATGCTTTGAATTCCTTAGCGAATATCTTGTTGCTGCCTACCTTATAAAGTTTTGCTCTTGCCGGCCATGCTAGATAGACATAAGCCCTTTCAGTTTCAGTGCACACCTTCCTGTCTCAGTGTCAATGACATATAGCAATCTCTCTCAAGTAGTTCTCGGCTCCAGCCAGTGGAGGTCGCCTGTATACCCATTGCCGTCAAATTCATCATGAGGCATGCTGGAGAGTAAAGCACGATATATCTGGACTGGCCAAGTGATGAGATATACACTCCATTGCCCACTTATGAGCTTTAGCACCCCAAATCTCACCAAGAACCCCCTGGAAATCTTCAGAACTGAGAATAAGGTAAAATACACATAACCACAGTTTGGTTTCCCTCATCCCTGCTTGTGGACCGTTGCTACTAGGATAGAACGTGTTGCACAGATCATATTGTAATGGTTTCGGGTACTGCAGGGTTGGGCTGTTAGAGCGGCAGAACCTATCCCACCAGGGACGGAGCTGCCTTTAGGCCAGTGGTGTCAGCTGACACCAATGAAAAAAGCAAAATCCTTCACTAATCTTCATTAGCTAGTGTAAATTTATAGAGAATGACCCCAATGAAATTGAGAGATTATAGTGATGACCCCAGTGCCATTTTTTCTCAGCTTCGTTCCCACGGGGCACTTTTGTGTGCGAGTATGTTGGGGAGGTTGTGAAGGATGATGATGCGATGAGAAACGTAGAAAGGTTTGCTAATTCTTTTTCACGCCTTTCTGTTTTAGCTAAAAGTCACTGAAGTTTTCAGATGTACAGAAGTACACAACACGTGCATCATTGAATTTTTCATGTTTAATTTCATGCCCATTTAAAAAAAGAAACTGTAGCCTGTAGGGAAGGCCCCGACAGTAAAATCTGTACTATTAAAAGAGAAATATTTACAATATAGAAAGTAGATGTACAAGGGGGCGGGAAGAAGGGCAGAGGGGGAAGACGACTGTACACACGGCGACTAAGCAAGCTGGTCAAGCTAGTCTTTTGAGGAGGCGCAAGCTCCCCCTTCATCCTAGAATGAAAGAAGAACTAGATCCCTTTTAAAGGGAAAAGACCAAGATGCTAGACTAGGATTCACATTGTCAAAAAGAAATTGTGTTTCCTTGTTTCCAAACATACCATGCCGCCATGACGAAGGCCTCCACAGAGAAGGGATTGCTGAAGTGGTGCAACTGTTGCTGCTTGACATTAAAACTTACAGGCCCAACCTTTGTCAAATCTTCCATCCAATTGATATTCTGTAAGAATCAGTTGTGCTAGCTAAACTGACATCAAAGTTGTTGAATTTCAGCGAGGAGAAAAGTGGGTGCAGCTACTTGTTTGACATCGCTTCGCATATTGACCGGCAAAGAGTCAAGACTTTAGGGGCTTGTTCGTACATGATCGATGGCACAAGATATTGGAATGTGTCCCGCTTTATGAATCATACAGGACGCATGATTTAATGTGTTTTAGGAGCCACCGGAGCAAATTGGTTTGGAGACTACGCTTATTTTTGTGCGTGCTTTTTTCATGATAGGTGTTCGCCTTACCTGAAAACCCGTTTAGTTGTGGTGGAGAGCAGAGATTGCCAGCTAGCTCATGTTGGCTTGTTTGCTAATCTAGATGTAAGCATGTTTTAACTGTAGTATTCCAACATAATAAACGTTGGTTTTTTTTAACTAATTGCTACTACGCTATATATTCTCCAGATTGCTGCTGGAGAATTGTCCTATGACCATGGACAAAAGCTGCTACCTGGTGCTGGCTGTCCCTGCCATTGTGCAGCTCATGTTAATTGAATTTGCATATCTTAGTAGCATATCTCGATATCCTAGAATGATAGCAACATTATTTTTCTTAGAGCTTGAATGCAGCACGGGTAGGATCTCATTCTTGATGCAATCAGCAGTGTTCGCAAGGTACAGCATAGCGTTAGTTTTTAAGTCATATGGTGCTTCACTGATGATTTGTTAGAATAAGCAAAGCCAGAACTAAAGCAATTGATTCTTTGTAAGATATGCTGATTTGATTCTTTACTGCTCACAAGCTCCATTGATCATCCAAGTTGGAGCAAGAATTTGTTGCCGGCAGATGATCCTGGTGTTTTGCTTGTGCCACAATGTTGTAGGAAAGCAATTTATGCGGAAAAAAAGGGATATGACATGTCTAGTCTGTGATGGTGTTATGTGGTCTTGTAGTCAAATTTCAACGTTTGTGAGGTATAATTTGAACTGCTACTGTCCACACAAGGTAAATAAGATGAATCCTACATTCTGTCTGGACGGCGAAAACCATCTGCAACCACCTCTGTTCCAACACCATCTGTTACACGCTCCTTCAGACATCATATTTCAAGGCTCGGTAACACAAATTCCAGGTCAGAGGTACACAAAGTCAGGGTGAAATGAAGCATCTCTTCGACAAATAGGATTAGCTAACAAAACAACTAGCGCTAGAAACTTCACTGTAAGAAAACAGCAAGCCAGTTACACCGACGGACGGACTGAGAAGACCATGTACTTGGCAGATGCACATGCTGCATATAGGAGTTAGTATCCGCGGATTCAAGAGCTCTGTTTCACCATGGCCTGAGCTTCAGCTGCAGCCATTGGATCTGCTTCTTCCTTTTCCCCATCTTTTTCTGCAGCTATTTTCTCCCTGTGAAGCTTCTCTGCTTCTTTCATTGCTGCACTGTGCTCCGCCTGAAGGCGCTTCATCTCCTCTTCTTGCTGCTGCCTCTCGAACCAAGTATCCGCGTCGGCCCAAACTGAACAGAGCCAAATACAAAGAGTAATATATTGTGAGTAGATGACAACTTGTCACGAATCTAAACCCGCAAAGCAGCAGACACGCAAACATTTTAAAACTACTGTATGAAACAGAAGCATAAACAGAAAGGGATGATCCGCATAGAGTTAGAATCGACCACACAATCAAATTTGAAATTTATTTAGCACTTGTATCTGACGCACTAGTTACTGCAACAAATTACGAGGGCTTGAGCTTATCAGACATGACTTGGGCAGCGGATTTTGTGCCAGGGTGGCATGTTCCCTGGAAACCTTTACCACACATGTTGTACTGGCGAAACCTTCACAGGGACATTCAGGAAGGTAGGGGCCACAAGAACAATAATCCGCTAGGGTTCCTTGATGAAACTGGCGAAACTATCTTAAGGTTTAGTGACAGACTGGCTCCAAAAAGTGATGTTCCGATCATGGACAGGGCAAAAATGGCAAAGGCAAAAAAGGATCTGGACACTGAAGGAGGTAATTGTGATTACTCTGTTTTGAATACTTCTGATAGTTGTATTCTTGACATAGCTAGGTTCGTTGGTATCGATTTAGGAGCGTCTCTTGATATGGTACAATATAACTTAGGGTTGCTTCGGGGGCAAGAACAAGCCAGGGTTCATCTTTTCGAGAATAGTAGAGGAAATACAATTGTGCAAGAGCAGGAAGTAGAGGAGTCACAGTTTGATGCTGTTGATGATGTCTTACTTAACCTGCTTAAGCTAAATAATGTGGATTGTGAAATGTTGGGAGACAAAGTGAATCGTTTAGATATTGAGAAAATACAGGGGTCAAAAAACTGCCCTGCTTCAGTTCAGGTGCAGGTTAAGACACCTATGAAAACCATGCTTGGTAGAAAAAGAGGGAGAAAGAAAAGAGTTTGATCATGTTATCTGGTTTTATTTGGAATAGCAGAGGGACTGGAGACGTTATTAAAAAATCCTACATTAGTGATAATGCAACCGAACACAAGTTTGACTTTATAGGGATCCAAGAGACTGTCCGGCAAGATTATACAGTTGATTTCCTCAGGCAAATTAGTGGGAGTCAAGAGTACTGCTGGGAGGGGATCCCGGCGAGAGGAAGGTCTGGTGGTATTTTGGTAGGAATTAATAAAGATACTTATGATGTGGTTGAAACAAGCTCCGGAGTTTATTTTATTAAGATGCTTATTACTAGCAAACGTGATAATTTCACTTGGGAACTGGTGGTGGTATACGGTGATGCACAACAGGAGGGCAAGGCTAACTTCTTGATTGAGTTAGTTCATGTCATCCGAGCCTCTCGCCACCCCATCATGATCACTGGAGACTTCAATATGACTAGACGGGATAGTGATAAAAATAAACCAGGTGGATACAACAAATGGAGTCCTCTGTTCAATGCTGTAATTGACCAAGGGGACCTCATGGAAATAACCTTGTCCGGAAGGAAATACACTTGGTGTAATAATCATGAAGATCCCACCTATGAATTACTAGATAGAGTTATTGTTTCGCCTGAGTGGGAGGAACATTTTCCCCTTGTGTGTGTTACAACTTTACCTAGTGAGCTCTCTGACCATACACCTTTATTCATTAAATCGGGTGACAGATCTATGGCGCCTGCAGTTTTTCGATTTGAAAACTGTTGGTTACTTAGAAATGAACTCAAGGAAAAGGTAAAAGGTATTTGGGAGAAAACATATGGGGGAAGCGCAAATGTTGAAATCTGGCAAAAAAGATTAAGGGAAATGAGGAAGGGGTTGAAAGGCTGGGATAGAAATGTAAGGGGAGACTATAAAAGAAAGAGAATCGAATTTGCCAGGAAAATTGATGATATAGATAAAAAAGGTGAAGAAATGATGCTATCTGCTCAAGATAGAACCTTGAAAGCAGAGATGCAACAACAACTGAGAGACATAGTAAAAGAAGAAGAGGTTAAATGGAAACAAAGGGCAAAAGAAATTGAACTCCTTGAGGGAGACAGAAATACAAAATATTATCATGCGAAAGCCAATGGGAGAAGAAGGAAAACGACCATTTTTAGGTTGGTTCAAGAGGAAGGGGTGATTGAGGGGCAGAATAATCTTAAGGTGTATATTACAGATTTTTACAAAAAACTGTTTGGCCACCCAGACAATTCTTCTATTAGATTGCTGGGAGATGGACTAACTAAGATATCAACGGAGGACAGTGTTTTTCTGAAGGAAAAATTCACTATAAATGACCTGAAGGAGGCTGTTTTTGGTATGGCAACCAATAAAGCAGCTGGTCCGGACGGTTTTAATGTGGAGTTTTATCAGAAACACTGGGATATAGTGAAAAAGGATTTATTTGGGTTGCTGCAGGATTTTCAGGAGGGTAGACTGGATGTTGGTAGACTGAATTATGGAGTGATCACGCTTGTTCCGAAAGGAAAAGATGCGGATAAAATCCAGAAGTTTAGACCCATCTGCCTTCTGAATGTCACCCTAAATTTTTGACAAAGGTCTTAGTTAACAAACTTACTGGTGTGATTCAGAAAGTAATAAAACCCACGCAAACTGCTTTTCTCAAAGGCAGATATATCATGGAAGGAGTGTGTGTGCTGCACGAGGTCCTTAATGATTTACATGTTAAAAAGAAATCTGGAGTTCTCTTTAAAATTGATTTTGAGAAAGCCTTTGATAAAATCAAATGGCCTTTCCTCTATCAAATTTTGGAACAGAAAGGATTTCCTTCTGAGTGGATTGACATGGTGATGAAAATTGTTACAAGTGGGGAAGTAGGGATAAGAATTAATGGGGAGGTAGGTCCATACTTCTCTACTTATCAAGGGCTTAGGCAGGGTGATCCTTTGTCCCCCTTGCTTTTCGATATTGCGGTTGATGTATTGGCAATCTTAATAGAGAGAGCTCAAGAACACAATTTGCTAGGGGGGCTTGCTTCGGATCTAATAACAGGAGGGGGAGTTGCCATCTTGCAGTATGCAGATGACACTGTCCTGATGTTTGAAGATAACCTAGAACATGCAAGAAACCTCAAAATAATCTTGTGTTTATTTGAGCAACTCTCTGGCTTGAAAATCAACTTCCACAAAAGTGACATCTACTGTGTGGGGAGTGCTGTAGAGAGGTCGCAAGAGTTTGAAAACATTCTGACTTGCAATTCCAGTGTGCTTCCTATGAAATATCTAGGTGTGCCTGTGAATAAAAAAAGGCTTAAGCTGTCGGATTGGAGACCTTCAGAAGAAAAAATGGCGGTCAAACTATGTCCTTGGCAAGGGAAAAATCTGGTAATGGGAGGAAGAGTTTCTCTAATCAATTCTTCGGTCACCAGTGTTCCTTTGTATATGCTGTCCTTTTATGTTGTCCCGTCTGGACCTAGGGAGAGCATGGACAGAGTGAGAAAAGGCTTCTTGTGGAGTGGTGATAAAGATAAGAAGAAATATCATCTCGTCAAATGGGAAACGGTTTGCATGCCTAAAGAGCAGGGAGGGCTGGGAATCTTAGACTTAGAGTTGATGAATATCTCTCTTATCTCAAAATGGCTATGGAAACTTTTCAACGAGGATGGCCTGTGGCAACAGATCCTGACTAGTAAATATCTTAGGAAAATTACTTTGTGTCAGGTTTCTGCTAGACCAGGTGACTCCCACTTTTGGCAGGGGCTTATGGAAGTTAAGCCTCTATTTTGGCCATGCTGTACAGTGATGGTGGGAAATGGAGAGAAAACTAGTTTCTGGGAAGATCATTGGGTGGGAGATATGCCTCTCGCCAAACAGTTTCCCAGACTTTTCTCTATTTCCTTGAATAAGTTGGAAACGGTTAAAAATGTTTTTGCAAATGGAATGAATTCCTTGAGATTTCGCAGAACTAGGGTAGGAGAATTGGGGACGCAATGGGCTGAGATGTTTATATTGCTAGATAGGGTTGCCTTAACTGAAACTCCGGACAAGTTACGATGGAAACTAACGGAGTCGGGAGTTTTTTCGGTTAAATCCTTATATCTGGCAATGCAGGTTCGAAACACGGTCCCTTACAGGTTTATGTGGAAGGTTAAAATTCCTTTGCGTGTAAAAACCTTCCTGTGGTTAGTGCTTAAGAAAAGCATTTTGACGCGGGATGTGTTGCTACACAGGGGGGGAAAAACTGTGGCGAAATGTCTGTTTTGTGGGTTGAATGAAAGCATCACCCATCTTTTTTTCCTATGCCCCATGGCTAGATACATTTGGAATACGGTTAGTTCAGCTTTTGGCATAGACTGTCACTTCAATTCTGTTGATAACTGTATTTCTGAGTGGCTTCGAAGATATGGTAAAAAGAAAAGAGACTTAGTAGCAGTAGGGATTGCGGCGGTATTCTGGGGGATTTGGAAAACAAGAAATCTTGCGTGCTTTCAGAACATTTGGCCTGATGCGCCGTGTTCCGTTGTGCTCAGAATTTGCGAATGGATTCAACATTGGAGTTCTTTGCAGGTGAAGCAGGAAAAAAAGGACAATCTCAACTTCAGCGCTAAGGTGCTGGAGAAGGTGGCGTTGGAGTGTACGGTGCAAGGAGGAGCTGGAAACCTTGGATTCCCAGGCTGAAGTGAAGACGGACTAAAAGAGAAGAAGAGCAAACAAGGGTTAAGAAAAAGATGTCAAAAACCGAAGCTGAAGCAAGGAGGAGTGTTTTGCGGCTGGAGCCAGTTCTTAGTTTTGAGTGTGGCTCTCTAAAAATCTGTATCTGGCCTGTAATTTTTGCTTCTCTGTTTTAGCTCCCCTTTTTGTCGCCTTTCTCTCAAACTCCTAGTACTTCTGGGAGATGGAAAACTTATGCGGTGGTTGGATGCGTTTTGGATGTCTGAACCTTGTAGCAAAAAATGTTTCATTAATGAAATCGGGGGTGACCCTTTTATCTAAAAAAAACACATGTTGTACTGATACTCTAGCAGATTTCGCTACCCAAAAATTTGCACTTGAGTTGATTGAGATAGAAAGAAAATTCTGCCAAACATTAAAAAAGTGTAGGTAGGGCTAAAAAAGAGTCCAAGCGCACCATCTCAATAATATGTAAATGCCTTTTTTTCTCCTGAGGTTGTCGGAATTATTCGCAATAAAATATTGGCTACAATTGAGGAGGTCTTATCAATGAAATTTCCATTTGCGCGGGATCTAGGCATAATTCCCATGCAGCAACATTGCTCTCATCATTAAGTAAGATTTAGTGGTTGTTTGGATGGAGAGGATTAGCGCTATGTTTTAGCAAAACGCGTTTTAGGTAGATTTTTTTGGAAAACTGGTTCTACTAAAAATTCGGTTAGGAACAAGCACGTGGAAAACCACGTTTGGGTCAGGAAATCCTTAAACTGGTTTTAGATGGTGCCATGTTTGGCTTACCCAATCGCGGGGCGTATCCTCTTCCTCGACCTATCTAGTATTCCACCCCCTTCGTTAACTCTCTGAACTTCACACCACATCCGCAGACAATCCACCACGTCGGAGCGCAGCGAGCTCGTGAGGTCCTTGACGCCGACCGTTCCGAACACTGTAGCAGCCGTGCACGGGCAAGGGAAATCTCGGAAGCATGGTCGACGCCAACGGCCGCCACACTCAAGGCAGTCCTTCCCCAGACAGCATAGTTCGGACATAGGCCCTGTTTGGAAATCTCTAGCTGCAGTTACTTCTTCCCCAGACTAGCTGCAGCCTCCTCTCACCGCCGACGCAGCATCCTCTCGCCGACGTGGCCGATTTCAGGAAATGAAAATTAATCGGATGCCATGGCTGCTAGAGAAGCTCACTGAGCCACCGCGGTGTGGAATTGCTAGACTATGGTCGCCTGGACTCGAACCAATTAACCAGCCACCCGATTCTGCTTGCCGCTCCTCGACGCAGCTCACGCGGGCCTTGCCGAGTCGGCACGCCCGGATGCCAGCGGTTAGCTCTCCTTGCTGCTCCGTGTCTCCTGATCCAAATTGATGAGCTATTATCAGATTCTACGCGTATTTCCCGTCGAGAACGGCGTATCTGTCATCAGCATCCATGTGGAGTCGTTTCACCACCACCGGAGCGCCATCTGCTTGACGCCGGCCGGCAGAACGCGCATACCACCTCCGTGAAGCCAGTAGCAACCGTACCTAGGCAGCGTAGAGCTACGGAGGGTGCTCGAAGCCGCCCATTCTACGCCCGTGACAAGCATCCCTACACAGAAAAGCTTCCAGCAAAGGTTGGCCGCTCCGCGGGCGTGCGGCGGCGCGCTGGCGCCGGGGTCATGTATTAGTCGACCGAGCTCAACGAGGCTGCACGAGGATGAGGTGTGGTCTCCGCCGGCAGTATCCCCTTCGAGCGTCCACCGATGGTCGGAGAGGTAAACGACCCAGCCGCGGCGCCGCGCCGCCGCCCAAGGCTCTGCCCAAGTTTTGCCTAAACGAGTTTTCACAAAAACTACTAATAGTACTTTTTCCCAGCGCTTATTTTCCTGGCTTTGCGCAAACTCAGTTTTATCTATACGCGTTTTAGTTGGTGCGTCCAAACAGGATTTTAGGTTGTTAGACCGTTATGCCAGGCTACGGAAAAGTAGTTCTGCCAATCTTCCGTATCCAAACAAGGCCTTAGAGGAAACAGTAATTCACAAGTTTATCTAACACACTTCGTTATCTGTACCACTAGCTTCTATAGTGATTTGTTTCTTAACCTACCAAGTTTATTTCATTGTTTGTCACATTTAGTTCACCTTTGAAACATATGGCATTTTTAGAAAAGGAAGCATTAATTCTAATTGGGTTGGGGTTCCAAAGAAATTCATACAAAGATCTTGTGTGTTCAAACACAGCCTAAGATTGCATAATGCACAAAACTTCTGACGGTGAAGAAGAAAAAACTCAGAATTAGTACCATTAAAAGTCTTATAATTTATGTCAAAAAAACAACATGGCAGTACCGTTTTCCAGTTGTATACAAAATCTACAAGAGTAGCAGTTTCACATAGTGTAAACTACTGTGTCTCCTGGAGGAAAGCCTTATAATTTCCTCCTGAGACGTAAGATATACCACAGTTCTTTTGTTATACAGGGTCATAAGGTTTAGACTTATCTAGTGTTGTGTAATCTGCTAGCCATGGTAAACTCGAGCAAGTTAGCACGTATTCTCACTGAGAGGCTGTGGCGTGAAGAGAGCATGGTTGTATGAGGGTAAAGAGAGGGATGGGGAAGACAGACCGATTTCATTATTTGATTTATTCTTCTGGCCAAGTACCTTTATATATACATGGAAGCAACCAAATCAAATCCTAAAATAGAAATTTAGCTTGTTTTCCAAGCAAACTAATTTATAAGAAATAACAAGCTAGGATAAGTTTTTCCTCTAAGCTGGCTTAGGCACCCTGCTGCTGCCGCACCTTCCTGGCTCCGGCCATATGAACAGGGCTCCATCGCTTGTAGTGCATATTACAGCCATGTTTCAAATTTCTTCATTGCTAAATATTAACATATAGAATGATTCCAAAATCCACTCAAACCAGTTAAATCTCCTAGATAATTAGTGAGACCATATGAGGGGCAAAGTATTTATCGGTGGCTTGGTACCACTGTAATCTCCTAGATAATTAGATAATTTCTTCACTGCTAAATTTCTTCATGCTGTTAATATGAAGACTCTAGTTTGATAGTTTGTCTTGGAACCAAATCTAGGTCAGCCGATTTGGCAGTTCTAGTGTGAGGCAAGCAATCAAGCAAGAAAGCAGTGCGTAATTGAGTACAGAGGAGAAAACAAAGGAGCGTGACATACTTGGCTGCGCGGCCCAGCCTTGTTCTCCTCCCTTGATGCGCTCGGGGAAGGCGTAGTTCACGGTGAGGACGCGGCCGAAGAGCTCGGCCCCGTCCATGTTGTCCATGGCGGCGGCGGCATCCTCGCGCTCGAGGAAGGTGACGAAGCCGAAGGAGCGGTGCTTCTGCGTGGCCTGGTCGAGCGGCGTCTTGACGTCCTTGACCTCCCCGAAGGGGACGAACGCCGCGTGCAGGATCTTCTCGTCGACCTCCTCCGCCAGCCCACCTGCATCATCAAGGAACGAAGCTCAGTTCAGCTCGGTCTTTATCACGCGCAATTCCATGAACGGGGAAGCAACCACGAGAAGATCTCAGTAGGGAGCTTCATCGAACAGGTGGTGAGCGCGGGCAAGGGCAGGGGAGAGGAGCCTGGTGAGGAGGGGTGGTGCTGGGGCGTACCTACGTAGAGGGTGTTCTTCTGCGCTGGCTGGTTGGTCATGTCTCCGTCAGGGGCGGCGGCGGCGGCGGCGGCGGTGGCGGTGAAGCGAGGGGAGCGGCAGGCGCCCGGGGGTGGATGGCTCGCGGGGAGGAGTTGTCGGCGACAAAGGCTACAGAGACCGGAGAGTTTCGGGTTTGCGCTAGCTTGCAAGAGTCAGGGCCGGGTACAACAAACATTGCCCATACACGCATCAGCCCAAGAGCCCATATCGGGATAGAGGAAATTTCACCTAACGCAAAGTTAACGCTCATTTCTGAAAAAAAAAAAAATTCTCAAATCTGAAAAAAAAAGGAATTCAAAAAAGAGATTCTCAAATCTTTACTAAAAAGGGTTACTAATAAGGGTATTTGGTCAACTTTATTTTTCTTCTCAATTTTGACTTGTAAGTCAAAAAAATAGTAAAATAGGTGTTTTGGGATTCGCTTTTAAGCATGTACCATACTGCAACATTATCCGGTCAAAAGCCAAATGCAAGAATATTGGAAACTTAAGCAAATTTTGGCAGAGTTTAATAAAGGAGAATCATCAAAGATGCACTAATAAATCTAACCACACACGACAAATTAGAAATATCTATCAGATCTGCATAAGGGTCAAATAATACTAGTGCAAACAGGGAGCAGTCGTATCTCGAGACGCTCTCCAAAAATCTTATCGGCCCTTTCCCGTAGTAGTATATCAAGGGACGGGTTTTTGATGGCTCCAGGTCAGCCGTGCACATGGTTGCCAAGACGGGAATTCTGAGGCCCACTCTCTGCATCAATCTCCTTTTTATCTTCGTTTGTTAAGGGGCTTTTTGAAATGATGTAAATTTTGTGTGTGCGCCGCTGTTTAGTTCATATTTGTACAAAATACAGGGGATGACACATAATTTACACTTAGAGGTAGTACATAACCACTGGTCACACGTACCGTGCTCTTCCACGTCCCATACATTCATATTTGGTTGGCAACTTTTCTTGTTGAGGAGATAGCCCATGTACATTTGTTACAACACATTTGGTTGGCAACTTGTGTTGTTGTCATCTGAATTTGATTTTGTCTGAGACTATGTAGAGCCACGTTTTGGCAGGTGGTCAAACAAAACAAAACTTGACAAATTTGTAAATGCTTTTACTACCGTGTCTAGTATGCATCCGGCCTTGAAGTTTCATCGCGTCCATTTGGGTCTCGTTGATTGGTAGCAATTCGTTGCTGGTACTCTTTGCCGGGCCAAGCAAAGCCATGATGAGGCTGTGGGCGCTCGTGGGTGCTAAAAATAGCAATCGGATATTGCATCCATCAATCGATCAGACGTACTGTGGGTACCAACATCCTGAATTCCTGATGATAATTGAAGAGGACAACATCCTGATGATAAGATAACTATAATGTTGGTAGAGGCCCTGCCTGGCTAAATCCAATTTTGCTAGTATTGCACGTACATAGTATTAGTACCACTGCACTGATCTATGACTGCACGGCACAGCTACGTCGGACTCCCGAGGATAGTTGAAGACAATAGTAATATTAGAATGTTTGAACTGTATCGACTGGCGTTGAGAAGAAGAGTTGGATTTGGTTGAAATAACCCAAAAAGGGCCATTCTTGACTAAACTTAGAAAACAAAACGAGCTGCTATACAGTCAAAAGTATTCAAAACAGCGTCGTACGATCGGGAGGACTTTCCGTCAGCTCCATCCTTGGCAAGCCACGTGCTAGTAGCGTAGTTCCACTTTGCTCTACACTAGCATTACTCTCCCCCATGGCCCCATCCCACTCCTCTATGATCAACGCCCCTCGTTTCTTTTCAGCTCTCGACCACTGACCGCCTATCAATCAATTCATCTTTTCTTTTGAACAGAAAACGAGCATTTTGATCCCACTACCTGCCTTGTTCCCCTTCTTCCACCGGCACGGCGGCTGGGTGACGTATGTTCCGTCCGAGGTGATATTCTGACCTTTCGCTAGAGCCCACGACGGTGACACTTTCGGGGTGCTGTGGACCAGCACTATGTCGTACTGGTTTGTGAGACTCCGGGGGAAACCCTAAATCCTTGGAGGAGTCAATAGTGGCGGTTTGAGTGTCAGTCCCTCCGTGGAGGCATCGTCTAATAGTTCCTATGTTTGTTCCCGTCGAGACAGTTTTCATCATCTTCTTGCTCGGGATGCTCCGGGAAAACCCTATATCTGGATCTCCCGGATCGGATGATGGATGTGGTCGGCGCCGTTCCCTCTCTCATCGTTTTGGATCAAATGTTGGCTAGAGGGATATAGAGGTTTAGCGTTTAGCGGTACGGCCTTTTCCGCATTGAAGACGAGGGGACCCGGTGGCATGGCGCGTCGGGGTCTCAACGGCAGACGTGTGATAATGGACACGCGCAGGGTGGTGGTGCGTCTGACTTCGTGGCAGCGTTGACGGAACGTGTGACGAGCATCTTCTGGTATTTTGCATATGCATCCACATTGAGTCCTCTTCTTTTATCTTTGTTTGTCTTTACAACTAAAGGTATTACTCCTTTTGATCATGCATTTCACTCTTGTTTGTTGTTCAACCACTGGTCACACGTAACGTGCTCTTCGGCGTCCAACACATTTGTTACAAAACATTTGGTTTACAACTTTTGTTGTTTGTTATTCGGACTTGTTTTTGTTTGAGACTAGCTGGAGCCACATTTATGTATATTAATATATTTCCTTTGTCGAAAAAAATATTTCCTTTGTCGAAAAAAATATTGAAGCCGCATTTTGGCAAGTGATTGAACAATAACCATTCACAAAATTCTATGCTTTTACTATCATCTCTTTTCCAACGTCCCCAAGCCATTGGTGCAGCAAGTACGTGTGTTTAGCATGCTGCGCTCAGAGTACAAATTTATATGCTTTCACTACCATTTCTTGTTGACTCGTCGCTGGTACTATTTGCTGGGCCAAGCAAAGCCACGAGGCTCTGGCCGCTTGTACGAGTAGCAATCGGATATGATGTTCGTCATACAATCAAACGTACTTTCGGTAGTACCAACAAATAATTGCAGAGCACAGTACTACCAATATCCTGATGATAATAACTGAAGAGCAACAATAATGTGGTAGATGCTTGGCTAAATCCGTTTCTGCTAATCCACCTCGCTCCATTCTTGGCAAGCCACCATCCTCCTTCCCCATGACTACACGTCCGGAGGCGTGGTGCCGCTATGTCCGGAGGCCCCATCGTTTTTTTGTGTGTGTGCTCTCGATCATCAATCATGGATAAATTCTTCCGCTTTCTTTTGAGCACAACACGATCATTGATTCCTTCACCTGCCCTGTTCCCTTCTTCTTCCACCCGCACCTTTCCCACTCCTCTTCAGCCCCTTTCTGTTCACAGTTCACTCACCACTCCCTGAGAAGCTGAAGCTTCTTCTTGTTCTTCCGGAGCTCTGAAAAATGGCGACAGAGGGGAGGGACAGGGGCTCGCCGTCGGCCGGGATGGGGCAGGGCGACCAGATCAGCGCCAAGAAGGCGAGGGTGGAGATGCTGCCCAACGGCTCGGCGGTGAAGCAGGAGCCCGGAGGCGCCGTCGTGGCGGCGGCGGACCACGGGTCCAGAGTGGAGGTCACCCTCAAGATGGACGTCTCCGTTCTCCACTGCCCCGTCTGCTTCCGCGCTCTCAAACCCCCTGTCTTCAAGGTTCGTCCTTCGATTTATTTCTCCACGATCCCTTATGTTCTGTTCTCAGCTTCGATTTATATATAGTGTAAGGGAGGCCACCTAGCCTGTGGCGGCTGCGTCGCGGAGCTGCCGGGGAGCCAGTGCCAGAGATGCGAGGGCGGCAGCGGGTTCGACCCCGAGCCGACCATGGACGCCGTCGTCTCGGCGGCGAGGGTCCAGTGCCCGCACGACGGCTGCGAGCGCTTCGTCGCCTACTACGAGGTGGCCGACCACAAGAGCGCGTGCCCGCACGCGCCGTGCCTGTGCACGGAGCCCGGGTGCGGCTTCGCGGCCCCGCCCGCGGCGCTCGTCGCGCACCTCCTCGCCGCCCACTCCATGCCAGTGCACAGGATCCCCTACGGCAAGCCCAACCGGTTCCAGGTGCCGGTGCCGGGCCCGGCGCGCCGCCTGCTCGTCGGCGCCGGGGACGACGGCGGCGTGGTCCTGCTCACCGTCTGCGCGCTCGGCGTCACCACCGTCGTGTCGGCGGTCTGCGTTCGGGGCGACGCGTGCGTGCTGCCGCGGTACACGGTCAAGATGTGGGCCAACGGGCCGCCCACGGCGAGCCGCAGGACGGACACCGTGCTGGCGGACGTCGAGGCCACGAGCAGCGCCACGCCGGGCGCTGTCGCGCTCGAGGACCTGACGTCGTTCCTGACCGTGCCGCCTCGGTACCTCGTCGGGGAGGGCGCGTTCAAGGAGCTGTCTCTCCACGTCCGCGTCGAGAAGAACACGTCCTGATCGATCGGATCAGGGGCGGAGACAGGGGGGGGCTAGCAGGGGTCGGACCCCCCCCCCCCCCAATGGCTCGTCCCCCCCAACAAAGTTACGTCAGGTATAGGCGTATAGCAGTGCGTATATATACTCGTATAGGTACTAAAATGGCAACAGACGTTAGACTTGAGCCTAAAGCCCATAGTAATCCAAGAAGCCTTGTGTGTACCGAAGCCCAGCAAGCAAAAAAAAAGCCCATCCGCGTGGCTGCTCTTGTATAGGCATTAGGGAATCGATCCAGAAACCTGTGTGTATCCCGGCGGTCTGTTCTCTCTTGGATCGATCTTGCTGCAAGATTTTCTCGGGTCGCCTCCGCCGCCTGATGTTCCCGCTCGCAATCCCTGCTGGCTCGGATTGCCGCCTTCTCTATGGAGCTGAGTAACGTGTATGCGGGGCAGGCAGGCGGCGGCCGCCGCTGATTGTTGTTGCCGTTTGCCGCATCCGCCCCGACCTCATACCACCGAGTTATTTGTCTAAGGTACATTGTATACAAATTTAATCACTCTTTTTTGTTTCAGTTTAGCTACATTTCTCTAATTAAAGACGGAAACAAAGAAAATAATTGAACATATTTCATTTGCACGTCAATTGCATCTATCTTTGAGTGTAGTTATAAGTGCCAAATTTAGATCAGATCCTTGGTTAATAATAGAGCTATACTAAAACTTTGGAAGAAAATAAGCTTTCTTTCATTGCCAAACATATGTTGGAATTCTTATCTAGACTAAGGTTGAAATTTTCTCTCTAAATATAAGATAAAGTTATGATATATGCATTTTCATTTACACGCGATATCGTTGTACACTATACTTAAAGGGCGATTATTATCATCTCGCCCCCCCTATATCCAAATCCTGGCTCCGCCCCTGGATCGGATGATGTTTCACAACTGCTCTAGTTTAGTTGACGATGGATTCTTGTTGCAATTTGCAGCACATCAGTAATTCGTGGCTGTTATCAGTACTTATAACATCACATCGGTGGGGGTAATTTGCTAATTTCCAACAAAATGAACTGTACTATGTCACAGTTCCTGCATTTTTTTGGGTGAAAATTCCACCAATCTATTAATAATCATCCACAACAGTACAAAAGATACTAAAAGTAATAAAAATTAGAAATAGGTCAATGGACCACCTAGCGACGACTACGAATACCGAGACGAGTCGAAGGCGGGCCACTGTATGGACAAGATGGCCTCCTGATCGATTACAATAATCTTGATCTTTTATCAATCGTATACTAAGTAATGCTTAAGACTTTTTAATTAATAAAATCACTTTATAAAAAAAATCAATCGTATACTAAGTAGGTTTTGTTTAAGGGCCTGTTTGGAACGCAGGATAGAAAAAACACAGGAATAGGAAAATCACAGGAATATGATAGGAATGCAGGTGTAAACCTATGGATTGGAAACCATAGGAAATTTTCCTATGTGAGCGTTTGGATGGGCTCAGGAAAAACACAGGAATATTTGGGCATGAGCTTCGAAAAAATGACATTTGCATCTGCTTAATTTGGGAAAACACAATTTGTGCAAACTGATACGTGAGGTCATGGTCTCAGTCTTGGTTGTCCACCACTACAGAGTCCATTGCAGCGAATTGGAGAAGCCATGAGATTTGTCCCTACCGTCGCTGGGTACAAAGAGCAGCCCATCAGGTGTAGGAGCGTCCCATTTTTTTTTTTGATCTAAGGGCATCTCCAGCCGTTGGACAAACCCAGGATGAAAAAAGACACCTTTTTGGACGGGACGGGGAGGCGCCGGTGCAAAACGAGATCCTGGGGGGTTGATTTTCCCAGCCACACCCTCACCCAAGATGAAAAGATGAGAGGAAAAGAAAAAGAAAAAAAAGGCCGCCATGGCTCCATCGTCGGCAGCCAAGAAACAGAGGCCGCCATGGCTCCATCGCCGAGGAGGGCGGCGGCGAGCAGGACGGAGCAGGGCGGTGCTGCTGCAGGCCCTGGAGGAAGAGCTGCCGGCAGGAACCATCCGCTACTCCTCCAAGATCGTCTCCATCGACCACGACCAACACGCCAAGATCCTCCACCTCGCCGACGGCACAACCCTCAGAGCAAAGGTGCTCATCGGCTGCGACGGGATCAACTCGGTCGTGGCCAATGGCTGGGGCTCGCCAAGCCGTCCGACTCCGGGCGCCTGGCCACGCGGAGGCCGTCGAGAGGAGCGAGATGAGCGACGTGCTCCCCGTGACGCTGCGCTACCGCTCCCCGCTCTCGCTGCTCTTCGCCAGCATCAGCGAGGGGAACGTCTGCGTCGCCGGCGACGCGCTCCACCCTACGACGCCCGACCTGGCGCAGGGCGTGTGCACGGCGCTCGAGGACGGCGTCGTCCTGGCCTGGTGCCTCGGCGACGCCCTCGTGGCCGGCGGCACCGCCCGGGTCGAGAGGGAGAGGATTGAGGCGGCCTTGCGCAGGTACGCCGGGGTCCGCCGCCATGGCCGGAATCGGCAGAGGACGGAGCAGAGCCGCCATGGCCGGAATCGGCAGAGGACGGAGCAGAGCCACGAGCTGGGCGGCCGCAGCGCGACCACGGCGGCCGAGTCCGACCTCGCCTAGCTAGGCCGCCGCCCACCTCCGAGCACTCCGCCCCGCGACCATGGCGGCAGGGCCTGCTGCTCCTGCTCCATATGGCCGGGACGGCCACGGGCACGCCGTCGGTGGCGAAGAAAAATGGGGAGAGACGGGTGGTTGGTGGAGAAAGAAAGGAAGAGAGAGAGGGCACGTGGGGGTGGGGAGAGAAAAAGAAGAAGAGAGAGGGAGCAGAGAGGCTGACCTGCGGGCCAGATTGCATGCAATAGCCTCCCCAGGCCGAACCCAGCGGCTTAGGTTTGGCCTGGGGGCGCCGGCGCTAATTCGGCGCAAAACGGCGCTTTTTGAGCTCCTTGGGGGCACGACTGGGTGGTTTTTTGCACTTTTTGCTACCGCCGGCGCTAAAAAGGCCTCCTGGGGGGCTCCTGGGGGGCATGGCTGGAGATGCCCTAAAAAAGAGGAAAGAGTTGGAGGAGACATACTTCAATGGCTAGCAAGAGCTTCGTGTGATGGTGTTGCTTCGTTCGTACAGGAAAAATAAAAAGAGGCTGGAGCCAATGTTTTCTTTCCTGTACTTTTCCTGTGAAATCATAGGCAAAGGAAACTTTCCTGTAAAATTCCTACGAGTGAATCCTGCATTGCAAACGACACTACAGTACCCATTCCAGAGGATTTCCGTTTCCTACGTTTTTCCTTTAGAAATCCTACATTCCAAACGAGCCCTAATTGAACAATCTTAACACTGTTTGAGAGGAGAAAAGGGAGACAACTTTGAGAGCTCGAGCATGACCCAATCCTAGATCTTCATCCTATCGGTGTCGGCTGGAGAAGAGATGGGGAGGGTGCTCTGCGCTTCTCTGTGTGTAGTGGGTTAGTGGAGTCTAGCTTGATGCCGAGTGGGGATATCGCCGATGTTACACTCAAACCATGGTGGCTTCCCGAGGTGATCCTAATGGCGGTGACGGTAGGTTGCTTGCTGCTGCTAGATGAATTCTTATCTTTCCAACCAAATACAAATTTATCTCATGAAAAAGTTTCCACTAGACCGGTGGTTAGGGTCCCCGATTCCTACGTTAAACCTATCCTATCCTGCAAACCAAACACACCCTAAGAGTTCGCTAGTTGATGGCTACGTGTAGAAATCTAACTAACAGAATTTATCTGTTGTGATCTGGTAATAGATAAGTTTGTATGCAGATGGCACTTTGGGGTTAAAGTTCTTCTTTCCTCAAGTTTCCATTTCATGTGCGATCGCCGAATCAAGAACCTGCTGGTCAAAGTTGACAAGGAAAAAAAAACGACTATGCAGGTCTTGCTCTGCTACCACTTTCATTCGGCTGCTTCGTATACTTGGGGGTGAACGGTGCGGTGTCCACAAGGAACTGGCCAAAATAAAAACTGTGTCCTCGTCCTCTGCTGCTGCTGTCATTCAGACCAGACCAGGCCAGCAGCAGCTTTCTCTTGTTGGATAGGGATTGGGGAAACAACTGTAGACACATGCTTAAAATTTGGGTGCGTGCAACAGCATAAACCGACTGGTCCGGCATTAACTGGTGCACCGTGTCATGTTTTTTTATTTTTAAATGGAGACTGTGCACAGTCTCTACATAAGTCCCCGTCTTCCACTAACCCATCTTCATTTTCATTTTCAGGACAGGGACCAAAGCACTAGTCTTGTCAGGCCTGCCTGCCATCGACGGTCGTGTTAGAAAGCTCCACCACCCTATGCGTGTCCATCAACATGCGTTCACCGCCAATGCCCCACGCCGCCATACCACCGAGACTCGTCGATGCCAACATGATAGAAGCAACACCGCACCACGACTAGACCCCTCCACGCAAAACTTGTTCCAGAACGATGCCCCCAAGAGGGAGATATTAACCGGACATGGTGTTTTGTCTCGCAGGAGCATCTAGTCTCATTATGAGAAGTGTATGTAAAAAAAATGTGAAAAGTTTGAAATAAAATAATAGTATTTTTTAATGTTTTGTATAAAAAAGACATATCCGATGCTCAAAAATAACTTTTTACTAGACATTTTATTTGTCTTTTTATACAAGACATAAAAATGACTTTTTTGAGAAAAAATGTGTTCCAACATGAAATGTCTGGATGTGCACCCGAAAAGTTTTTCGTAATTTTTTACATTGTAAAATATGTCTTTTCATGATAGAAACATCTAATCCTATGAGCCGAATTGGATTTCTGATATAAACCTCGGTTTCAAATAGATCGTTCTTCTACTAACTAATTTTTCAACTCTAATTGCACTTTATCCTTTTCTTTCTTTCATAAGAGTAAAGGCCCACTTTATGTCTTATCCTAGCATGATTGTGACAAGTACAAGTCAATGCGACTTGCTTTGGTTGGTCCCTACTCATCAACTTTGGCCGTAGGTGCACATGCCTACCCGGTTGTTGTATTCATCGGAAATACAGAATACAGAGCAGGAATACAACAGATAGGCAGAAGAAACCTACCAGTCTACCAGAACTTACAATGACACCCTCATAAAACAAAGAAATAGCAAAAAGGTCCCTAGATGTCGTCTTCTTCGAAGTCAGCACACCTCCTGACCTCGCCGTCGCCGGAACAGCGCCGCCGACACCAATCCCTAGAAGGAGAAAGATCCATCGCAACAGAACTTGCTTTGTTGGACCTCTAGAGTAAACATCCGCAAGAACGCGGAGTTCATCGTCGATGTGGAACGTCGGCCAGGGCAACGCCCTGCTCTTCTCCATCCTCGGATCCAAATCTGCCACCAGATCCGCTCGCCTTCGACCTCGATCCCCAAGAACCACCACCGCCACAGCCACATCCTCATCACAGCGCCTCACGGACCATGCCTCGCCACTGAGGAAGATGACGAGATCTAGGCGCCAGGTCCGAAGGACGGAAACTCCATCACGCTCAGCAGTCGTCGTCGCCCTGACGACCACCTGCAAGGAGGACACAAGATCCACCGCCTCCCCGACGAAGAACTCGCCGGACCGGAGAGAGGAGGTAGACACCTTATTCTTCAAAACCACCGCCAACTCCGGACTGACGGCGGCGAGGAAGAACAGAACAAGAGCTAAACCTATACCTATCTACTCGCGCGACCGAGATCCAAAGCTTCCCCCCGCCTCACGATGCCGCAGCGGCGCCGGAGACGGAGGGAAGCAGCGGATTCCGCCGGCGAAACCTCGGCTTCTCTTTGCCTCTCTCTACTGTAGCAAGAGGGAAAGCAGGACACGCGACTTCTCCACCCCTGCCTACCCGGTTGTGATTTTGTCCCCTGTGCATATAATTGCACGTTTGATTATTTTGGATTTTGGTCTTCGTCTTCCACCTTCGGTGGCTCCGGTCGTTTGCTCCATTACATACAAATATACGATGCCTTTTAGGCTAGAGTGGAAGATTTTATGTGACGTCCGATCTTTGTATTATCATATTATGTGAAAAAATATTTACGAGTTTTTAAAAATTTTGAAAAACAATTTCTGATGTAGCCAATGAAGTATCCCACAAACGTGTAAAACATCAATTTCAAATATTTGTATTATGTGTTGCATAAAATTAACAAATTCTGATAATTTAATTTTAAAATGTGTATATTTAGATCCACACGTTTATCATATTTTTGTAGGCCAGAATACAAAATATTTAAAATTGATTTTTTACACGTTTGTGTAGTACATCATTGGCCATATATCCGGGATCTTTTTCAAAAAAAATCGAAACTCGTAATTTGTTTTCGATATTTTAAAAAAAAATAACGGGATCACTAGAGATCGCGGTGCACAAAATCTCCTCTACATGTTATGATACAAAATTCTTTGTACGGTTTCGCTTATTCTGAGTGGTTTATGATTTCTTAGTTCTCATTTTGACGTGAAAAACGTCAATTCGACACTAAAATCAACCGTTTTGAACTCTATAAGAAGGGACATCACATTATGATGCATTTTGAAGAAGTCACTTTAAAATTTTAAATCCAGTGATCATTAATTAATTTTCAATCCCCTCATATGTAGGCCAACATTTTAATTGGCACATTTGGGGTCAAAGACTTTCCTTTTGCAGAACTGTATGTGTCTGCGCACTCATGAATTATTGCCATCGCTCCTTCCATTTTCGGCAATCTTCAGCTGGCTCCACATGGCCACAATGGCATCTCCTTCCTCTTTGGTGTAGGTACTCTGCCTTCTCTTTTCACACTCACCGCACCAAGAGCGCTCCCCTCCGGTCCGGTGTATATTGATTTCTTCCGGAGCAGATATTTAGGAGCTCATCAGGAATGGAGTTCGGGGACCACAGCAGCGGCAACGAGGCGGCAGAGGTGAAGCTGGAGGAAGGAGAGGTGGTGATGCAGGACGGCGGCGACGGAGGCGGGGCGCCCTGGTGGCGGTGGAGGCCATGCCGGAGCCGCCGCAGCTGGACATCAGGATGGACGTGGCGCTCCTCCACTGCCAGGCGTGCCTCCTCCCCCTCAGCCCCCCGTGTTCAAGGTGAGCTCGTCTCCCGCTGGATCTGCCAAGATTTCTTTGCCATGGTCACGAATTTGTTTGGGAATAGATGAAGAAAGAAACCATCTTTTCGTCGTTCTTGCCAATGCCATGGAAGGAAGATGAGATAATATTTTTCTGAAGAAAATGTGGATGTTGTGATGCAGTGCGAGGCGGCGGGGCACATCGTGTGCTGCTACTGCCGCGCCGGCCACGTCGACATCTGCAGCCGCGCCACCGCCCACTGCGGCGAGCTGGACGCCGTCGTGGCCGCCGCCAAGGTGCCCTGCGCCTACAGGGCGTACGGCTGCGAGCGGTACGTGGTGTACCACGGCGCCGCGGACCACCAGCGCGCGTGCCAGTCCGCGCCGTGCGCCTGCCCGGAGTCGGGCTGCCTCTTCGTCGGCTCCCGCGGGATGCTCCTGGACCACTTCGCCGCCGCCCACTCGCGCCTCGCCGTCACGGTCCGCTACGGCCGCTCCTGGAACCTCAGCTTCTCCCTGGCCCAGAGCTGGCACGTCCTCGTCGGGGAGGAGGACAAGAGCCTCTTCCTCGTGTCCCTCGGCGCGCTCGGCGCGGCCACCGCCGTGTCGCTGGTGTGCGTCAGGGCGGACACCGGCGCCCCCGCGCCGCCCCAGTTTTGGTGCAAGATCTCCGTGGAGCGCCCGGGCGACGACAAGGACAACCTGGTCCTCATGACCTCGAAGGTGGGCAGCAGCGCGCTGACCGACGGCGCGCCGGTTCCCGGACAGGGGATGTTCTTGGCGGTGCCTCAGGAGCTGATCACCGGCGACATGCTCGCGCTCAGCGTCCGCATTGATCACCTGCGTCCTGCCGCCGCCGCCACCAAGTCGACGACACCACAAGCTAGGACGCCGAGGAGGATGCAGTAAAATCTGTGTTTGCTTATCTTCTGGATGTTATGGATGATTAGTCTGAGTTGTTGAGGCTTGTTAAGCTAGATGCATTATTCTGACTTCTGATCATTAGCTTGTTTAATGTGATTTAGATAGCACTAGTGGAACAGTTTAATTCAGTAGTAAATCTATGCAAGGGATTAATTCAGTACTAATGCAGCTGTGCAATGGATTAGTTCAGCTTAATTCAGTGGGATTCTTCACTCTTTCTTCGGAACAAATGTACCAATCAGTAATGCAGCTAGTGCCTACTAGTTTGTGTATTTGATCAGAGTGAAGTTAATTGGAAGAACCTGCAGCACACTTTGTTCTGTTTTGTAGCATGTACCAGAGTAATTCAGAGCCATGAGGTGTATAGCCTGCAACATAAATTCTTGTGAACCATTCCGTCAGAGCAGTTCCTAGTGACTGTATCAGGTAGGTCATTACATGCAGCAGTGGTTTATTTACATGGAAGTACCTGTTATATAAATCATTCCGTCAGATTGGCATGAAGAAGGTGCATGTAAATGCATCCCTCAGAAAATAACATAATTTTTGTTTCTTGTCTGGATCATCCTTTTTTCGTGAGCAACCTAGATCTGATGCTCACAGGATTTTCAAGTTCAGAGAATAGATGACAATGGAGAGTTGGAGATAGGGTCACATTTCCTTTTCTTTTTTGAAATGCTAGTATTTTTTCCTCGTACACGTGTCAAGCTCTGTGCTGTCATGCATTAGAAAAACGCCAAAAAGGCGAGAAATAGCACAGATTGGATATGATTATGCTTGTAGAGTTTGTATCAGTGGTTACATAAATCCTTGTCTTGTTACCTCCTGTTCTGAACCATATGAACAATAGTTGTGTCAAGTGTAAATTTGTACTACGGAATTATTCAGTTAATATAAGAAATGCCCATGCAAACAAGTGAAGAACAGTGTCAGGAATGAATACCAGTTGTATCCAGTTTTTGCATTTTGTTGCAACAGTGTCAGGTGATGTTTTAAGTTCAGAGCTTCATGTAAGTAGCAACGACAGATGTTCTATGTAAGAAAATTTTATGCAGAATACAGTCTTTCACAAACTTCACCCTATAGAATACATCTATGTTTGCGACAGAACATGACAATCCCAAATCCCAAACTGCCGCAGAAGAGGAAGGACAAGAGGCTGGCTGCGACGAGATTCGTTGCGTTGCTGTCATTGCAGGTGATTATATCTCATGCAGGTATTCATGGAGGCATGCCATCGTCGGATCATGGAGACCCGGAAGCTGATCGTATTCTGCCTGTGATGTCGCCCTCGGTGGCGTCCTGAATGTTGCGGAAGTGGTTAATTTAGTTTAATTCAGTAGGAGTTCTTCACTCTTTCTTCTGGACAAATGTACCAACCAGTAATGCAGCTATTGCCTAAGGGCTGCATCTGACCTGAGTGAAGTTAACTGGAAGAACCTGCAACAAAATTTATTCTTTTCTTTATAGCGTGCACCAGACTATGTAGAATGAGTGTATATTCTTCTGATCATTTTGTTCTAACTGTTCTTACTGACTATCAGCTAGTTTCGTCCAATGTAAGTGGATACTTCAGTGGTTTGGTCACATGAAAGGAAATGTTGTAAATAATTTCATCAGATTGGCATGAATAAGATGCATGTAAATGCATCCCTTAAAAAACAACATCAATTTTAATTTGAGATCATTCTTTTTTAGTGAGCAACCTTGCATGATGCTCACGGGATTTTGAAGTTCAAACCAAAGTGCCACATTTCAAAGTGCCTTTTATTTCTCGGATACATGTCAAGTTGTATACTGTTGTGAATTAGGAAAACACCGGAAATGCGAGAAACGAAAGAAACTGGCGACAGAGGATCATGCTTGCAAAGTTTGCGCTCAAGGTTTACATTGATCCTTGTCTGTTGTAATCTGTTCTGAACCATATGAACAACATTTGTCATTACACCTGACACTGTTCTGAATGATCTAGTAAAAATATGAGAAATGCACAACACCAATGTCATATAAGCTCTAGATTCTTTTCAAGCAAACATATCTTAGCCACTAGAAAGCTAGGTTGCTTTTTCCCGATGCAAAACATTCTCCTTGGTTCTTATTTGGATTGGCTGAGTGAGGTTAAATTGTTAGAAAAATTATCCTAAAAATCCAGTATGTATAAGTTCTGCATGCTACCCCATACATGGTTAACTGAACTCCATAACCTCAAGAGATATCAAGGGGGAACCACATACATAGTAAAACCTCAATTCCATAACTTCATGGGATATATACCCAAGTGGTCACAGACAAGTGCAAACATAATATTCTGAGATAAACGACACAATGCGAGCAGCCATCACACAAACATAAGAGTTATGAACAGAAAACATGTGAGACGGCGGTTCTGTAACCATAGAGCAGAAAAACTAGACCAAAACAAGCAAATAGTCGTTGTGGGGATCAGGTTCAGTCCACAACCTTAGCTTGCGGTCCAGTAGTTATGATTTTCGAAGATTCCTCATTACATGTAGAAGCAGCTGATTCTTCCACGGACTTGTTACAGCATCCCCAACGGCGTCCACGAAAGGCCCCCCATCCGGGCAGACTATCAAGTCCCAAATGGCAAGTAGAGAGTGCTTTTGAAAACTCTGCATTGTTTGTAAGAGCAACTGATTCTTCTGCAGGCTCGAGTATGCCAGATCTCTTGCGATCGACTGGAAGCTGTTTCACACACTTGCTACTACTACCTTTGCACTTGCCTTCAAGCCTGGGGCTTCTTCTAGGTGTTCCCGTATGGTAGTTCTTCCTAGGACGCCGCACCTTCAACCTAAGCAGGTTTGCATCATGTCCTCCAAATGTTGGAGCCTCTGGAGTGGTGAAAGTGGGGCCTGCAACGACAAAAACTTGCCTCTATCATGGTGACACTGCTAATTCGAAACTTGTCCCTATCATGGTGTCTCTACCATGTCTTATGATAAACACACAAGTTAACAAAAAATGGGATAGAGAAGAATTTACTTTCGAATGCCCCTGTTGTTTGCGTGCAAGTCTGTGTTGTTTGAGGGCAATTCTCTGCTGCAGCTGTGGCGTTCACAGTATTTTCCACAACCGAGGACGATGCGGTAGCTTTCACATTATTTCCTAGTTGGGTAGCTTCTTGAGTTCCTTCAGCAGCTTCAACAAGCACATCCTGAAGTTCTTCGTCAGCTACGAGCGCATCATGCGATGTTACCCGACTCGGAGTGGTCAAAATGGGGCCTGCAGCGGCAGCAACTTATCTATTATGGTGTCACTGCTAATTCTAAAAGGGATTTTTTCATGATAAATACACAAACTTAATAGAAGGGATGAGAATAATTTATTTACTTGGGAGCGGAACTGCTGTTGGAGGGCAATTGTGTGTTGCAGTTGTATCAAGGGACCCTTTTTCGGCAACCAGGGACGTAGTGGAAGCTTTCACATTATCTCCGGACTCGGTAACCTCCTGCCTTCTTTCACTATCTTCAACGAACACATCTTTAAGACCCTGAACACCTTGCCTTCCGTCATCAGCCACGACAAATACAACCTGGCTATCAAGCAACGTCGTCAGGGGCTGAGTTGCGACGTGATCCTCTTGAACAGTCTCCTCGTCGCTGCTCAAGTTGATAATATCTTCACTCCTGGCAAATATAACCTGGCGCTGAGTCGTGAGGTGATTCTGTTGAACAGTCTCCTCGTCGCTGCTCACGTCTATGTAGTCTATTATTGTCATTGTGTACCCTGAAAGGGTAAAAATGAGTGGGTGATGATTATTAATAAAGAGTGGCGGCAGTAATCGAAAGAAGTTGAACCTATATCCACCCATTCACAGAAAAATCTTCTTCAACGGATAAAACAACAGTAGCCAAAGGAACTTATCTTTGAGAATTATGATACTCATAGTGTATTAGCATATCAAAGGCTAGCAGATGTATTTTCCTAACTGAAAGTTAGTTCAGACACTGGTGGGCAATTTAACGTAGCTTCTACCATGAACTCTATTCATATCAATATATTTGGAAAGATATAAGAATACAAATTAGTACTGACGACAAATCTAGTAACATAATCTCTTATGACCGGTGACAGACAACCTTATAGTTTTGTCTCCAGATTATAGAAGTCAGACGACAAATCCTGCCTTTTGTTTCCGATATGCCCATTCAATATATGGTTTGAATGAGGCTGTAAATTTCTAATTGTACAAAAATGAAAAGATTTTATGTGAATTTCCAAATCATGAATCTAGTCATAGGCTAGAATACCTTCAGTGGATGGTAGAGTTGGAGTAATTTCTCAATGAGTGAAAGGCACCAGAGGTCACGAAGTTGGGCGAAAAGTAAGGATTGGTCACCAAGTTGAAAAACCTCAAAACGAGGTCACGAAGTTGTGGAGTAGTCAATTTTTGGTCATTCCGTCACGGTGGGCGTCAAGTTGCTGACATGGCAGTGTGTTTTTTTACAAAAAACACCTTGAACTTTTATATATTCTAATTGTTAGGTCCTTCTCCATATTTATTTTTGTGAAACGCACCAGAGGTCACGAAGTTGCGCAAAAATTAAGTATTGGTCACCAACTTGAAAAAGCTCAAAACCGGGCACGAAGTTGTGAGTTAGCCAATCTTTGGTCACTCCGTCACGACGGACGTTAAGTCGCTGACGTGGCGGACTGTTTTTTTACAAATATCCCCTTAGAATTTTCTTTCTTCCAATTATTAGGTCCTTTTTCGATTTTTTTTTCTTCTTACAAATACTCCAAATAAACTGGCGCGGCGCGTGGAGCAGTTCATCTCTTCTGTGCATTACATCCGGCGTCCGGCAGCGGCGTCCGGCGTCGGCGTCCACGCACGGCTCGCCTAGCAGCACGGGAACGATGCCGCAGTCGTAGCCTGCAGCGCGGCGAGGTTGGGGGCAGCCGACCGCCTCCACGACGGCTCTCTGTCCTGCGCCCGTGCACCCTTCCTGTCCTGCGCCCGTGCGCCACTATGCTGAGGGCCTTGCCCCGCGCGAACGACGCCACTGCACCGTGCTCGGCGGCTAGAGGGAGCCGGAGGGCGGGAAGGAGACGACGGGCGCGGAGGGCGCGAGCGGGCAGCCATCGGAGGTTAGGTAGGAGGAGGGAGGGAGAGGAGGAGGTCGGAGACCGGGAGATTGGACGCGACGGTGAGGTGACGACGGCGAGCAAAAATAAAATTTGAGACCAAACTGTGCCCAGATTTATCGAGAAGGACCTAGCTATTAGAAGAAACAAAATTCTAAGGGGATATTTGTAAAAAAACAGTCCGCCACGTCAGCGACTTAACGTCCATCGTGACGGAGTGACCAAAGATTGGCTAACTCACAACTTCGTGACCCAGTTTTGAGCTTTTTCAAGTTGGTGACCAATCCTTAATTTTTGCGCAACTTCGTGACCTCTGGTACGTTTCACTCGAAAATAAATATGGAGAAGGACCTAACAATTAGAATATATAAAAGTTCAAGGTGTTTTTTGTAAAAAACACACTGCCACGTCAGCAACTTGACGCCCACCGTGACGGAATGACCAAAAATTGACTACTCCACAACTTCGTGACCTCGTTTTGAGGTTTTTCAACTTGGTGACCAATCCTTACTTTTCGCGCAACTTCGTGACCTCTGGTGCCTTTCACTCTTTCTCAATCACTGAAACTCTCACATAGCTCCTGTCAATCGTTTTGGTAGTCTGATCCACTTTGTTGGATGTGTGTTGAGTTAAATAAAATCAGTCGTGTTTAAAAAGCTAAAAAAAATCTTTTATTGGGATCCTCCAAGTAGATGATACTTTGTATGAAGATGAGAAACCATACATCAAAACGTAAAATGGGTTTATAAAAAAATGATTGACACCATCATAAGAACTTGGTAAATAAGTTTCAGTTTTCCTGTCAATGATCCAGGAACTGAATTTCACATAGCAGTAAAACTCAACGTATTAATAGAAACCGAATTTAACACTTCAGTAACAAACGGTTGTAAATATTGTGGAGAAAACTCTGATTGTAGTTTAGGAGAGCATGGATACAAGCTTGTAACTGAACCTTTCAAGAGATCTATGTCTACGTACTACTGCCATAACCTTACTGCTGGACGATCTATTAATACAATCTCAAAGAGATCATCTACAGAGAACACATTCGGAGGAGATGACATAGAGCAAACCTTCTTTCTCTGCTTCTCCGTCTTTCTCACCCTACCTTCAGAGTCGAGGCTAGTTCATTCCAAGAAAATGGAAAACAAGCGGCGATCCGTGCTCTGCGTCTTTGCCGCCGCAGCAAGCAAATCAGCAGGGAAAAGAGATAATCTTGAGAGATTGCAAGTTGCAGCGATGGAAAAAAAGTCGATGTACCTCACCAGTGAAAGATCGATCGGAGCCAGTGCAGTTCAGCGGAGGAAGAAAAGGAGTCGTGTGGTGAGTCTTGGAGGAGAAAGGGTCCTATGTTGGCGTTGGGGTTCGCTCCAGCCGCGGAGAGAAAACACGGAATAATAAACGAAGCCATGCAAACGAATCAGTGCGTGTGAAAAACCACAAATTAATGAGACTAGAAGAATACACCATGTCCACACTTTCTAGAGTTTAACTTTGACCAACAATTAGTATATCATTTTTACTATTTTTGTTTCCGAAATATCGATTTATTTTAATATTTAAATTAGTAGAACGTGATATAGATAATATGTCATCAATTTTGTGTATTATAGAATTCATTTCGGATTTAGTCTACATGTTAGATTAGTCTACATGCTAGAATTCATCCACGTACCGTGTGCATGTCTACCTCACGACTTCGCGAGGGCCGTTAGATGCACATCGCACGGCTGTGACGCGTGAGCTCGCAATACGACAAATCGTGGTCAACCAAAGAATAGAGTTTGTGATTTGTAGATCGTCGCCGGTGAAGAAATCCTCAACATGGAATCAATCCCATCCCCTCCACCTCGAATCATCTGCTCATGTGCCACCCTCTCCCTCCAACTGGGCTTCAATCCCCCTCCTCTCTGACGGGAGGTCGCAGAGGGCATGAGGGCGAGTATGGCTACGATAAGCCAGACGATCACGCGCGCGACCTACGGGAGGTGCTGGCGAGCTCCTCCTCCCGCGGTTCCTCCTTTGGCGTGCGGTCCTCGACGCCACGCTTCATCAAGGTGAAAGCCAAGCCGCCGCCGCCAAGCGGCGATGTGAAGATCAAGGCCGAGCAGGGATGGTCACCGTCGAGACTAAGGGGCGGCGTGAGCATCAGCGATTTTGGCCAGTCCCCCCGTGAAGTGAAGGCCGAACGGGGGGTGGCGGCGTCCCGCGGCAAGAAGCGCGCCGCCGCGGAATGCAGGAGGAGGCCGAGGCTCAGTTTTCAGAGGGACATCGTCCTCGCCTACAAGATCTCCTTCGACATCGTCCAGCCGGCGTCGAGGGAGTTCGCCGAGCGCTAGTCGCGCGACGACCTAAACATCGTCGTCATCGACGACGACGGGCAGGTCAACGCGCCAAAGCCGCCCCGAGCAGTCGCCACGGTCAAGGAGGAGGAGGGCATCGCGTTTGACGTCGAGCCACGGTGGTGGTGGCGTACGACTGGGAACAATATTACACTGGCTATTAGGTTTAGTGTTTAGTTAAAAACTCGTATGTATTATGTAAAACCCCATCAAATTTCAATGAAATCTATCAAGTTAGAATTAAATTTCCTCGTTTAACTTTTTTTCAGAAAAACCTATTAGGAGCGCCGGTGGACCCTGCTGCCAGTAGGTGGCAAGTGGCAACGCATGCCCGACACGCTCAATAACGCTTGTCCGGCACCGTTGCTGCACACTTGGCACGGGTGGAGATGCTATTACTACGCTGGCTGGCTTCGCCCCCTTTGGAAGAAGAGAAAATGGAGAAGACACATCATGCGATTACTACGCAGCCGCAGCCGCAGCCGCAACCAAATAAATTGTCAGGGAAGAGGAAATGTTTGGAGAGTTGACCAGCGAGTTTTACGAAGTAAAATTAACTAGAGCTTGAGCTCACCTATAGCTGCGCAGTGTAAGACGAAGTGACGGGTTAATTCAATTGGGCCCTCAATTTTGACCGGACGAGAGTTCCTTGGCTTGCCCACATTCAGTTCCTTCCAGTGTGAAGCCGAACGGGTTAACCTAGCCGAACGGGTTAACCTATCATCAAAGATCTCTGCACTCCAACTCCAAGAGTCTCAAACCCAACAAGTACTAGTACCCGGCACTTGCAGCTTTCTTTCCTCCCCTTCGTCGCAGCGGCCGGCGGGCAAGATGGACCACGGCGGCAAGAAGCCGAGGCTGCAGTTGCCGAATCTCACTCTCAGTCTCAGCGAACCAGTCAAGCCAGAGCCCGGTCAAGAAGAGCAGGAAACCGGCCGAGCGATCGTGGTGGCCTCCGCCGCCGCCGTCGCCCCCGTAGTCAAGCTCGCCATCGAGTTCGACAAGCCCTTGCTTGACTGCCCGATCTGCTGCTTGCCCTTGAAACCCCCGGTATTCCAGGTATCCATTCATCTTCCTTGATCCACTGGTTTCCAGACATCTTTGCCTTGCATCTCTCTCTTGTACATACGTTTGATTTGTGTGACTGCAGTGCCGCGCTAAACACGGGGCGTGCGCTGGCTGCGCCGCGAGCCGCTCCAACAAGTGCGCGTCGTGCGCAGACGGCGTGTACGAGCACATCCACTGGCTGGACCCCTACGTCCTGGCCGCCAAGGTGCGCTGCCCCAACGAGACGTACGGGTGCCGGAGCTCGGTCGCCTACTGCCTGGCCGGCGATCACCAGCTAGTGTGCGCGCACGCGCCGTGCTGCTGCCCGGAGCCTGGCTGCATCTTCCTCGGCTCGCCCCCGACGCTTCGCGACCACCTCGCCTCGCACCATAAGTGGCTCGTGACCCCCATTATCTTGGGAAAGTGCGTCCTTGTCGAGATGCAGCCCACCGAGCGGCGGCGCCTGCTGGCCGCCGAGGACGGTGGGGAGCACGTGTTCCTCGTCGTCGCGAGTGAGCGGGGCGACGGAGAGCGCCACGTCAAGGTGGTGCGCGTCAGGGCGAGCGCCGAGGAAGGGCCGTCATGGTACAGGTGCAAAGTGTGGACGCACGCGCCCGTGGACGCCGAGACCGGCTGCAAGGACGTCCTGATGCTGGAGGCCAAGGTTAGGAGCTGCGCCAAGCCCTGCGAGGAGGCAGCCATGGAGCTGGGTAGCAGGTGCTTGCATGTGCCGTCCGACACGCCCCCGGCAGCTGGAGGGATCGTCCTGCGCGTCCGCATTGACAAGCTAGAAGTCCGAGCTTCTCCCCTTCATGCAGTAGCTGATTAGTTTAGTCAGCATTGTATTAAGGTTCAGCAAGTACTGGTAGTGAACTGGCAGGGGCGAATGAGTATCTCTTTTAGTTGGGCTTTTGTTTTGTTCATGGCAAAGGTGATGACTATCGCTAGTAATCCTACTTCCTGTGTTTATGTGGTTTCGTCCCCCTTCATCAGTTATTTCAATTTGGCTTCTTCGAAATCTTTGGAGATATGTTTTTGCTGTGTGAAACTCATTTTGCAACATTAGAGTATGTGCTCTTGTCACTTAACAAAATCATTTTAAATTTTAAAATTTTCCAACCACAAATTTGATGCGCATATATCTACAATCTATGTGTGCACGCCAAATTTCGCGGTGCACCAATATTATTTGTGGTTGTAGAAAATAGTATCTCTTAAAAAACCCTTATTAGCACCATTTCATTTACACACGATACAAATATTGTCGGTTTTTGTGAAACCATATTGTGAACACATGAATGTCGAGATGTATGCTCTAAATGTTTGTCAGAATTTTTTGACATTTCATAATACGTTAAAAACATATGATTAAAACGGAGCATATGCACCCGCTTTTGTTTGTGCTACTCCACATCGATGTAGTATCTTAATTTTTTGTTGGACATGTAATATCTTCTTAATTACTAGCTATAGATGTTCGAGTTTTCTTATCTATTTTATTTTTAAATATAAAAACAAATTAGCTAAAACACAATAAAATTTCAAGTAGTTAGATCTTGCAGCATATTTTATTGAAAAAAAGGAAGAAAATGGTGATATCGTAGTAAACTAGAGATTGAATTTGTGTTAATAAAAATAGTTGTATATGTATATTGGCAAGGGTTTTGAGTATCGGATTGTTACTTATGTAATTTTTTCATTCTGTTTTTTTTTTTGCATTTGTGTTTTTTATCAGATAGCTGCTCATTTTAAATTGTGAAAATTTAGGATTATTGATGTATAGGAGTAACTGGCACCTGCACCGTTTGATCAAAATCTGCATGTAATTGTGTGTGATTCTTGACTTAAAAATCTGTAATTGGGTATTTTCACATCATCACACTTTAAGCTACACATACTGCAATTAGATAGTATGTGTATTTTAACCTTAAAATTGTACATGTTGTTTTGTTTGGAAATTTAGATTATGAATATGCAACTCGGCAGTTTTCCATTTTGAAGCATGAAATTGCATATGCTATATTTTTAATCTATAATAAAAATAAACATATTATTGTTAATTGTTGGAGTTATAACTCATAAGTACATAAATATGTACTATTTAAATTTGAATCTTTTCCGTGTACCACTAATACATTGAGGTGGTGAGTGTGAACATGCAACAAAAAACTCAAAACCAGTTATGCTCTTACAGTGATGTGCTTTCCTCGCTGTCATTCTTCGAGCATGATTTTTTTGACCTTTATAACCAGTTCCATCAAGGTACATAGTGTTTGCAGAGTATCAATAGTTCCTTTGTTATTTGGGTTCCCAATAAAGATTATGCTAATTGACGTAATGATTTTAGGCCATTCTATCTATTTAATTGCACTGTGTAGATTATCACCACACTGTTAGGAAACATATTACAAGATGTGATCAGGGTTCTAAGTCATGTCAATCAATATGTGTTTATTATTAAAACATGGACTATTCAAGATTGTCTAGCATGGGCCTTTGAGTATCTACATCACTGCCACAAGTCAAGGAAAGAAATCCTTCTACTAAAGCTGGATTTTTAGAAGACATTTGATAAAGTGGGATGGTATTTCATTTTCGCAAATTTGGAACAAGAGGACTTGGGATAAGTGTGTGCTTCGACAGCTCGGATCTTCGGTTCAACTCATTTGGCAATTATACTAAATGGTCTTCTTGGTAAAAAACATTAAGTGTAGAATAGGAGATAGGCAAGGAAACCCCTTTCTCCTTTTCTATTTGTTTTCTCTGCTGATTTTCTGCAGTCCATAAAAAATGATGCTATGACTCCTCATCACACTGAGAGGACTGTAGCATTATTTCACAGTCAGACTTCCAAATAATTCAATATGCAGATCACTCTCACTATCTTTTCTGCCAAAGTGGATCAACTTCTTCATCTGAAGGGAATTCTGGATACATTTGTTGTCTCAGCCTGCCTTTAAATTTAATTTTTATAACTCTTAACAACATCACGCTACATCTCCGATAGGATCACGTGCCCGAGTTCAACGCTAAACTCAATCGTGAGTTAGGCTCTATGCTTTTTACTTATTTGGATTTGCGCATAGGTACACAACTAAACCCAAACAAATGGCATCCCCATGGAAAACACCTTTCTTACAACACTCTCTCCGAGGAAGAAGCGAACTAAGTCTATATTCCAAAGAAAATAGAATAAGGCGCCAGATCCGGATGGTTTTTTTAGATAAAGAGCATATATTCATATCGCGAAGATACCAATTACACCCAGCCTCTGCAACAACGTGTTGCCCTAGCGGCCACACGGATGCACACATCCCAGAATAAAAAGAAGAATTACAAAAAGAAAAGTCCCGCCTCCTTGTAGCAGCAGACCTACTACCACAAAACAGTATCAGAAGTCCAGCTTCTCCAAAAGCGACGCCTACGAGAAGCAAACAGTGCACAAGCGCCGTCGTCGCCCTGATCATAGATCATAGGTTTTCACCCTGAAGAAATTCCGCACTCTAAAAAACAATGCCTTCAACAAGGCCATTGCCAGGCACAACCAATTAAGGCCAGACCTTGGGTATTTACCCTGAAAGTTTCGACTATGGACTTCTCCTGTGCTGTCACCCCCACTTGCCATTGCCGCTGCTCCAAGTCACGAAACACCAAGCCAATCTCTCATTGCAACCAGGACTTAAACCACCATTACTCATCCTCAAATCTCGGCTTCCATGTCATTCCCCGCACACTGACTTCACCGTGGAACAGACTGCAGAGCTATCGCGACGCTTCTTCTGAAACCAAACGGTCAGAAAAAAACATGGCTACGCGCGATTGAATCTCACCCGATTCGACAATCTCCAGGCGGAGCCTTCCGGAACTCGACACCCAGGCCAGATCAATGGAGACATGTATGAAGTAGATCTTCTTCTTGGTGTGAGAGGGATCTGAGGACTGCCACCTTTATTGGGCAGATCGGCCGACCCCCACGCCGCCGCCAGCCATGCCCGAGGCCGCCGCCCCGGCGTCCAAGTGGTGTAGGCGGACCGCAGACCGTCGTTGGCGCGAAGGACGTAGCAGAACGGAGCAGGTCGCAGCCCTCCAAGCCGGCCTAGCCCTCCCCGCCGCCTCTGCATAGCACCACCACCTTGCCTCAGGCCGCCGTCGACCCCTACCACCACAACTGGAGGAGTGGCCACGGGCGCCGCCGCCGCCACTCCGGCGGCGGCGGGGGGAGCGGAGGGAGAGAGGTGGAGGACCTGAGCGCCGGCAGGCTAGGCTGCCCCGGTGCGGCAGCGGCGCCGCCGCACGGGGGTTGCGTGCGGCTAGGGTTGAGGGTCGTCGACCAGCACTAACTAAGAGGAAGAAGCAGAAAAGCCGTAAGCAGTTACACGGCACCAAAATCTCTCGTGCTAGTTCCTCTGTGCTTCGCCTGTTTCTGTGTGTAGTTTCAGGCTTGGTGCTATCAATTGGTATCAGAGCCAACCAGTGGCGGAGCTAGGAAATTATCAAAGGGTGTGCCACAGGCGATTTTTTTTATTGACAACACATGTAATCTACAATTGTACCGAAAGAACAATGTAAATAAGTCGAAGTCTCACAATATTATAGCTCACCAAATATGTTTGAAGGCAGGGACGGAGCTAGGATTGTAACACAAGGGGGGCCAACTGCATGTAAAATACTTTGGAGGGGGCCATTTGTGTAAATTTGACTAAATTAGGGGGTCAAATCTATAAATATACAAGGGGTCTTTTGCAAAAATTTCCACCATGGGGGGGCCTTGGCCCCAGCGCCCCCCTGGCTCCGTCCCTGTTTGAAGGTAACAAAAGTAGCCATGGACGTATTGACAGAAATAACAACAAACCAGATCAAAACTAGTGTATTGACAGAAAAAACAGAGCCGTTGTACTGGGCCTTGGCCCCAGCGCCCCCTGGCTCCGTCCCTGTTTGAAGGTAACAAAAGTAGCCATGGACGTATTGACAGAAATAACAACAAACCAGATCAAAACTAGTGTATTGACAGAAAAAACAGAGCCTAATGTTGTACTGGATGTCTTGGATTGACAGGAAAAATAGCTGACAGGCTAAAATCTAAACAGAAGCTAGTGCACTACGCAGTCCATGGAAGTATGAAACAGGGGAATTGGGGAATTACCGCGAGGCTTGCCTGCCAAATCGCCGGTTTGCTGCTGCTCCTGCTCAGCTGATCATCCCGGCATCCACGGATTCCTGGAGGCTGGAGTGTGCTGCGACGGCGCCTAGTGCCGCTCGCCCAGGTGCTTGTCTGCTCGATGCAGGCATGCAGCGGCGACCCACGGTCACGGAGTTGCCGGATCTCAACACCGGCGCATGGGATTGCCTGATTTCCTCCGCTGCGCCATGGATTTGCTCCCGCCGCCGACAGCCGAGAGGAAGGCAGACGAATTTGGGGATCGAGGGCTAGCGCGTGTGTGTACCTGTTTCGACCAGATGCGAGAGTGAACGCACGGGGTGGAGTCTGTGGACTTTTCCTTTCTAGTTCAGTCGATTTTTCATTTTTTTTTTAATGGCTGTTATGTGACAGATTATCAAGTGCTGAACTACTCCTAAAAAATTCACACAAACTTTGGGTGTGCCAGGGCACACCCGGCACACCCGCTGGCTCCGCCACTGGAGCCAACCGAAGACGAGTTGTGGCGGTGGTGATCGAAGGAGTTCGGCGGCGATGGGTGATTCAACTCCGGCGAGTCGGTATGGGCAGAGCAGCGGTAGCGGCGGAAATTACAAGCCGGCGGCGGCCAGGAGGGCCGCTGCCAGCGCCGCAGACGGCAGTGCTGTTGTGCTCGCTACCCCATCGAGGACCATGAGTGTGCCCGTTCAGTACCCGATGCTGACGGACACGAACTACTCGCTGTGGGCTGCGAAGATGAAGGTCCTGATGAAGCCTCAAGCCGCTGCATGTTTGGTCCGCGATTGAAGGCTCCGGTGAGTATGATCAGGCCGCGGACGAGGGGGCGTTCGCCGCGCTCTCTCAATCCGTTCCGGATCACGTGATGTTGCAGGTTGTGGAGTGCGACACCGCGCGGGAGGCGTGGGAGATGATCCGGTGTGCACGTCTCGGCGAGGATCGCGTGAGGAAGGCCCGTGCACGGCAGCTGAAGAGGCAATTTGATCGCCTCGACATGGCGGACGGGGAGACGATCCCGGAGTTCGTCAAGAAGCTCATCCCGCTGGTGAGCGAGATTCGCTCCCTTGGCGTCAAACTTGATGAGGAGGCCGTGGTGGAGCGGTTCTTCAGCGCCGTCCCGGACCAGTTCGGCGACATCGTCAACACCATCGAGCAGTGGGGTGACGTTTCGACCATGACTGTACAAGAGGCGATCGGGCGCCTCACCGCGTTCGAGGAGAACAAGCGTGGTCGTCGTCAGAGCGGCGGCGACGAAGGCGAGAAGCTGATGCTTGTTTCACGTGCGTAGCTAGAGGCGTTGGTCCTTAAAGAGAACAAGAAGGGGGAGGGCTCGAGCAGCGACAACAAGAATGACGATGACGACGGGCGCGGTGGTGGCCGTGGCCGAGACGACGACAAGAAGAAGACCCGCCGCAAGTTTGACAAGTCAAGAATCACTTGCTTCGAGTGTGGCGAGAAGGGCCACTTCGCCTCCGAGTGTGAGGAGCCGAAGAAAGAGAAGGCGCTGCATACCGACGTCGACGACGAGCCGGCGCTGCTGATGGCCGTGGCAAGTGAGCTCGGGCCGGTGGCAGAGCATGTCGACCTCGAGCCAAAAGAGAAGGAGGCTGAGGTCACACCCCGTGGTGCGTCCATGGAGGAGTTGGAAGCTGTGAAGGCTAGGCGGACCGGCTGCGTGGCGAGCTGGTGGCAGCTGAAGTGAAGTTGCACGCCATGTCCAATGAGTACAGGGCAGAGGCGCAGAAGACAGTGGCGGCCGTGAGCCGCGACGGTGACCACACGCTCATGCTTGAGTGCGTGCATGCATTAGAGGTGGATGCAAGGTTGGCTAGGGAGGAGAATGGAGGTGCAGCGTGTGCTCCGTGAAGAGAACAGCGGACTGCATGATCTCCTAAAGAAAGTAATGGCAAGAGCCCTGCCAGCAAGTGCAGAGAAGATAGCTGCAGCGGCGCCGGTAGCTGTGACGCCGGCCGTGAAGTCGCCGGGCGTGGAGACGCCCGCCATGGAGTCCCTGGACGTGGAGGAGCTTCGAGTGCAGCTCAAAGTGAAGAAGAAAGCTTGCTCACAGGGGCACTTGCAATCTGTGGAGGTTCCTGATGTTGTGTTGCTGAATGAAGAGAAGATCAAGCCCAATCTGAGTGTCAGAGGGATACAACGCTGAACTGTGGTATCTTGACACAGGTGCAAGTAACCACCTGTCAGGCAATGGGAAGATGTTCAGGGATCTGGACACTAGCATCAAGGGGACAGTGCGGTTTGGAGACGGCTCTATTGTTCAAATTTGTGGCCGTGGAAGTGTCTTGCTCAGCTGCCCTGGAGGCAAGGAACATGTGCTCAAGAATGTGTTTTTCATTCCGAAGCTCGGGAGCAACATAGTAAGTCTGGGTCAGCTTGATGAAGAAGGGTGCAAGTCAGTGCTACACCGTGGATTCCTCAGGGTGTTTGCTGGCTCCGGAGAGCTGCTAGCCAAGGTGCCAAGGATAAGGAATCGACTGTACCCACTGAACTTGAAGGAAGAAGGAACCCACGTGCCTGCTGCGAAACATGAAGAAGCAGTTGGAACCTGGCGAAGTGAAGAGCGTCGGCAGCGCTGCAGGAGAGGGCGTTCCCCACGTCGGACAAGTCTGAACATTGTTAGGTAACAAGATTAGGGAGGTGAATGTTAGTTCTAATCTTGTTACATGCATTAGGGATCGTGATTAGGCGTGTCATCATGCATGTTTTAAGTAGAAGTTTGCATGCTAGTTTGTAGCTTGGGTCAGCATGACATCATGATGACGCATGTAGTGTGTTTGTTAGCTGGTTGAGTCAATGCATGTTAATAGGATCATTAGCCAGAAACGTACGAGTTTACGTTGTGGCTGTTAGCGCGTGAGTTAGTTGAGCCACGATGCACTATCGTGGGATGGCACGAACTATGTGGATCGTGGCGTAGTGTTGGGCCGTTTTAGCCGGCCACTTTGCATGTAATCACAAGTTAAATATGAGGAAGAAGCAGAAAAGCCGTAAGCAGTTACACGGCACCGATGGTTTACTAGCTGAGTTTAATCGAACCTTTTGAGATGTCATTAAGCTGATGTTGATCACCTGTTGCCGGTAGATTTTGCTAATTTCCTCGCCTGGACTTATGTTGAACAATTTATTTTTATTTTTAATTTCCGTGAACTTTTATTTATGACTTAAAATTTATGTACTATTCAGATAATTTGATTTGCATTTGAATTTGGAGAAAACAGAAGATTTTTTATTTATTGGGAGAGCCTATTGCCGCCAGCGAATGTATCTCAAACAAACATCCGAAAGAAAGAATCTCCAAGAAACTGTAAAATGGAGCAGACCTTTTTCTCTCACTCCACCACGAGGCTAGTCGCTGGCTTGCTTCACCGATTTCCGGAGATTAAGCGCGGTTTTTCCACACCCGGGTGGGCGTACCGGGCCTATCTTGGCCGTTGGTTTGTTGTTCGAGATTCTTGCTGGTGTTTTTGCACAAACAACCTTTACTTTCTGCACTTTCCTACCCTTATAGGAAACAGAGTGCACAGGTCATCTTGGAGGCAGCCCGAGTCGCATCTTTCTCCGCCAGATCTAGCCATTTCGACCTCTCCCTCTCTGACCCCATGCTTCCCGCCGGGAGGAAGACAACGGAGTTGACAGCGTCGTTGGCTGGGTCCTAGTAGCCAGATCGCGTCGGGCCGGTCCGCTGTGAGGACCCGAACGAACACAACCAATTGGACTCGAATTTGGGAATCAATTTTACTGATAGAGGAATGATTCCCGAGTAGCACGATACATTGGGGAAGAGGACCAAACCCTAGCTACGCTACTCTAGTCTAGAAGCAAATAGCTTGTTCCTTCTTCTTAGCTTTTCTCCTACACACTGCTGGCTTATAACATGCCAGAGAAGTGACAAGTCGTGGCCGTACGATGAGGGAGGCGAGTCCAGCTTTAATCAGAGCCGTCTGTTAACTGAATGTGTTGCTTGGCTGAAGAAATGTCATCTTGCTGTTGTGTTCAGAGAAGTGAAGCAGGGATACAGTATGGGTCCTGACAGGTCCCTCCCCTTAAGCACCACCTTGCCCACGAGGTGGAAAGTCTGGAAACATCTTCCCAAGTAACATTCGTCTCCGACAAATTTGCCCAATGGATTAACCATCTTCAGCTTATCATCAGGAGTGAATAGAAGAACATGTGGTAGTGGAATGGCATTGTTAGCAAGGTGCCGTTTCAGCTGGCTCACATGGAATACAGGGTGTATTTGAGATTGTGTTGGGAGCTGTAGTTTGTACGACAGATCACCCACTTTCTGGAGAATTTTGTAAGGTCCATAATATTTGGAACGAAGCTTCAGAGAACCGCGTAGACCAAAGGCATTTTCTCTATACGGCTGGATCTTGATGTATGCCATCTCACCTACTTCAAACGACCTCTCGGATCGCTTTTGACCTGCAAGGTATTTCATCCGGTTTTGAGCTTGAAGCAAATTGTCCTTGAGTTCTGACTTCATCTTGGCTCTGTCAGTGAGAGTAGTGTGGGCATCAGCCGACAATTGGGAAGGAATAGATAGTTCACCAATGGCTGAGATGATGTGATGATGTTTTGTGTGATCAAACAATGTAACAGGTTGACCATTCTTAGTGACCACTAGCACTCTTTTCTTTAAATCGAACCCAATCGGACTGTAGTCATATATCCAGTCAGTACCCAAAATAATGTCGAATGTTTTCAGAGGCAGTACTTTGAAGTTTGATTGGAACATGTGTCCTTGTACTTCATATTGCATATTTGGAAGTACTGCGTCAGAAAGGAGGTAAGATCCACCAGCTACTGTCACTTTGGTTGGTGTTGTTGGTTCAGTTAGGATGTTGTGTTGCTGAATGAAGTTGCTGCTAATGAATGTGTCGAAAGAACCACTATCCACTAGAGCTACAACTCGTTTCCCAGCAATTGTGAGCAACAGCGAGAATGCCGATCTTCCTGGGATGCCTGTGGCTGCATGAGCCGAAATTGCCATGGAAATTGTTGTTGCAGGTCCCACTTGTGGTTGTGGTGTATTAGGAGCTGTGTGAAAATGTTGTTGAGGGACTGGCTCCTGTGTTATCTGCTCCGTTGTTTCACTATCATCATCATCTAGTTCCTGTAGAATATGCAGTGTTCTGCCATCTTTACACCTGTGTTGCCGATTCCATGGCTCTTTGCAGTACCAGCAATTTTTCTCTGGTCCAGGGGTGTTATTTTGTGCCGGTTGTGGAGCATTTGCATTCTGCAAGGGAAGTGGGGGCTTCTGCCAGTTGTGACATTGCTGCTGAAATTGTTGCCTATAAACTGGTTGGAAACCCGCTGGTTTCTTTGAGTTAGCAGCCTTCTCATAGATTTTAGAATACCAATATGCCTCCAATAAACTGTTTGGCCTTTGTCCTGCGACATCATGTTTAACTTCAGGTTTAAGACCTCCAATGAAACAACTCAGAAGGAAACTTCTTGTAAATATGGGTGATCTCGTTTAACCAGTGAGACACATTCTTCAAATTTATCAATGTATGCAACAATTGTAGTTGTTTGCCGAATGTTCTGCAACTGTTCTACTGCCTCATGCGCATTTGCCTCTGTAAACCTATCAACAATTAAATTGCAAAACTGCTGCCAAGTTACCATTTGCCATGGAACACATATGTTCTTTAGCCAAGTTGATGCTCTGCCCTAGAAATGGCCTGCTGCTATATTTACCCACTGCTCATAAGGTGTACCTGTCATGTCAAAGAATTTTTCGCAGGCAATTAACCACCCTATGGGATCTTCACCAGAAAATAGAGGTATTTCCAGTCTAGGTCCTTTCAATACAGCCTCTGCATAATAAGAAGGTCCTCCCAATTGTGTTGCGTAGGTATTTCTCTGGTCAGTATATAGCTGCACACCAGACTGATAAACTGACGGGATATTGTTACCACCAGCAAATTGGCCTGTCACTGGATTGTACATATGAGAAGGGAGATATTGTGGTGCTATTAAAGGACTATAGTGACCAAAGTTTCCAGTGTACACTTGCTGTTGGGGAATTTGTTGCTGCATTGTGTAAGGGGGTTTTGGTAACAGAGTGGGCTGTCCAATTGTAGGTAAACTTGGAGGAGAAATACGAAATTGACCAACATTTGTGTTTCCCTCCTTTTCAGATGTGACAACAGTACTCTCAGTAAATATTGCTGATGGCATAGAAGTAACAGGCATGGACTGTGTGCTAGTATTCAGGTGAACTTGATGAAAAGCAGACTGCAGATCAGTAACTGGAAAAGTAGCAGCTTGTTCTGCCCCGCGCGACTCGCCCTCATAGACGTCCTCCTGGGCATGTAGGATGGCGAAGGAGGTGACGAACGGGGACGCGCCGCGGCGGTGACGTTCGACGGGAGATGGTGACGAGAGCGCAGTGGCGAGCCGAATCTGAAGCTGGCCGAGCTGGGCATGGGCGGCCTAAAGATCTGTTTCCGTTGAGGCGTTGAGCTATTTGTGTTATCCGTTTCTTAACTTTTTATCATCTCTGATTCTCTGATCCGAATCTGAATATTCTTTTGTTCTCTGAATTTGAGTACGGAAGTATGGATCCATCGTTTGCTTTGTTTTCTTCTTTGGATCAGTGAGATGCCCAAATATCTTGATTTTTTTCCTTTGGATCCTGGATGTGAGCTAGAAAAGATAGGATGTGATCCAATTAACGTGCCATAGTTCAGAACCAGCATGATTCCACCATTCCATTGACAGAAACACCATCTCGATACAAAATGTTTTGAGGCGGCGGCGGCGGCAGGAATTGAGGCGATGACCTAGATTCCTTCTTCCATTTTGTTTGACCCAATGTGCTCTGTTCCTATTCTAATTTGCTCCTGATTTGTTTTTTCTGTTTTTTCGGTCTGATTTTGTTGCATATTTCCATCTTTTTCAGATCTGATTTTCTTCATTTTCCAGCCTGATTTGGCTGCAAAAATCTTTTGAATCGTGTATGGTAAAAAGTAACAATTAGTTTTTCTTGGAGCCTTTCCATACATGAACTGAAGCATATCCGAAGGAGAAATCAAAATGCTGCTGGTGTAGTTGCATTATATCTGTAATTAGTGCTGTTCTCTACGAATTGAACCATATCCGTAATTGGTGCTAAATTGTTTCATAAAAAATAATAGTTTCCTAAGGTAAATGGTTTCTTAGAATAATTCTGCCGAAAATAAATGGTTTCCTAAATGGTTATTTCAATCTTTTTGATCATGAATAAATGCTCCAAATCTCATGTAATGTGCCAAGAAAATCTTTTGGATCATGCATATGTGAACCGAAAAATGATTGACCAGGAGTGGATTGTGTAAAAAAAATGGAGGAAGCACAGATTTCCAAATACTTGTTTGGTTCTTTTGCTTGGCATCCAGCCTGATGTCAATGCAACATGATTTTTTTTTTCAAAGCGGTAGTGTTCCTTGTGCACAAAACATTTTAATCACAAGGTCTCTCACCATTGCAGGAAGCCACAACTCATTCAAAGAAAACATGATGTATGAAATGATGTCCATGGAGGAAAACAAAGGCAAGGTCCCATCATTCTTCGTCCACATAATTGAAGACTATTGATCGCATCATGCTTTGATTTTGCGACGAGAACATGTTGTACCGACCGAATCTAAATTATGAAACGCTGTCATTCCAGCATCTTGCTTAGACACTGTTTTTTGATGTAATGATTTTGGATAAACCCGTCAATCTATTGATGTTATGAATCCGTTACCCCGTGGAACATTCTGTCCATGCCATGCAACATTTTGTTCATATTCATTGTTACTTTGATTACTGAATCTGGACAAAACTACTTCTAGTATGATTTGTTGCAGACCCTACTTTTCGTTGATGCTTCAAAGTGGGAACACTATGTTTATCCATCCTGTACCCAAGCGACCTACAGATAATGTTTTCTGTGGAAGTGTTGTTAGCTTTTGTAGAGTACAGCGATATCGGTATATTGTTTTAGAGTTCTAGATATAGTTAGGTTTTAGTGTATACGGCCAGGAGATTTTCAACACCATTGTTAGCCGTCTTTTCCCCAGAGAACGTTTTTTAGACGAGTTCCACAAGATTGTTCATAGTGAGGGCTTTTAGTTCAATGTTTACTCCCCTGGAGTGTCCATCTCAACTCTATATCTTTGTTCTTCACAATAATGTTTAACGGTAGGCAAACCCATAAAAGCAAATCGGAACATTTTTGAATCATGTTGGAAAACACAAATACAACTATGCAAGAAACTACTCTGAAATTTTGGAACACCAGAAAACTGGGGATATCAAAATATGTCTTATTTAGAGTCGATTCAACACCAGCCTGCGGTGAACGCAGTGAATACAAAATAATTTCCATTACATTGAACTAATGCAAAGCGGATAGCCGACAGATCAGCAGTTTCTTTAAAATAAAAAATAAGAAAACCAATGATACGGCTAGCAGATCAGACCAGACCCAAACGACAGAAAGATCCCTTAACCAGCACACAGACAAGTCACTCAACAACATTGGGCAGGAGTGCTGGTAGGTCGCCGGTGTTTCCTGGCATAGTCAACATCTTATAAAGCATGACCCCGTCAAGATGATCTGCAATTTGCTACATTGTAGTCAAGATGATTCCCAAGAAACGTATATCTAAACCTCGGGCTCAACCAATCGTCTCCGTCTACAACAGCAGACTGCATTTAAGCAGCTCAGAACATTTGACGGCATGTTCATTAATCAGCTTGAGTCTAACTGTCCAAGCATAGGGATGAGAACTTTGAGGATTTTAAAAACGGCTACAGTTAATGGCCGCATCAATCCTGTAGCTCGGATCTTGATCAGTCGAAGATACATTTGGCTGAAAGCACGAGACTAAATCAGGGAATAAGCATGAGTAAATACAATACATGCTCCAAGCATTGATACTAAATCAGGGAATAAGCATGAGAAAATACAATACATGCTCCAAGCATTGATACTAAATCGACGGAAAGAAAACAGAGGAAGGAGACAGCACGGAGGTGGTAGCACGAGACCTGAGGGACGGAACCTTCCCGTCATCGTCCCTCCCACGGATGTGAAGGAGACAAAGCAGCCAGGGAGGTCGCCGGCCGCAGCCCTCTGTGCCGGAGGCGAAGCAGTCGTCGTCCCCGCCGATGTAGCACAGATCCGTGTCGGAGTGGTTGAGGCCAAAACCGAGGCCTCTCGGCGGTGGTTTGCCGCCCGCCGCATCTTTCCGTGCCATGGAGCAGATGCCGCTGGATGCCGGATGTGGCGGCTGTAGTGCAGAGAGGGAGAGAGAATATGGGATGGGACAGAGATGAACTGGCCCATGGCTGAGGACTTGAGAGTATAATATGCTAAAATGGAGGGCCTAGTTGGAAAGAACTGGGGATGGGACAGAGAATAACTTCTGGCCCATGGTGCGGATCTCGACGTACGCTGGACGCCCAGGATAAGCCCGGGACGCCCACGTATGTGTGGGAAGTGATTTTCGCGATTTCCGAGAAAAAGAAGAAGAAAAAGAAACAAGCTGCCGCCGCAGCAAAGAAATCAATCGTCAGGGAAGGAAATCTTTGGAGTCACGAGCGGCGATCTCACGAGTGACCTGTAGCTGACCAGTTGCAGCCTTTGAGGAACCATCATGTTGAAGAAAAATTCACTCTGAGCTAGCCTATAGCTGCGCAGTGTGTGGACGACGAAGTGACGGGTAATTGGGCCCGCTTCTTTGACCAGGCAAGAGTCAGTTCACTCTCCTATCGTTCACAGTCAAGTTTCAGCGTGATAAAAGAGTTAAATACACGCTGGGTACCTGTACTATTTCTGAAAGCACAATACGGTACTCGTACTCAGGAATACGCACAGTTTGGTACTCGAACTTGATAGGAGGTGAAACTACGGTACTTTTGGGCGTATGCAGGGCGTACACGCGGCAGTTGTCGATGACGTGGCTTGACTTTGTCCGAGCGGAGCGGAGACCCTGCATTTAATCGATGACCCCCCTGAATCCCAGACATATTCTGTCATCAACCACTACTCTCCCCGAGCTGTCCGCTCCTTCGTCTCCACTCGCGAAATAGGGGAGGCCCTCCCCGAGTTCGCCGCCTCCGCCATCGCCGTGACCGCCGTCTCCGCGGATTCTAGATTTCGTCCTGCGGTGGTGCGCCGCGTCCGCGGCTCATCTTCGTCGGCTAGGAGGCGGCGGCGATGGCCCCAGTTCATCGCCTCGAAGGAGACCCTCCCCCTACGTATAGTAAGTTCTGCCGCTCATGATTCTCCAAGGCGCCGTCGGAAAAATAGCGTTTTTTAGGGATACCGAGCATGTATGAGTTAGTTATGGAGGGATAGACCAATGTTTGTAATGTTTTCCGTTCGATTTCGGTTTGGGGTTATGCGGGTTTGGGGGTGTTAATGCTTGTCTTGTGCAGGCATGGTGTGATCATCCATTGCAATTACTGCAAGCAACCTGATCATAATAAGGCTGGCTGCAAGTACTTGAAGGCTGGACTGCCTCCTCCATCTGCAGTGGTTCCACCTAATCCCACTTCAGCAGAGGAAAATGTGCCTCCAACAACTACAACAGATGGAAATGTGCCACCACCGGTGGTTGATGATCTCATGGTTGACAACTTGATTGCACAGGTAGTTGCATTTGCCTGTCCTTTTTACATATTTATTTGCATATGGAAATGTTAATGCTTGTCTTGTGCAGATCCCTGTACCTAGAGTCATTCAAGTAGAACCTGTCCCTGAAAGTTCATTCCTCACAGCTGCACAAGTGTTGCTGAACCAGACTCAAGAGAGCCAAGGAAGTACAAGTACCATGAGGCAAGGAGAACTTGCACAATAGTTGCAAGCTTTGAGGAACCAGAAAGACAGAGAACAAGAGGAGATGAAACTGGCCTTGCTTAGGGCTAGACAAGAAGCTGCATTGAAGAAAGCTGAAGAGGCAGCTAAGAAGAAACAGGAAGAAGCTGTCAAGAAAGCAGAACAACTAGAGAGAAGAAAACAAGTTGCAGCTGAAAGAAGTGCAAAGAAGAAGGAGGAGGCTCATGTGAACAAGTTAGCAAAAATTGAGACAAGAAAGATTATAGCAGAAGTTAGAAAATGTGCTCAGAAGCAAGCAGCTGAAAGAAAGGCCAAAAGAGAATTAGAAAAACAACACGCTGCTGCAGCAAAGGAAGAAGAGAGGAAAAGAGTAGCTGCAGCAAAGGAAGAAGAGAGGAAAAGAGCAGCTGCAGCAAAAGAAGATGAGAGGAAAAGAGTAGCGGCAGCAAGGGCAGAGGAACAAAGAATTGCTGGACTTGAAATTGCATATACCAGAAGAATGGAAGCTGAAGCTATAGAAGAGAAAGAAAAGGAGGCTGTGCTGGGTTCAAAGAGAAAGGAACAGATTGCCAGTTCAGTTGTGATTCACCCACCCGCAAAGAAATCATCGATGTTTGATGTCTTTAGGTAGTTTTCATTATGTGTTGTAATGCTACCTAGTTGCTACATGGTACAAGTTTGTGTAAGGGTACTTGGTACCTCATATGTTTTGGCACTGATGCATTCCTATAAGTTATGCTACCTGATGATATTTATATCTACTTGAGGTTGTTTTCATGTCACACTTTTTAAATCTTACAACTTCAGTACATGATGAACAAGATTGAAATAGATGTAGAAGATAGACAAATAGCAGATCAAACTTGACAAGTTGTACTGCATTACATAGCTTGCTCAAAAGCATTCAGATTACATCACACTTGCAGTTCACAACAGACACGAACAAACTGGAAGTTCAGACTAACACTACCATCAACAGACTAACAATGACATCAACACTTGCACAAACTACCATCAGCAGACTACACACCACACTACCATCCCACTCGCATCAACACTTGCACAAACTTGAAGTTCCAGACTAACACTGGCTTCAACAGCCACTACACCCTACTTCTTCAGAAGAAACATGACACCAACAAGTGAGAGCAACACCACACTGACAACCAGATACTTCAGCATCACAAGAAGTTCTCTCCCCAGAAGGATTAGTGCAACAACTTGCTGCCTGCTCATGCCATCCCTTGCCCTTCGGTTGGAGTTGGTGGCAATCCTTCCATCTCCTTCTCCTGCAGCATTCCGCTCGTCCCTCCTTTCTTCTGCAGCAGCAATGGCGTCAACATCAACATCTCCAGTGAGTATGTCGTGCTCAATGAGGTAGCAACATACTCGAGCTCCCAGTGCCAGAACTCACACGTTTGCTACGAAATAGACATTGCACATTGTCTCAGTCCAAAATCGAAAAATCGAGATCCAAACTACAAGATTAACCAACTACAACAGAAATGTGTCACATATACTTACCCCATGATGAATGCATCTGTAGAAGATCCACCCTTTGTGCGCCTCCGTCTGGGACTCGTACCACTTCACCCCCTTCCCGCAGTCAGGGCAGGGGATGCACGGGACGAAGAGCAATGGATGAGCACCATTGCGGCAAGCACCAGAACGAGCAGAACGAGCAGAGCTTCCAGTAGACATGGCGACGGCGAGAGGAGATGCTGAGCGGTGGATTTGGGGGCAATGGCGACGACGGATTTGGGCGAGTCAGGCAGGCGGAGAGATAGAGGACAAGAGAGGCTAGGGATTTGGCTGGAGAGATTGGGGAATTTCTACTGCTGACACTTTTGCAAAAAAACCCTCCATGCAAACGACGGGTGTCACCGCAGCGTACGACGCGTGTCCACAACACTTGCCTCGGCTCAGCGTACGCCCTGCATACGTCCAAAAGTACCGTAGTTTCACGTCCTATCAAGTTCGAGTACCAAACTGTGCGTATTCCTGAGTACGAGTACCGTATTGTGCTTTCAGAAATAGTACAGGTACCCAGCGTGTATTTAACTCGTGATAAAACCCCCGGCCATCATCAAAGCGCTCTCTCCTCCCCAAGAGTCGCAACGAGCATTTACGGAGCAGCAGTTGCAGCTCTTCTTCTTCCTCCCCCTCATCCACGGGTCAGTTCCAGTGAGAAGCAACGATGGAGAACAGCGGCAAGAAGCCGAGGCTCACTGGACAGGCTAAGGAGGAAGCAGCGGAAACCAAGATGGCCTTCAAGATGTTTAAGATCATGTATCACTGCTCAATCTGCTCCCTGCCCTTGAAGCCTCCCGTGTTTGAGGTACCTATCTATTGATCCATGCTTGATTCACTTGCTTTCTTATGAACATGATGCCATTTTCCCCTCTGTCTTCTTCCTTTTCTATCTGTGCTGCAGTGCCGGGCTGGGCACAGGGTGTGCGCCTTCTGCGCTGATTACCACTCCCACACTTGCTGCTGGTGCCCCGAGGAGCACGCCCAGTACAAGCACATCCCCTGGCTGGATCCCTGTCTCATGGCGACCGAGGTTCGGTGCCCTAACAAGCGGTTTGGCTGCCCGACCTCGGTGGCCTACGGCCTGGTCGACGGCCACCTGCTGGAGTGCCCACACGGGCCTTGCCACTGCCCCGACTGCGGCTTTCTTGGCTCGCCGCCGATGCTCTATGGCCACCTGAAGGAGAACCGCCAGGACTTGCGCATCACCACGATCGCCTTCGACACGGATCTCGATCTGAAGATACATGAGGCGGAGCGGCGGCGCCTCCTGGCCACGGAGGACGGGAAGCACCTGTTCCTCCTGGTCATCAGCGAGAGGGGTGGCGGAGGGCGGGAAGTCAGGGTCGTGAGCGTCCGGGGCAAGGATTTCGACCCATGGAGATACTGGTGCAAGGCGTGGACGAATCCGCCCCTGGACCCAGAGAACGGGTGCGGGAACCCGGTCTCACGTTTGGAGGACAGGGCGAGGAGCTGCCCGGTGCTCTCGGAGGCGGCGGCCATCGCTGCGGGTGGCAGGCACTTATCTGTGCACCTCCTCGACATGCACCCTGGAGGAGGGTTTGATCTCACCGTCAGCATCACCAGGTACCAGCTCGAAACAGCTGCCGGCGCTGCTGCTGCGGTCCCGGCACTCTGGATGTAAATGTAGTAGTCACCACACTTTCTTATCTAGCTATCTTGCTGTGGGATCATTGCATAGTGTGGTCTAGTAATGCAGTACTCTACTATAGTAGTTTTAAGCAGTTCGACGATGTATTTTGGTTAGGCTTTGAACCGTGTGGCTCTCATCAGTCATCACGATGGTGAGTGTTTTGATGTTACTAGTATGTAATGCTGGCATGGAAGGGTTAACATGATGAATTTGGTTCGATTATTAGTACTTCTACTTCGGCTGCTCCTGTTATTTCCCTGCGGACAACATTCTTTCCTCCATGAATTTTGGAATGTCCTCGAGCTTTTCAAGATTCATGTCTTTCCTTGGAGCCTGTTAGCTTATTCATCTATCTTATTATGGGATTGCGTATTGGTCTAGTACCGAACACTTGACTTGCATGTGCATTGCTGTGATACAATCTCTTCACGGGATGTTGCTTCCACTTGCTTCGTGATACATATATCAGATGTATTTTCATACCGCAAAAAACGTGTATTTTCAAACACATGGGAAAGGCAACTATCCTTTACATTTTGACCACATACATACTAAAATGAGTAAATCTATGTACAAAATAAATCTAGATTCACTCATTTTGATATGTATGTAAGAATATCTAGTGTGCCTTATAAAAGTGAATGGAGTGTATCAGTTTGCTAGTAGGAGAGGCTTTTTTCAAATGTGCTAGTAGCATTGGCTGTTAGTAATTCGGTCCTGAAGCATTTGGCAGATGTAGCCGTGTTGTTCTAACTTTAATTAGCAAGGGAATCAGGACAGTAGAGGAGATATGATGCATATGAGTTATTGTTCGATGCTCTCGTCTATGATCAGCTAAACATCAGGGATTTGGGCAGTTCAGTTTCAGGAACGACATGAGGTTCAGTTAGTAGTACTGTTTTTGTTCGTAATTGGTGCAGTGAGCTTCACATTAAATCTGGGATTATTGCATGCATAATCTGGTCTTGGATTTGAAATAAAAGTTGTAGTATATGTTTCATGCTTTCCACGGGTACTTGCTTGAACTTTTTGGATGGGCGGTTTTGTGAGCAGTAGTCACTTTAGTTTTCTGTCCAGAAATTGATCTTTCTCCCTACAGTAAATTCATGAGCTCTGTAGTCTACAGACTAGTTTTCTGTAGTCTGTAGGCCTGTTATGATGCATTACAGGAATACGATAGGGAGTCAAATAGAGATGAACAAGAGCAAGTGTTGACCCTAGTGTGCATCCAGTATGATTTCTTTATCTCGGGATTTACATTGTTCTTTCTATATAGCTGAATTGTTGTTGATACATACATTCTAGAACATATGTTACATTTTCTTACATGAAGTAAACGAGATTAGCTTGACTGTCATATTCAGGTTTGTGTAGCATTTCCCTATTAGTTTTTGGTAACGGAGGTAATCTCTAGATATTATTGAGTACATATTATTATATATATTAGAATTACCATGATTATATTAGTTGATCATGTAACTCTGTTTAACATGAAATGCAGAAGAAGCACAAACAACCAAGGAACTCAATATTCGAGTCGGAAGATCAAACATGTGGAGAAACATGGGGAGATTTAGCTGATACCTCCGCAGCCCCTAAAAAATGGGGAGGTTGTTCTTCATGCTTGGAACATGTTCAGTTTTCTATTTTTCCTTTCATGAATGTCTAGCTCACTTAGGTGTCATGGCTGTGTTTTCAATTAACTGAACCCGTAATGTATGTATATTGACCTTACTTATGAATGACTATTCGGTTATCTTTTGTTCATGTGTCGGAATAATATTATGTGTGTATATTACATTTTACCGGGGTTTACCCGGTAAACTTTTCTCAGATTCGGGAAATTTCAAAAGAGTAAAAAGTTATTTCAAAAAGAAGATTTTTTTCTACAAAATCAAAAAATTCAAAAAAATCGTAATTTCAAAAAAATTCAAAAAGTTCAAAAAAAAGACACAGAAATGTATAACAAAGAAGATTGGTGAATTATTTGGCTTTTTTGATTTTTTTAAGTGTTTTGACTTTTTTGAAATTTTTGGATTTTTTTCAGTTTTTTGAATTTTTTGAAACTTTTGAATCTCCTTTTGAAACTTTAGAAGTTTTTCAAAATTTTGAAATTTAAAAACACACATATATAACACATATACACATACAAGACTTAAAAGGGTTCATATGATATATATATCAATAAGACTTGAGTAGTATAGGGGTAGCTGGACTAGATAGAACTTCAAAGTTAAGCGTGCTAGGGTTGGAGCACTTCAAGGATGGGTGACCTAGCGGGAAGTCATCATTTGAGATATGGTTGGAGTGTTAAAAATGTTCAAAAAAATCAAATATTTAGGGTTTTCCAAATTATTTCATATTTTGAATTTTTATGATTTTTTGAAAATCCAGATCTAAATCTGGCCGCCCTATTTTTTTAAATTCAAAAAAAAAAATCTGTGGCGCACCGGGGTAGGGGTGCGCCACATAATTGTTTTATGCGCCACAGAAAGGCAAATTCTGTGGCGCATCTGGGGGTGCGCCACATAATTTATATTTTAGTGGCGACAATTCTGTGGCGCACCCACCATGCGCCACAGAAAGCCTTTTTTGGTGCGCCACAGAAAGGCTTTTTCCTGGTAGTGTTACGGTCGTTCTTCGCTTGACTGGCCTCACTGGACGGGCTTCGTTTCTTGTTCTTGGAGATTCATGTGTTATGGTTTCCTGATGAAGTTCCTTGAGCTCTGTATGCAATTCTTATTAACGTGAAAGAAAATGTTGGTGATTTAGATTGAATAAACTACATGAGTGTAACAGATAGCCTTAAAAACTGAATTACTTCCACTAGCTGACCATGGCATGTCTTCACATCTTCTCTCCATAGTTAACATCGAACCTTTCTTTTCGCTAAACCGCGGGAGGCATTGGGTTTTGATGCATTGACAGAAAGAAAGGTTTATGTACAAGTTAAGAAACAAACCAGCACCACACCATACAACTAATCCCAAACATGCTAGAGCTAGGGGAGCACTTGGCAAACATCTATGGCTCAAGAGTCAGCCCACGACCGTGCCTCGGCTCTAATCTTGTCAAACAGGTGGCCAAGGAATGCCACACGTCCTGGAAGACTAACGCATTGCGGTTCTTCCAAATTTTCCAAGCCATGAGCATGATCATCGACTAGGTGCACACCGTGCACTGGCGTAGCAGTTGGAGGTGGACCTTAACGTCGTGGACCACCAGTCCCCAAATCTTGTGTGAGATCTTTTTTATGCAACTTAGACTTGCTATAATTATCAAAAAACTTTCAAGAGGGAATTGCATGCTCCAAAAGATTGTGTTCGTGCTTCAGATAAATCCTGGTGTGTTGCCATCTTCTTTTCTCAGCCATATCAAGCACACTTATGTCATGAATAACGTCAGCTAAATGCATGCGTGTGGTGTTATGAATGATTTGGTAAAGATGAGAATATTGCAACCAGTACGTCTTCACACCATACATATGTTGCTTTTTCAAGAGCATTTTGTTATTTAAGTGAGAATTTTAATTATGTCTGTACAATCTTATCAGGTTATGCTCAGGGTCAGAACTTCAAGTAAGTAGATTGATGAAGAAATTGATGTAGCTTTTCACAATTACAGAACAAAAATATAGCTTTTCACAATGACAGAACAAGCTCAAAGTCTCTTTGGGGTATTTACAGCCTCTGCTACCCCACTGTAACATGATAACCTCAGGAGATAACCAAATGATGAACAAGGTACATAGCAAGCCGTTATCACATTACGTTATAACATACCCAGGTGGTTAAAAAAATTCCAAATATAACTCTAAGATAGATGGGGCAACAAGGGTTCCCAGTTTCCCACCCCGCTAGAATGCAACAACAGTGGTTCCATAAATAAGGTCATACGGATGAGACAAACTAGAGCAACAACAGTGGTTCTGTAGATTACAGACGAGACAAACTACAGCAACGATAGTGGTTCCATTAACACGATGTGAGACAAACTAGAGCGACAACAGTTAGACAGTTTCATGGGCGATCATATTAAGTCGACTACCTTAGTTTGCGGAGTCAGTACTCAGTAGAGACGGTCCTTGTAGACCCTGCACTGTTGGCAGAGGAAGCCGATTCTTCTGCTGGCCTGAGCATGCGAGATCTCTTGGGATTGGCTGCCGGTTCTTCCACAGGACTGTCACAACATTCGCGCTTCTGTTCAAATCTCGGACTTCTCCTAGGAGTACCCGTGTGGTAGTTCTTCTTAGAATGTTTCAATCTTGTCAGCTTTGCGTCACCAACTTCAGGGATCAGAGCCTTCGAGTGGTAGAAGCCGGGCCTGCAGCATGTCACTGTTAACTTCGAGTAGGTAATGTTGCAATGTTTGCTTCATATGGATCATTTGTATGGTAGACACACAACGGAACTAACAAAGGGATAAAGAAGAACTTACTTGAGAGTGGTGCTGATATTGGCGAGCTAGAACTATTCTTCGATTCAGCCGTATCCAGAGGCGCTTTTTCCATAACCAAGGGCGACGAGGTAGCTACCAGCTGAGTGTCACCAACTTCAGAGGTCAGATCCTTCGGAGTGGTAGAAGCCGGGCCTGCAGCATGTCACTGTTAACTTCAAGTATGTATTGTTGCAATGTTTGCTTCATATGGATCGTTTGTATGGTAGACACACAACTGAACTGACAAAGGGACAGAGAAAAACTTACTGGGGAGTGGTGCTGATGTTTGTGAGCTAGAACTGTTCTTCGTTTCAGCCGTATCTAGAGGCGCCTTTTCCATAGCCGAGGGCAGTGCGGTAGCTACCAGCTGCGTGCCACCAACTTCAGAGGTCAGATCCTTCGGAGTGGTAGAAGCCGGGCCTGCAGCATATCACAGTTAACTTCAAATATAAATTGTTGGAATGTTTGCTTGATATGGATAATTTGTATGGTAAGCACACAACTGAATTGAACAAGGGGCAGAGAACTTACTCGGGAATGGCGCTGTTCTTAGGGAGATAGGACAATTCTTTGATTCAGCAGTATCAAGAGGCACTTCTTTCATAACCAAGGGCGATGCGGTAGCTACCAGCTGGGTGTCGCCAACTTCAGAGGTCACAGCTTTCGGAGTGGTAGAAGTCAGGCCTGCAGCACGTTACCGCTAAATTTAAATCGGATACGTTGCAATGTTTGCTTGATATGGATCGTTTGCATGATAAACGCATAACAAATCTTACAATGGAACCTTTATACCAAAGTTCAATAAAACAGTTTGCAAGCAAGAAAGAGAAGATAAAGCTAAATACACGCAAGATGAAATTTAGGTCCTAGTGCACGATAAAAGAAGGGAAAGCATACAATAATTGTCCGAACTAATGGAACAGAGTTGCCTCTAAGTTTTTTTTATCAGAAATTGCCATATTTAAGAATTTTCAAGTTATAGTTTTTCTATGGGGGAAAACATGGTGATGATTATTGTAGTGAAATTCTGATAATATATTAGATCGTTGTCTCGCCAGGATCAGATCGCATAGCTGGATATGGTACTGATGTTGGTATTAATAAACACCATGATATAGTACTGATGTACGTCTATAATAAACAGCGTCCACCCCCTGGATGGTAGCATGAATCCTTCCCTGTAAGGAAATAAATTGGCTGAACATACTCAAAAACAACCATTCAGTTAACAGAGCGTAATGCTCATTCTGTTGATATTCCACGAAAACATTGAAGTTGTTAGGGGCTAGAAACGTGGTATCAACCTAATACTCGCTGCGAGGTAAATTGGTAACAATAAACTGCTGGAATTTTTGGCCTAAATGGCCCAGCTCAATATTTCATTTCCATAATTCCTGAAAATCCTAGAGGCCCATGTGGCCCATTCATACATGGCAAGAGGTGGGACAAATGTTTAGTCCCACATTGCTAGTTTAGAGAGAGTTGCACCACTTTATAAGGTGAGCTCTTCTAGCACTTGTACGAGCATGAGAATAGGAGAGAGTCCCACGCGCGCTCCTCCTCCTTCGCCGCCACGCCACGCCTCGCCACGACGCGCGCGCGCCCGCGGGTTGCGGGAATCTCGGCTGCCGATGTGTTCTTTTTGCCACACGTGAACGGTTACACGAAGGTGAAACGTTTTGCACTAATGGAGAATGAAACGTCTTCATTAAATGGAGATGAATGCTAACGGGCGTTGCCTGTTTATTTCGCCTCCGGCATTTTCGTTTCCTCTCCAGCGTTGCTTGTTCGCCTCCTGCTGCTGTGCCTATAGAAGAGAGGTCGCTCCTCTCCCTTAGACACACCGCACCAGCCACAACTCATATGCGGCTGCCTCCTGGTTCTCGAGCACTGCGCCGCCAATCAAGACTTCTCCATCCCGTGCCGCGGCGTGCACCGCGGGATGGGCAGTAGGCCTCCGGAACCCCGTCTCTCGCGATCCTGTACGGGAGAGAGGCGATAAGGTTTTTGGGGAGCGTCTTCACGCGACTACTGGCTTCTTCTCCAACACGGACTCCGACGACTACTTCCCGGACGACGACTTCTTCCCTGACGTCGACGTCCTCTTCGGCACCATGTCTTCATCAGCCAACGCGAACGGATCGTCCTCCACTGGCCCGTATGTGATCCTATTCTGCCTATTCGAGATCATGTTTCAGACTTTGATTCTAGCAATATGTGTACAATTGCTTTATGCGTACTGTTGAAGTCCTTATTTGTAAAATTAGAAGTGTATAAGGACTAAACTGTAACCTTGCCTTGTATTTTATCATGTACGGGAGAAGGAAATGAAGAGTAAGAGATTCCAGAAAATTCTCCAATCAACAACATGGTATCAGAGCTGGAAACGGCGGTCGGCCCTCGCCGGTGGTGAATCAGCAGCGAGTGGCGGAGCTCCGGGCGCTCAGTGGCGTCAGTGAAGGCGGGGACGAGCTCCAGGCAAGGGCAGCAGCCACAGAGGAGGCTTTGGGTGGTGCGGAGCCGGCGGCCGCAGTGTGCACGAGTACGCGGTGAGGGCGGCGCTTGGTCCAGGCGGCGGGGCTTGGTCCTGGTGGTTGTGGAGTGTTCGAGCAGGAAGGAAGGAGGTGAGTAGCAGCTGCATTTTCTGTATCTGCAGCGGAGGGGAGCAGTGCTGCTCGGCTGGGCTGCGGTGGTGAAGGAGACAGCTAGGTGAGGTCTCCTACAGGTGTGGTTCCTCGTTGCTTGTGGAAGAACTGAAAAAGAAGAGAGGTGCGGCTGTATTCCTCAGTTTCTATTGTTGCTGACTTGCTGCTGAGAACAGGAAAAGAAATAGTTGTTGTGCTTGCTTGCTGTGTGTGTGAGGACAGCAAAGGTGTGGTTGTAGACGTGCAGATTCAGCCTTGCAGTTAGTTGATTGCTGCTAGAAGAAGAGAAGCAGAGGGTGTCCTCAGGTTGGATTAACTGCTGTGGTTTGAGAGGAACGATATGTTGCTTGGTACAAATCGCAAGCAGGGGGAGAATTCAAGGTTTGGAATGAACCTAAGAAATATGAGTTACTTTGGGTGCAATCAACCTGGGCAATGGCAGAATTGGTATAGCAGAAGGCGTGCTGTTGGTACTGAGAGGTCTTGGCGACGAGATGGGGATTGGCTGTGTCCAAACTCAGGCTGCAGAAATGTGAATTTTGCGTTTCGTAAATTCTGTAATTGGTGTAAAGTTGCACGCCCTGCCCGTACTACTAGAACATTAACGGATGAAAATGGTGGAGAATCTCCAACTATCACTGTGCAGATGACCGCTGATGAGTTAAGAAAATGGTACCAATTCAAGGGAATGAAACAGGGTGATAAGATATCTCGGGAAGCAGCTACTGTCTCTGCTGATCTTTGTGGTAATAATTCAGCTTCTGTTGAAGTTAATTGCACTGATAAACCATGGCTGATTGATTCGGGGCATCTCGACACATGGCTGGTTCATACAAGGACTTTGTGAAATATTTCGCTGATTCAAAAAGGGAATTTGTTAAACTTGCAGATGGGTCAAAACAACATATTATGGGTTCAGGAATGATAGTGTGCAGTCCTAAAATGTCTTTATCATCTGTGTTGCATGTTCCTTCTTTCCCAATAAATCTTTTGTCAATCAGCTGCATTACTAAAGAGCTCAATTGTGTTGTAATCTTCTTCCCAACTTGGTGTCTATTTCAAGAACTTGGAACAGGAAAATGGCTTGGGACAGGAATTATGCGAGATGGCTTATACTATCTAGATGATGATATGGCACCTGTGGCTGCTGCAGTTCTGTCTCAGTCATCAGTGCAAGAATTTCTACTTCATCATCGCAGGCTGGGACACATGTCCTTTAACACTCTGGGTCAGTTGTATCCCAACCTCTATAATAAAATTTGCAAAGAAAGTCTAGCATGTGATGCCTGTCAGTATGGGAAGCTAACCCGTAGTATATATACTTCATCTGATCACAGAAGTACAGTGCCATTTCAAACTATCCACTCAGATGTGTGGGGTCCTAGTGGGGTGTGGTCACTTTATGGATACAAATCTTTTGTTACATTTATTGACTGTTGCACTAGGACTACTTGGGTTTATGTACTGAGAAATAAAAGTGACGTGTTTGACTGCTTTAAGGATTTCCATAACTTAATCAGAAATCAATATGATGCACGGGTGAAAATATTTCGAACAGACAATGGTACAGAATATGTCAATAACCAATTTGATGAGTACCTGTCAAGCTTTGGAATTATCCATCAAACTAGTTGCCCCGGTACTTCCCAGCAGAATGGGTTGGCTGAAAGGAAGAACAGACATCTCTTAGAAATCACCCGATGTATAATGTTAGCTATGAATGTTCCTAAATATTTGTGGGCTGAAGCTGTGATGACAGCGGCTTATTTGATGAATAGAATGCCATCCCGGGTGCTCAATAACAAGACACCGATTGAGTGTCTAACTGGTGAAACTACATACGTTGTGCCACCAAAGGTATTTGGATGTGTTTGCTTTGTAAGGGATCATAGACCATCAGTTGGGAAGCTTGACCCTAGAGCAGTGAAATGTATATTTGTGGGATATGCTGGAAAACAGAAGGGTTATAAATGTTGGTGCCCGTCTGAAAAGCGGATGTTTGTGAGCATGGATGTAGTGTTCAGGGAACATGTACCTTTTTATGGGGAACCAGTGGATTTAACTGATGTTTTTCCTGATCTATATGTTAATGATGTTACAGATCTGAACAATGAGATAGGGGGAGATGAAGGTGAAGAAGATAATGAAGCAGAATCCAGGAACATGATTGTTGGGGTGATTCCAGCTGGAGATATGTATAATGGTGAAGATGAAGGTACATCTGAAGCTGAACAAGATCACACTCAGGGGGAGCAGCAGAATATCAACCTGAAGGGTCAAGATGGCCACAAGACCTTCAGGTGTATTCACGAAGACACCGAGTAGAGAAGGATCAGGTGCAGGGGGAAGAAGAAAATGTATTGAGACAGAGTCCTGAAACTCAAGGTCACTCAGACATACAAGAGCCGGACTCGAGTCCTTCTGCAAGTGATGGTATAATCTCTCCTCCACATGATGATTTAGATCTCCCTATAGCTCTAAGAAAACAATCTCGCACTACTGCTGGTAAATTACCATCAAACTTGTCCCAATATGATGTCTCTAATTATGTTTCATATTCATCTATGGGCCCTCAATACAAAGCATTCATAGCTGCACTGCACTGGACTCTACTTTACCTATACCACGTAACTGGCAGGAAGCAAAACAATACCCAGAATGGAGGAAAGCTATGATGGAGGAGATGGAAGCGCTTGACAAGAACAATACTTGGGTACTTACTAACCTTCCTCCTAATAAAAAGATTGTCGGTTGTAAATGGGTATTTACCGTAAAACAAAACCCAGATGGTAAAGTGGAAAGATATAAAGCTAGATTGGTGGCAAAGGGCTATAGCCAAACTTATGGAGTGGATTATGATGAGACTTTCGCACCAGTGGCAAAAATGAACACTATAAGGGCCGTTATATCTATTGCAGCAAACAATGAGTGGAAACTGTTTCAAATGGATGTAAAGAATGCCTTCCTTCATGGAGATTTACATGAAGAAGTTTACATGGAGATTCCTCCAGGTTTTAATAGCAGAGAAACTGATGGTAAAGTGTGCAGGTTAAGAAAATCCCTTTATGGGCTAAAACAATCTCCTAGGGCCTGGTTTGGGAGGTTTAGGAAGGAAGTATGCTCTATGGGCTATCAACAAAGCAATGCAGATCACACCCTCTTCTTTAAACACCGAGGTGGCAAGATTGTTATTCTTATTGTGTATGTTGACGATATTGTGATCACAGGTAATGATGATGATGGGATAGCATGCTTGAAGAAGATGTTGGCTAAATCATTTGAAGTCAAGGATCTGGGTTTCCTTCATTATTTCCTAGGCATTGAGGCTGTATATGGACCACAAGGTATTTATCTATCCCAACGAAAATATGTGCTTGATTTACTTGCTGAGACTGGGATGCTAGGGTGTAAACCAGCTGCCACACCTATAGAGCTGAATCATCATACTCTCGCTGACCTGGGTGACCCAATAGATAAACAAAATTACCAGAGACTTGTGGGGCGCTTGATTTATTTATCACATACTAGGCCAGATATTGCATATGCTGTCAGTATTGTCAGCCGATATATGCATGATCCCAGGACCAGTCATATGGATATTGTAAAACGAATCTTGAGATATCTTAAAAGCTGCCCTGGGAAGGGTATTCTGTTTTCTAGGAACGGGCATCTAAAAATAGAAGGGTACACAGATGCAGATTGGGCTGGGTGTTTGGATGACAGGAAATCCACCTCTGGGTACTGTATGTTTATTGGTGGTAATTTAGTGAGCTGGAGGAGTAAAAAGCAAAGTGTTGTTGCAAGGTCAACAGCGGAAGCGGAATTCAGGTCTATGGCCTCAGGACTCTGTGAATTAATATGGCTGAAGTTGTTGCTAACGGAGCTTAAACTGTTTGATGACACACCTCTTCGTGTGTATTGTGATAACCAAGCTACAATCAAAATTGTGAACAATCCTGTATATCATGACAGGACAAAACACATTGAAATAGACCGGCACTTTATCAAAGAGAAATTAGATGAAGGGGTAATTCGGGTTTGTTATGTTAGATCGGGGAACAACTAGCTGATGTATTAACAAAAGGTGTCAGTAATGTAACTTTCATGAAATTATGTAGCAAGATGGGGCTTGTGGATATTTTCGCCCCATCTTGAGGGGGAGTGTTGAAGTCCTTATTTGTAAAATTAGAAGTGTATAAGGACTAAACTGTAACCTTGCCTTGTATTTTATCATGTACGGGAGAAGGAAATGAAGAGTAAGAGATTCCAGAAAATTCTCCAATCAACAACACGTACTATCTGTTAGATTGCATGACTAGTTTAATTCTTATTTCTCTATCCATGTTTTATCTACTGTTTTTATGGATTAAATCATGTGGAAAATTGCTCATATATTCAACATAAACACCCTCCTTTACTAGTGTGGATCTCATTTCCATAGACAAAAGACAACAATTTTTAAAAAAAACCAATGACACAGCTACTATTAGCAAAGAGAATGAAATACTCCTCTGTAGCATAGAATCTTTTTTTTCAAGTTGTTTAAGATCATCAGTACGAGCATTCAATTTGCGATAAAATTTGGGAGAACCATGGAGCCATGGCTCCACTCGTCCTGGCCATCAGATTTGCGTTCGAGATCAGCGCCAAGAATCGTAACAATTGAGCAGCTTCTCCTCGTCTGTTCCAGTCTCCAGTAATTCCTAGCTTGCTTTACTGTTCACCGACTGGCAACAAAGTTGCTGGCACGGTCAGATGCCAGTAAAAAGCTTAAACAACTCCCTGGAACGACTGCAGAGGCAAATATTTAATTCGCAAACCATGATTTTGCATCCTCTGATTTCTTGTTTGGCCTTAAAAGTAAAGCAGATTACTGTATCTAAATTCGTGGTTATCTCTCCTGACCCCATTCTGCAGGTGTCGATGTCCAATCCCACCAATAGCACCATTTTGTTCATTAGTAAGCCATGAGGCCACTAGTGACAAGTGACAACCAACTAAAAATTGCGAACACGCTACTGGGCATCTGGCAGTACACAGTTCACGCTAGATATTGCTACCAACTATGAAAAACTAAGAGGTATAGCAAAATTCAATGCAGTATTGTTTTTCATTGTGGAAACATGATGCCTATAGCACAAGAACGACAGAAACAAGGAACCATGTTTAAGGAGATAGAAGAATAGAGAAGAACTTACTGGGGTGTGGAGCTGATGTTGGGGAGTTAGGACAATTCTTCGGTTCAACTGTATCAAGAGACACCTTTTCCATAACTGATGGCGATGTGGTAGCTACCAAAGCATTTCCATACTCATTAGCCTCTTGACTTCCTTCCCCAGCTGAGACAAATGCAGCCTGCTCATCTTGCCTTTTCTCGCCAGCTAGGACAAACACAGCCTGCTTATCCAGCAGCGCGGCATGGGGCTGAGTTGCATTCTGATCCTGTTGAACAGCCTCGTCGTCGCTGCTCAAGTCAATAATATCATCAATCACGTCTATGAAATCTAGAAGTGCCATCGTGTAGCCTGCAATATTAAAATTGTGTGAGCAATGCTAAATGAAAAGTGAAAGTGACAGCAGCAATCAAAAGAAGTTTATGCTATATCATCAATAAAATATCTCTTCCGCAAGGTACAGAAACAAGAATGGGGCAAAGGAAACAACGGTGACTTAGCAACACAAAGGAAACAAGAATTAGGACAGCATATCAAATGTAAGGATGTATTTAGGTCTCGACATGCTCTATAATAAGTTAATAAAGCAGCCATATGCATCATTTTTATGCAGAGGCTGGGATAAGTCCCATCTCGAAAAAAAGGCCTCGACATGCTTTCTAACTTGGCTCCTACCTCCTAGCCTCCTTCATATTAATACATTAAGAAAAACTTAACAATACAAGGTACTATTGAAAAAAAATGTGCTAACAGTATTTTCATATGGCCAGTTACAGACATGCTTATAATTTAGGGTGCAGATTATAAATAATTTGATTTCATGATCTCTAACTGCTGTTTTATTTGTGACACGTCGATTCAAATTACAATGTATATGTGGCAGTCAACTTCCTACTGGTTCAGTTAAAAAAAGATTCCACATTGGTCAACAGAAAATGATTGACAACCTCTCTGAAGTATTTTTTTAAAAACAAAAGTTTCAATTTTTCTGTCGAGCAATAGAGTTACATTTGCTGAATTTCACACTTGAGTCAAAGAATATCCTACCAAATTTGTGCAGAAAACCACTAAGCAAAGAGGTGGAGAAAAACTTGCTTGCAATTTAGGAGAGCATGGATGCAGGTTCTTTGGCTGCTTATAGCAATTGTATGGTCAATTCAAACAAGATTTGTTTAGGCTAAACCGTACTGCTGTCATGTTCAGGAGATCTATGTTTACCGCACTAGTAAAAGGTGACCGTGTTGGGATGATTGAGCTGCTGATGCTTTTAAAAAACTGCAGACTGCTGGCAGGCTCACTAATCAATTCATCAAGTCCCAGAGAGATTTATCTAGAAAAAAACGAATCTGGAAGAGTTGGGTGAACCTTCTTTCTCTGCTTGTCCTCCTCACTCCAGCTCTAGACCGCTCTTGGCTTGCTTGGTCCCGAATCTGCAGGCATGAGAAAAATGTCTGGGTAGATTGCGTCGAGAAAAATGAACTCTTTCGAGAGAAAAAGAAACAGAAGTGGGAAAAGAGAGCAGAGTCCAGGAAATCAGTGTTACTCACCAGCAAAGAGGAAAGGAAGCGATCGATCTTGGCAAGAGTCCTTCGTTTCCCAGCCCAGATCACCCAGGAGGACTCGTTTGGTAGGTAAATCAGGAGCCCAGCTGCCTTGGCAAGTTTTGGAGCCGCTCGCTGACTTGGAATGCTAGAAGCAGAGCCGGAGTGCCTGGGGACGAAGGAGCGGCGAGCCGGCGAGTACTACTAGAGTTGGGACTTGGGAGGGGAGGGCCTTGTTGAGCGCTGGAAAAAGGGGCACGCGTACCAAAGGCAAAGGTACCCAGAGAAAACGCCAAGCCAAGCACGAGCAAAATTGATCAGCAAATAGTTCAAGATTAGGAGTCCACACTTGTACAATTTGAAACTAGTCAGCGCCTGTTTCAATACACACATTGCAAAATGGGTAAATATGAGAAATTCACTGTCTCTTCACCGCAAAACACATTTCAGAATGTATAAAAACTTCTTTTTTAAATGCGCATACATCTCCACATTTTATGCACGCACATAAAGTTTCGCCATTTTTTTATGTGGATTGTATAAAAGACAAAATAATATCTCATGAAAAGTCTTATTTTAGCACCGAATTTCGCCTTTCTACACTTGGCACAAAAAAACACGTTTGTTCGTGAAACGACTTTATGCACACATAAGATGTGAACATGTCAATGCGAAAAAACTAGATTTTTTCTATATTCTAAATGCATTTTAAATAAAGGGTGCTATGCACCCGTCAGACAAAGAGAAAACGAATGAGACACCGAAGCATAAGTGATGGGATTATTTCTTGATCTAGATTTTTTTTAAAAGCGAGTAGTATAGTAGCACAACGTAATATAGGCAGGCCCGAGACCTTGGTGTGTTTCTTGAAGTGCATGCCAACCGTACCGATAGGAGGAGCGTATCTTCTGGTTAGTGTTTGCCGCGATGATCTAGACGCTATGGAAGATACGTCGTGCCTCTCACTCCGATGTTTAAATTCTTGACATTCTTACAGCAGTGGCATCCGCTCTGTAGACAACGGGACATAGGGAGCGACTAGAAGGTATGATCAAGAACCTTCTGATGGCGACACGTCAACTTTCTGAACCGTCTAGCCTTTGAGTTGTACTCCACGCGGAGTTGTATGGTGACCTTTCTTTTCTTGTTCGGCATGTTTGTGCTGATTCCCCAACGGACAATTTGTTGCGTAGTTACTTTATTTATAAAGCCGGACGTAGTGAGTTTTTTTAACCTGTACCCCTCCGTTCCACAATATAAGATGTTTCAGCCATTTACCACACATACGCATGAATAAATATATATCTAGACACATTTTAGTGTACACATGTACTCTTTTTAGTTCGAATATAGACAACATGCATACAACCTAAAACATCTTATATTGTGGAACCGAGGGAGTACTATCGTTGTAATTGTAATTTTATTTACTTGGTTGGTTGCCCTGCATGGTTCCATCGGTCCACAGTACCCATTCCCAGGAGTGCAAACCTGCTGGGAAGAGGACAGGCGTTGGGCCACTTGTCTCGAGAGCTGAGAGCAGAAAAACTGGGGGTGCTGCATGAACTGCTGCTGCTAGTGGTACTTCCCGAATTGGGGTGGTTCAGACGCAGCAAATGGGCGAGCACTTTGCCTCCTAACGTATTGCCCCGAAACGGCAAAGGCATGGGCATCCAATGTTAAGAGGGAGCCACGTGAAGGAGAACGAGGACCTGCAAAGCTTTTACTCATCTCTTTGAAACTTGATCGGTGCCTCTATGAATTGTAATTTTGGGAATGCATATATGGGAGGAGAACACGGGATGAAAATTAATCTCAGGCTTTATACATCTTCACATCACAGAGTGCAGCATGCACGTGCAAATGAAAATGCTTGTACTACAAAGTTAAGTAAGTATCCGCAAGAACACAACATGAATCTACCCTTGGAACATCAATGCAAGAAAGAAATATATCTCTGCACATCAAAGGCGTGATTCGCTGGCTGAAAAGAAGATATCTCTTGACATCAAATTAAACTCAAGCTCTATGCATCTCTTAAGAGCATATCTTTACCAAAAAAAACAATTATTTATCTGTGTAGCGAATAATACTAGCTGACTGTTTTTCACAAGAACAGCTGATATCGCATTAATCTGCTTGGCTGTGTCTTCATGACACGACGCGCATGCCCATCAAAGTATTTCCTTTCTTGGCTCTTGTGTGTTTCAAGGCCCTGCGCCTTTGCTCACCTTGATCTGTTATATATACATGCAACCATCACAAACATATATACAGAGAGTGGGGACTAGTAGAACAAATCTAGCTATGACTAATTAATTCACTTGTTTCCATTTCACCTAAGCCATGACATATAATGCACACTGTGTAATTGTGCGAATGGCATCCAATGTGGGTGGAGAAAACAACAGTTCGTTCGGTTGTGAGAGGAAAAACTCGGACGCCACACTGCCGCACGCAGGATCATTGATAAATCTTAAACCCAGTAACATGTTTATCAACCCTAGCTTTTTTTTAGAAAAGGAATTTTATTAATCCAAACATCTGCATCGAGTGATGCACACAGCCGCATATTACAAAGTTTTAGTGTAAAGTACTCGAGTTTACATCTCACGAATCACAAAAGATTGAGACATACCTCAACCGACAATAATAAAGTGAAGCACAACTATGAAAGTCGACTAATTTGTTGCCACGTATGTCGGGAGAAAAAATCATGTGCCACCATTAGAAGTCTCGTGCACCCAGCCACCATAAGGTCCCGCTGGTCCGAAGGAAGTAGGAAAGCCCATAACTGGATCCAGTGCACCGCCATATGGATAACCTGTAATACATGGAAATTATATTTTCTGTTAAAAACAAGATTGTTCCTACAATTCCAAATAGACCAACAAATAGCATAAACGCCTATATGAATCCTATCTTTGGTCTTTTTATCCATCCCGTTCAACCAATTCCCAAACATGTTTGTGACATTGGTAGGAGGAGGGATACTATATGTACACAAAACAACATGCCACACCAGTTTTGCAAAAAGGCAAGAGATGAAAAGATGTTCAATACTCTCATCATTCCCACAAAAAGAACAATGAGAGCTTCCATGCCAGTTTTTCATTGCAAGATTATCTTTAGTGAGAAAGACTCTTCTATTAAGGAACCACATACAGATTTTAATTTTGAGCGGTATTTTTAACTTCCAAAGATCTTTTTTGTAAAAATCTAGTATGGCCATTTATCAACCCTACCTAGTACAGCACTTGTTTCTTCACGGACACAGAGACTGTCTCTGAGAGACATTCGGCATGTGAAGCTAGCCTTTTTATTTCTCGGTCAATGCAAAGCCAAGCAGCGGACTCAAACTCACTGCAGCACTACAGACAGTGCCATGCAATGATACACTACTCAACATGCATATGCAGACTTGACTAATTAAACACAATCGCATACCAAAAGTTCACAAAGACGTACTCATGCAAAATGCAGACATAATAATGTGTACAACTCTCATCAGAACAGAGTCTCGGGCTTCTTTTGTTTGCTTTGGTCTCATGAATGGTTTCTACTTCGGTATCAAAGGCGTGATTTGCCGGCTGAGAAAAAAACATACCTAAAAACATACCTCTTGACATCAAATTAAACTCAAGCTCCATGCATTTCTTAAGCGCATCTCTTTACCAAAAATCAAGTATTTTCTTTCCTGGCTCTTGGGTGTTTCAAGACCCTCCCCCTTTGCTCACCTTGATCTGATATATATGAATTACAAACATATTTTACAGAGTGGGGGTGCTGCTGCTACTTGCCGAACTGGGTGGTTCAGACGGAGCTAGTGGACGCGCTGAGTGCTGTGCCTCTCAACATTTTGTATCAAATCGGCAAAGGCATGGGCATCCAATGGCCGGTGGAGGGAGCCACGTGAAGGAGGAGGACCTGCAAAGCTTTTACTGGTCTCTTTGTAACTTGATCGGAGGAGAACACGGGCTGAAAATTAAATACAGGCTTCATACATTTTCACATCACAGAGTGCAAAACGGGCAAACGAAAATGCTCGGACAAAATTAAGTAGTGTCAACGCAAGAACACAAGATGAGTCTATCCTTGGAACATTAAGAGAGAAAGATATTTATGGATGTCAAAGGCGTGATTTGCAGGCTGTGAAACAAAAAGATATCTCTTGACATCAAATGAAACTCAAGCTCCACGCATTTCTTAAGAGCATCTATTTACGAAAAATCAATTATTTCCTTTCTTTGATCTTGGATGTTTCAAGGCCCTTGCCGCTTTCCTCACCTTGATTTGATGTACATGCATTGCAAACATATATACAGAGTGGGGACTAGTAGTAGAACAAATCTAGGCATGACTGATTAAGATGATCACTGCAAACTTGCTCCCATTTCACCTCAGCCGCTAAATATAATGCACACGGACTGTGTAATTGTGTGAATGACATCCAATGGGAGTGGACAAAACAACAATCTCGTTCGGTCGTGAGAGGAAAAAAAAACTTAAACCTAGCAAGTACTCAACATGTATATCAACCAGGGTACTCAACATATATGTGAGCCTTTTTATTTCTCGGTGGTGAATGCAAATCTAGGGGACTCAAACTCACAGCAGCTCTACAGTTTCATGAACCATAGACTACTGAACATGCATACTTGACTAAACACAACGCATACCAACAGTTCACACAAACACCTACTCATGCAAAATGCAGACATAATTAACAATGTAGTACTGTAAAACCCTCATCATCAGAACAGAGTCTCGGGCTTCTTGGTCGTCGTCTCCTTAATCTTGGCTGCATCAGTGCAGCCTGAGCCAGCCAGGACCCGCGCCGCCGCACGACAGATGGCCGCCTCGTCGTCCTCTCCGTCCAGCTTCTGCCGCACACGGCGCGGCAGGAGCACGGCGTCCACGACGTGCACCACCAGGCCGGGGGCCCCCAGCTCCGACAAGACCGTCCTGGTGATCCTGGCGCGGCCTTCCAGCCAGATCGTGTGGCCGTCCTGGCCGAGGCCGACGATGATGGTCTGGCTCCGGTTGGTGGCCGCGTCGGCGGCGGCCAGCGTGGGCACGCCCACAAACTCGAACGCCACGAGCTGGGCCCGGGCGTAGCGCGCCGCGGTGCCGTGGTGGAGCAGCACGTCCAGCTGGTCGTGCTCGGCGAGGGCACGGAGCGTCGGGTCGAACGCGGCGACCGCCTTGTCGTCGGGGCAGAACACCGTCAGCCCTCCGCCGAGGCGCTGCCGGAAGACCTCGCGCGCGTTGGGCGTCTCGGCGAGGAGGCCCGCGAAGCTCCCGCAGCCGCTGGTGGACATGATGTCCATGAGACCCTGCGGCGGCGCGTCCGCCGCGCGCTCGTGCACAAGTGGTCGGGGATGATGCCTCGCAGCTCCAGGCTTGCCCCGTCGTGGCCGCCTACGGACGCGAGAAGCACGAGAACAAAGAGAACAAGTGCGGCCATTGGTGCGACGAGCTAGTTGAAGCGTGAGAGAGAGGAGTGGCTACTGGTGTTGTGGCCGTGAGAGAAGATGTTGGAGTATTTATGCACGGCCGGAGGGGAGTGGGAGAGAGAGCACTGTACTACGTGTCGATCACCCATCGGATTTCGTGGTCATCTCCTAGCTAGGTCTCGGTGCTCTCCACTCGCAATTGCAACATATGTACACACGGCAAGCTATCCTATAATTTTAGATGGAGCCATGTGATGTGCCATTGCACAATTGAAGAAAACAGTAGCCATGTGATGTGCCATTGCACAATTGCACCTTTGATCTGTGTGTTTTTCTTTTTATAAATTTTGGCTCACTATCGGGTACAGTCAAAACCGTGAATGAAATGTGGCATATGCGGATATGCCTATAGAAAATTACATGACTCGTCAAATGGTTTAAATATATATATGCTTGCGTGATTAGCGACAGCGGAAGCTCACAACAAGGTTGTGTCAAAACATTTTGAAAATAATCGCAGTTTACACTTCACAAACAAACCATCCAGGGAGTGACTCCTATGACGATCCGGAGAATGCCACCATGAGAAGAAGTTCTCGAGAACCACACCAATTTCACAAGTTTCTCGACGTCGCCGTCGAGATGGGACAGAAGCGGGGGAGACAATATTTCAAGAAGCGCCTCCGCCATCAGCAGAGTGCCGCCCCAACAAATCTGGACATTAAAACGAGGGCTGAGATCCACCGCGTCTCCATTGCCCCACGGCAACAGAGGCGGGGCAGATCGACGGCGGCGCCGACGGGAGACGGGAAACCCTAATCGCTCAGAGGCGAAGGGGTACGCTCGCGTTGGAAATGATGTCCTGTGTATGTTCGTTTGAATGGTATGAGCTTGATGCTACTTTCTGCATTTAATAAATTGCCCTAGCTTTTTCGAAAAAAAATGTTTTAACATAGACTCGGTTAAATCTGTGTTCAATGTATGGGTATGTGTTTGAATGGGGATTTTACCGATGTTTTGTTCCAACTATATGGGTTGAAGTGTGCATACAACTGATCAAAAGTAGTGGGCACAATTTTCTTAAATTGTACGGTTCAAGGTTTTGGGGTTTTTTGGGTATGAGATTTTACGGAATCTCTTATGAGATGTTGTGACGAGCCATGAGTCTGATTCCCCTACTCAGTATTAATTTTGCTATCTTTACCTAATAATAAAAGCGCTAAGTCTTCCGCGGTTTGGTGTGTCATGAGATTGGATTTACCCATAAAGTTGTGAATAATTACCCACCTATGCCACCCATAAGTTAGGCACCGTTTTGTTGGTCCGATTTTGGTTTCGTAGTATGTCGCGTCCGCATTTCCTTCATACATCGTGTACGTCCGTTAGCGCTCCGGGCGACGAGTGCTGAGAGGAAAGGAATCCTGAACCGAAACCCCAAGCACGTCAATCACAACGTTCCCTGTTTTAGCGCTCGGCGGTAACAGATCGATCTCAGAAATAAGGTGTATAGATCGATCATCTCGGCTTGATCTGGACATGCGCTCCTCCGTCGATCTCCTAGGTCTCCTCTGGCGAGAGTCGATGGCGACGGAGAACCGAGAGTGCTTGCAGCGGCCGGACTCAAAGGGAGCAGCTGCGGCGCTGATCTCATCATGTGTCGACGAGGACGACGGGCGGGAGCGGCTTGCGGGGAAGACGAGATGTCAAAAAGGCAGCCAACAATGAGAGCACGGGATGGACGGCGAAACTTGCAGGCACTGTTGGGTCAAGCATGCGAGAGGCGGCCCTGAGCACGAAACAGCAGACGATGTTGATTTGGGCGGGAGCGACATAATCGATCCAAGGAATCGATCTATCGAAGATATCAGCAACGGCAAACGGGGAGTTTGATCTCGGCAATGATTCCCTGAGGAGGCGGCGCGATCCAATAGGGCTGAGGCGTTCAGCTTCGGCTCGGAGCGACACCTCGATGTGGTCTGGTAGACGGAGGCGCTGGGGAGCTGCCGCACCCATCAAGCGACATCGTCGTCTCCCGAGGTGTGCCCTAACTCGGCCACCGTTATAATCGATCAATCCATAAGCTAGCCATCCAGCTCTAGCTTTGCAGCTGCATGTCCTCGGCGTAAAGTACTCCTCCAGAAGCATAAATGCATGATCGATCAATTCTAGCTGCCAGCTTTGTACATCGAAGGGTTTTTCATGGAAAATTTGGCCTGATGAACTATGTATCAGACGGACCTTATCCTGGTTTCATGTCAATGAGGGCCCCTTAATTCGAAAAAAAGGTTTTTCGTGGATAGCTGTGCATCTACGTTTGCAGGTCCGGCCTCGGTCCTCACAAGAAGCAATCGCTTGGTCATGAGCCTAATCGATAAATCCATCAGCTAACTAGCCGGCTTAGTACATCCCAAAGAACAAATCAACCAAGATCCAGTACGTGCGGCCGGCAAGCCCGGCATGAGTTCTCGCCGATTTTTCTCGATGACGTGTTTTCTTGGCAAAAGTCAAGCGGAGCCTGGATCAACACAACCTTGGTGCCCTTCCATCTCTGGACCTGAACTCCAAGACTTTGATTGATTCAGCAGGTACAAGGTAAAGGAAAGAGTATCCTCATTCCGTGGCTTCTCTACATAACACAAAAGTTATGCACATGACCGGCGGTAGTTTCCTCCACAGGGAGCAGATTAAGGACGATTTTCACCCGGCACCTCATCGGGACTGACCAGCACAACCTCCTCAGACCAGTAGCAGGTTTACCTTAATTTTTCTCTCTAGGTTATTGACGAATTTCTCGCCTAAGCAATTTATCTTCTCTTGCACCAAAAATGCAGGTGGATTTATATGATAAATTCGTTTTGTTCCGTTAACAAGAAGAAACAAAGCTTGAGTAGTGGAACCTTCCAGGTCTTAAATTTTTTTTATAGGAATCATCAGCACCCCTATTTGATATAGATTAAAACAAAAAATTAAACACGTTGTTTTCATGATTGTGAGCATGTACTAATTTCTTCTAGAGCCGTTGCAACGCACGGGCAATTTTGCTAGTAGTTGATTAAATGCGGGACTTTGAACACGAAAAAAGTTCTCAAAAATTTCGCCTGAATCCCGGTCAGCTGCGAAAACAAAGTTTAAACGAAATGTGGTTGCCCGGCACGGTTCGATCGGTTTCCCTCGGTGAGCCTATCTTAACAGGATCCTGTCATAATAAGTCTCAAATCGCCGTTCTCGTTAAGCAGATTAAGTACTCTGTAGAACACTCACGGCTCTATATCACCCATCAGTAGTCCATCACAATCCACACAGCTGCGGGGCAAGACAGCTGAGAGCTGAGAGCGGAAAATGTGCAGTACCGGAACTGGGGCGGTACAGACGGAGCAAATGGGCGTCCAGAGCACTTTCCCTCCCAACGTTTTGCCCCGAATCGGCAAAGGCATGGGCATCCAAGGGTAGAGGGAGCCACGTGAAGGAGGGAGGGAAGACCTGCAAAGCTTTTACTTGTCTCTTTGAAACTTTATCACTTCACCGGTTCATGGAGCATTTTTAAGCGTGTAATATAGTAGTAGTAGCAGTAGTAATCCCTCGGTAGTTTGCCTTGAGCATCTCTAGCAGATCTGCTAATCACTCTCCCTTTTGGTGGCCCGTGCATATCGATCCGACCCGCAACTTTTTTTCCGGACGCACTATATCAAATCCTGCCCCTCTTATATGTTCGATCGGTACCTCCCGACATTTAGGGCTAGACCTTTGGATCCTTCCGCCGTGAAATCCACCAACTCCGGTCACCAATTACTCTCGTTCTCCATCGTGAAATTGACCAACGCCGGTCGATCTATGGCTGGATCTTCCAGACGTGGCCGTGAAAAGCGTGGCGGGCGTGGAGGCGAAGACGAGGAGGAGCGCAGCCGTCGCAAGCAAGCGCGCCCACCTTCGAGGAGGGATGGACGGCCTGCGCGAGCGGTTCCAAGGGTTCATCGACGAGAACCGCGTCGTGGCCGCCCGCTCGCACAACGCAGATGCGGGGATCTCATGTGAAGTTCTGGACGTTGTGGTGCTCAACGACGACAAGGACGAGGCGCGTATGGAGGTCGAGGCAGGCGCGAGACTATGCCCAGCTCTCCCGGAGCAGGGGGTGAAGCGCGTGGGATGGTTTCGAAGCCACCAAGTAGGAGCACGAGCTCGTGTGGGCGTTGAACCACTACCTTAACTTCGACGATTGATCAAGCTACCGATGAACTAGGGTTAGGGTTTGTTAGCACTATGTAAAAATTATATTTGTTCACAGTTTGTACGAACTATTTTTCGTTGAATTATGTTTGTAATCTCTACTGGCTACTGCCACCACGAATTTCTAGCGCGGAGCTCTTTTTCGAAATTTTCGGTAGCAATATGCAGTATCTGTTTTGCGTTATGAGTTTGCAAACCGTACCCGAAGAAACTGGTTTTACAGCAATCGACTGAGAAACTGTCACAAAGCTCCATAAATTTAATATCACAGAGTGCGACACGTGCAAATGAAAATGCCTGGAGAGTTTTAAGCTGTGGGAACGCCAAGAACACATGAATATCCACCGTTGGAACATCAAGAAAGAAAGATCTCTCATGACATCAAAGACATGATTTGCCAGCGGAAAATAAAGATATCTCTTGACATCGAGTTAAGCTCAATCCACCATACAATTCTTAAAATGAGCATCAGCCGTCGAAACAGAAGCGGATAGAGTCAAGTGCTTGTAGTAGGTAAAGTAGCACCGATTACAGAATCTTAACATGAACATTACATAATCTCAGAGAGAATGCCTTAACAGGATTGTCAATTGGCTTGCAGCATCTGCCCATGTAGAATGACATAATGACAGTTAAACACCTCTAGTAGAATGACAGTTAATTTCAAGCTGCAGACTTGTAGAAATATCGATCTAGCTGTAAATTAAGATCAAGGCCCCATACATTTAACATCACAGAGTGCAAAGTGGCAAAGTGGAAATGCTTGGAGAGGTTCAAGTAGTGGCAACGGTCAGAGCGCATGGCTTAACAGGAGTTGTGGCATGCGGCCTTCATAAACACCTACTGTAGTAGAATGACACTTAAGTTCATTGCAGCTTATCCTAACGATGAACTAGATAGATCTAACAACTCCCAGATACTTTCAGCTGAATCTGCAATGCACGACGAACTGCCCTGGTCGTTTCACCACGAACACCCGGCAGGATGATCAGCACGACCAGGGGGAGACCTTGTCGATGCGGACGCTGAGGGCCACCTCCATCTCCATGGACGACGGCCCGTCGCCCGGACCTGGGACCAGATATATCGGCGGCACCGTCAGGAACGTCGGCTCTTCCGCGGCGACCACCGCGCCGGGCGACTTGCTGCTCCGCATCTGCATCTCCACCAGGACCACGTCCGCCTTGCCGCCAGTGGCGGACCCAGAGGATGGGCCGGGCCCAGAATTCTGTGAAAATTCCTGACTACCCCTAATATGAACTCAAATTCGTGGCCTAGGCTGGCTGTTTGGGCCTTTTTTCTACTGTTTTTTTCTACCGCCTCTTCAGTTAGTCTACTGGACAATGTCTAGATCCTATAACTGAAATCATTAGCTTTCTTATACATGATGTTATATGTTTCTCTAGTAATTATAGAATTGATTATGAAGAGAAATAACTATATTGCGCCAATTTGTGCTATACTTCATCATGTAAGACTTTGTTCATGCTTTAAATTTGCATCGGAATCACGTTCATTTGAAAAATATGTTAAACTACAATGTTGTGTCAATTTGGTAAAAAAAAATATTCGCGGTGCGACATTTTTTTAGAGTGCCCACCCTCCAATTTTTTTCTAGGTCCGCCACTGCTTGCCGCCGCCGGCGCCAGGTTCGCCCACATCTTGCACGTGAACCTCGGCCGGGCCGCCGCCCCGCTCGCCCGGACGCACACCACGGTCATGGCCGCGGCGCCGCCGCCGCCGAGCGCGCCCGCGGTCAGCATGAACACGCGCGCGTCGTCCTCGGCCACGAGCAGCAGCCGCCGCGCCGACGCCGGCACCTGGAGCCGGTTCACCTTGCCGTACTTGACGGTGTGGATGGGCACGGCGTGGACGGTCGCGAGGTGGCCCGCGAGCGCCGCTGGCGAGCCCGCGAAGCCCACGCAGCCGGGCTCCGTGCAGTGGCACGGCGCGTGCGGGCAGGCGCTCTGGTGCTCGTTGAATTCGTGGTAGACGACATCCCTCCCGCAGCCGGCGTGAGGGCACGTGACCCTCGCCGACGACACCACCGCTTCCAGAGCCGGGCAGGGGCCGAAGATGCCGCCGCCGTCCTCGCACGCCTCGCACTGGCCGCCGGGGACGCCGCAGACGCCGCACGCCAGGTGCCCGCCGTTGTTGCACTGCACATAGCACGCCAAATCGGAGTTTGAAGCAAGAAAAATCGCATTTTTGCGCGAAAGAACCGGAAGAAAGAAAAGGAAAAATAACCTGGTGGACGGGAGGCTTGAACGGGCGGGAGCAGAGCGGGCAGTGGAGCACGCGCATGTCGAGCCTCACGGTGAGCTCCACCCCCGAGGCGTACTCCGCCGCGACGACCGCGCCGCTTGCTCCTCCGGCGGCCTCCTGCACGACCACCTCTTGCTTCACGTGGCCGTTGGGCAGATCCAGCCTGGCCTTCTTGGGGCTGCTCTCGCCCATCGCCGACGGCGAGCCCTCGTTCCTCCCCTCCGCGCTAGCACCCTGCATCATCCTGCTAACTTGCAACAGGTAGATCCCAAGCTCAAATCGATGGTGAAAACACTCGCTGGAGAAAACGGAAGAGAAAGAAAGAGCTTTGTTGAGTTGAGCCTCCACCTTCCTCCTCTCCAGATCACAATGCACAAGAGTTGTGTGTGTGACTGGTGGAACCTCTCTGCGTCTCTGTTGGGACCTTTTACGAGGGGGGAAGTGAGGTAAAAGAAGATAATGCATGATTCGTTCAATGATCTTGAACGAGACTAGACGTTGGTCAAGCATAAAGGCGGAAACTCTTTCTTGCACATGTGCACCAGTGCTCTCGCCTTTCAAAATCGTATTTCTAGGTCTCCAAAAAATGAGTGAAAAAATTCACAACTATGTATACACATCCACAATGGACGCTGCAAGTTTCGTAAGAAAATACATTGTATTTTGGGCCACAGAAAAAAGACAAGTTTTCGCCCAAAAAAAAGAGATTTCTATGCTCACGATTTTTTTTTTCTTTAGCCCAAAATAGAAAGAATTTTTCACCGAAACTTTGCAAAAATATAGAACATATGTTTATGTATCCACGGGGAGAAAAATTATGATTTCCTTGAAACTCAAAAGTACAAATTTTGAACTACTTAAATTCCAGGAGCACTGGTGCCCGTGTGCACCAAATCCTCAATGTTGCATTACTGGTGACCTAGTGTCGTCATCAGTTTCCTTGCAGGAATTTCAGAAGATTATATTTGTTTGGAAAAAAATCTGTAGTTTGTTTGCAAGATTACAAACCATTCAAATTTTTCCAATAATCTATTACGTATCCATTTTAAAAGAATAAATCCTGCCATGTTTTTCCTAGAAAATAACAAGTAAGGCCCCGATTGGTTTGCCGTTTGGATTTCCGCTCCGTAAAAATATGAAGGATGCTTCGTTAATTTACGGATGTTCCCACCTCCGTAGAATATTTCCGGCCGTTTACGGCCCGATTACCCTGATTCCAAGTGAGCCCTAAGTTGGAAGTTGAAATCAATAGATTGAAATTTTCTGAGCACAAATACATTGTGGAATTTGTGAAAAATGTATGGTTTGGTGCTGTACATATATTAGTTGTGTTCATAGCAATGTTTTAAATATCGGGTTATCGCAAATAGTGACAACCCTTCAAAACAGTTATAGCGAGGGTAAATAGAGCTATAGCGGGGCTATAGTAGGCTGTTTAAAACTATGGTTCATAGATAGATTTACAACTGCCGATGGTCTCGTAACATTGCTTACAAAAAAAATCATAGAGTGCTACTAAAAATAAAGCTCTGAACTTTGAACATAACCTGACACTACTACGTACAATATCTTGAGCTTGGCAACAAAATTTATAATCTGGATGTAACTATGTTCATAAGCTGACACGGTTGTTTCTTGTTTGGATGCATATTCCATATTTACTAAATCATTCAGAATAGTACAGACTTCTATCTGACATAATTGTTGTTCATATGGTTTAGAATAGATGATCACATGACTTGTTTGTACTATTTTCGCCTTTTCAGGTTTTTATAATACACAACAACACACAGGAAAAAAAACACTTTTTGCGATGTGACAGTGTCTCATTGTCATCTTTGGTTTGAAATTGGATAACCTATGAGCATCAGGATGCTCACAGAAAAAGAATGATCTCAGAGATGAAATAAAAAAATTATGTTAGTTTTTGCTAGCGATACATTTAGAGGCACATCATCCATACCAATTTGACGATTATGATTTACAGTGGTTCCTTTCATGTAAACAAACAACTACCTCATGTAACAAGCTAACTGATACAGTCGGTAAGAGCTAAAGGAACAAAGTGGCTAGCTGCAAGAATTGGTTATAGAAACATAATATGCTCTGGTTCAAGTACTTTTTCGAGATTGGGGATCACCCCGGTCTTGTTGAAGGATCTACAGAGCTGAGACATCCCATTATCATTGGTGTGCTGCCCATGTCGTCGAATAGCAACAAAGAGTCGAATACATGGCAAGCAGACCAAAGGGACATGTGGAGGAATACGTGGACCCCAAGTGGAAGCACACCAAGGAGCGTCTTCGGGACGGTTGAAGGGTGTCAAATAGCCATCGGTGTGCCACAGGCGTAGCCGAAGGGAGACACACCGCCGATAACCGGTCTACGACACCGGTGTGCCGCCACCGTGGTCGAATGGCAACACCTGCCGAAACCACCCCCGAATGTTGAGGCCGCTTTGCATATGCCACCATGACCACATCCCCTTCTCGTCGGGATACACGCCAATAATCCAACGAGGAGATGAGAGGCAGTGTCGGTCAGACTGCAAAATGATACCTCGAAGGACGAGAATGGCGTGGAGGTGATGCCATTGCCAAATACGAAAGGCTGGGATATGAGATTTCCATGGAGCACCAACGGACGAATACGACGCCAAGAGGACCCCTCTAGGGAGGAGAACGACACCCGCATGCGCTGCTGTCGAAAGGCTTTCAACCAGTTGTGCCTCCCATGGAGTATCAGAACGGCTCGGCATAGCCACCTCCAGGATTCAACTACTTCATTGCACGCCACTCAAATCCAATACAAATCAGTGTACTACCCTTTTCTTGTGGCATTGCAAAACGAGAAAAAGCTTAATGAGCATTACGTTATCATCACGATGATTTAAATGGGTGTGATTATTTCTGAGACAACCTTTAGCTAGTAGTCATTGTTTAAATTAATAGAAAATTTTCAGATATTTTTTTAAAAGTTTGACCAAAATTTGACAAAAAATCTCGGAAAATGGCCAAAAATTAAAATTGAGAGTAGATATTTTCAATTGTTTCAGTTACAGGAATATTTTAATTTTTAAGAAAATCGTCAATTCACAAGTCTCATTGATCAGGTTTATGATTTTGATCTGTGTTCAACGTATTACACGAATAGTTGGTCATTTCTGCATAAAAAAAATGTAAAGTGAATAATTTGCTAAAATGTACAGAATGACATCCAATTTATGTGAACCTTTTGAACTGACATTATATAATGATGAATGCTGGATAGTTGTGTGAATGACTCCTCTCAAGGATGACAAAGCTGTTGTTGCCGCGGGGCCATGGCTTGCTGTGATGTGAGTGACAGCGGGTAGAGGGCGAATGCATGGAAGACAGGCTTTTCGGTCATCTCCTTTGTCCAGAGTGATCGAGTACCGAACCATAGGAGCTGCCGAGATGCTTCATGAACTGCAACATCACCCACGTCGTGTCCGCATCACCCTGTCTCTGTATCTATACGTTCCGTGGTCATCGCCTAGCTAGGTCTAGGTGCTCTCCACTCGCAATTGCAACATATATATCCGGCAAGCTATGCTTTAATTTTAGATTGAGCCATGTGATGTGCCATTGCACAATTGAAGAAAACAGTAGGCATGTGATGTGCCATTGCACAATTGCACATTTGACCTGTGTGTTCCTTTTATAAATTTTGGCTTACAGTCAAAACCGGGAAATGAAATGTGGCATGTGCCTATCGAATATTACACGACTAGTCAAATGGTTTAAATATATATATATATATATATATATATATATATATATATATATATATATATATATATATATATGCTTGCACGACATCGGAAGGTCGACGAAATAGGCCGTAGCCCCGCTATATTAATATAGCAACCACCCGATACAACAATGAGACCACCGCTGGGGCAAACAGCACAATCAAGCCCAAAAGAAACGGAAGAGAAAAAGAAAAGAAAACAAAGCCGACAACGGCGGATCAACGAAAACGAAGGTAACCCGCAACCGCTGCGTCCTCTCCGGCGAAGTCCCACCACCAACCTAGCACTCTAAATCACCGCGTACCAAACAGCACCTCAAAGAAGGAAAGCGACGACGACGACGCTGCTGCCCGGACAGACCTAGGGTTTCCCCCGGTACGCTCCGAGGAATGGGGAAGAGGTATACCCGACGCCCCTCAAGAAGGAAGGGTGACACTCACAAGCATCACCACGTCGGTGCCAAAACGGCAGGGATTTCTCCCAACCCCCAAAAAACCACGTCTCGGACAATCTGAAGCGCTCCACCCATCATGCCGCCCACCAACAAACGCCACCACGGTCTTGAAGTCACCATCGTCGTCTCACCATGGCAAACATAGCAGGGCCGGTCAGCCCGAGACGAAGCAGCCGTAGACAGGGTCCGACAGAGTCACAACCACGCGGGAGGGAACAACCTCCACCGTCAAAGACGATAGCCGACCGGATGCTCCGACAAGAGCACACCGAGCCACATTGGAACTGGAGGGCGGCAGCAGCGCAGCCACCTGGAGGACGTCCTCCACCGCCATCGTCGGGTGCTGACCAGACACGGCAGCAGGGACACAAGGCCCGGCCGAGCCCGGAGGCTCGTAAAGTCCCCGCCGCCATGCTGCTGCACGTAGGCCGCCACCGCCGCTACCCACCCGGTTCCTAGGCTCAGCTGGACCCAGCTAGGTCCGTGAAGCTCCCACCGCCACGCTGCAGCAAGGGTGGCGTCACCGCTGTCCTCTCCGTCGCGAGCCGCGCATCAGGCCAAACCGGGGGCAACGAGGCAAACCCGACCTAACCCAGATCGGGCCCAAGGGGCCCAGATCTGGGCCTACAGGGCCGGATTCCCCGCCGCTGCCCCAACCACCAACGGCAGCACCCCACCACCATCGCCACCCGCACTGCACCAGGAGGAGCCCGCCGCCGCGCTGGACCCCGCGCCGCCCTAGAACCCGGAGGGAAGAAGCTTCAGTCCGCCGCCACCGGCGGCGGCGGCCGGCCAGGAGCCGGCGCACACCCCGGCGACGGCGGGAGGGAGTAGGTGAGGGAGGCCCTGGGGCCGGGGAACGGAGGCGCGGCCCGGCCGCCGCGGGGGCGGCGCAGGTCGCGGGATGGAGAAGGGTCGGGGAGAGGGAGGAGGGAGCGGCGGCTGCCGAGGAACCCTAGCTAGTCGCCTGCTTTTTCGCGAAGTATAGATGTACTTTTTCACGACATCGGAAGGTCACAATAAGATTGGCTGAAAACATTTTGAAAATAATTGCATTTTACACTTTGCAAACAAACCATCAAGGGGGTGTGGCTCCTAGACCCTCCTGCAATGGACCCCTCACTAGTAGGAAAAGGCTTATAGCCACCAGCCTACCGCTGGAGAACGTCATTTCCGTCCGCTAGCGCTATTACCGCTGGCGCACAGTTTAGAGCGCACGCCAGCGGTACTTGGGTTACCGCTGGCGGACGGAGTGACTTGCACGCCAGCGGTAGCGTGATGCAGAACCGAGCAGGCGGGGCTAAGTACCGCTGGCGGACGGTGACCTTGTTCGCCAGCGGTAACTAAAGTACCGCTGGCGGACGGTTTGGGCCCAACGGGGCTAACTACTGCTGGCGAGCGCGCCAAACCGTCCGCCAGCGGTATCGGAAGTACGGCCCACGAAGACACCCACGTACACAACTCACACATGCAACCACGCACGCACACACTCCCCACCACACACGCCCCTCTCTCTCCTTTCTCGCTGGATCCCCTTTCTCGCCGCCGCTCTGGGTCGCTCCCGCCGCCGCTTGCCGTGCTGACCGTCGCTGGCCACCCCCGTCGCCCCCGCTAGTCAGCCCAGCTCCGCCCCGTTCTTCGGCCTTCCCCACCTTCTCCCCTCATTTTCTTTCTCTCACCATTTCATCTCGATCCAGATCCATCCAGATCGTGGTGGATAAGGAGCGCACGGTGGAGACGGCACTGGAGGGATCTGCCGCGGCCCTCAACGACGGCGACGACGACGAGGCTCCGGACGCCGGCGTGGATGCCATGGACGCCGGCGTGGTCTCCTGTGGTGGCGCCATGGACGCCGGCGTGGTCTACTGTGCTCCCGCCACCGACCTCCTCTGCTGGAAGCACGTCGTCGACCTCCTACTCTTGTCCTCTGCTAGCAGCACGCCTCTCACCCTCGATCTGGTAAGTGCTCCCTCCGTCCGTCGCTGGGTTCAGGTTCACAAAGGGGGAATTTTTGGCTGATTTCGTTTCCCTGCTATGCTCCTGCCGGTGGTTGCCTGCAGTGTTCAAGGAGATGCAGTTGGTTCCCTCCTATGCTCCTACCCGATGTGCTTGTTTCTAGACATGGCGGCGCTGTACGAGTCGCTGGGCGCCGACGGCGTGCTGGAGACGGACCCGGCGCTGCTCGCGGGGATGCGCGGCAGGATCGAGGAGGAGGCCCGGAAGTTCGACAAGAAGTGAGCAATCATATTGTTTGGTGAAGATAAGTGTTGTGCTTGAAGTTTCATTTTTGCATTTTTGTAATCTCTAAATTCATGCATTTTAAATGTGGTGTAATCTGTACTATACTGGATGAACTATATGCATCTATTTGGACAAATAATAAATATTTTTTTTAATTCTTAATTACTTACCACTGGCGGACAAACAAATGCGCACGCCACTAGTATAAATAAAATTTATATTGCGAGAATAATACCGCTGGCGGACGGGAGGCCTACCGCTGGCAGACGCCGTGCCTGCCAGCGCTGTGGCATCTACCGCTGGCGTGCGCAAGTGTTGCCCGCCAGCGGTAACCACCCTTACCGCTGGCGGACGGCCGCCCGCCAGCGGTAATTATTACCACTGGCGTAATGATCGCTGGCGGGCGCGTGCCCGCCGGCGGTAGCTGTTTTCCGTCCGCCAGCGGTAGGCCTTTTCCTACTAGTGCCTCCACCGATGGAGATAGTTACAAAAACAAAATAAACACCACAACTGTGGCTTCTCTAACAAAAGACCAGCACAACTGAGTTTTGTGATAATAAAAACACCCGCATTGCGTAATATTTTTTTGTTCGAAAAACACTGACTTCTCACTGCAAACACTAACGGGATTATGGCTCGAGGGGCCCGCTGTCAGGTCTACTTGGCAAGCGTTGATGGTTACATCAGATGGCCATTAACGGTGCCGCTGTCGGGGCTGGTCAAAGCGTATTGTTGCCCCCCCCCCCACCCCCTCCCCATTGTCTCTCTCACTATGTCACTCTCTAACTGTACTTACTCTCTCTCTCCTCCACCGTCGCCACCAGCGTCACCGTCCCTCCTGAAACAACAATAGAGAGATTAGCAGCAGAAGCCTGCTGACAGAGTTCGAATTTGAGCCGGTGAGTCTTTTCCGCTGTTAGTGTTAGGATTAGCGTTTCTCTCATATTTGGGATTGTTTGGTTGAAACTCTGTTTTCTCGATTTAAGTTGAGTTTGTTTTGCATACGGTGCTCTGTTTTAGGTCCCCGAGAGTACCTATTACCTGATTTTGCCGGCATTGATCCCACGCAGAAGCGGTGCCACCATATAGTCGCTTTGTCTATGTTGAACTGATTTGGTTTTTAAAGGTAAGATTTCTTCTCCTTTTCAGTTCATTTATCGTGTACTATTATCTCCATTCGTGGCCGTCTCTACGGCGTATGGAGAACATAGACATGTTTACATAGCTTTATACATGGTTTATGAGAACGGCGGGCAATATTTTTACCCTACACGGATAACAACGAAGTCTATGCCCCCCCTCCCATGTCACCTTAGGCAGCCACGACTCTCTCATATACTTGTATTATGATGTTTTTTCTCTTTTCATTTTACGGCTGTGTACATTCTCTGGTGTAAGTTTGTTTGAATAGTATCAGCTTGATGCTACTTTCCGTGTGTAATAAATCACACTAAATGTTTTATTATATGTGATACTAGATATACCGCGCGTCAGCGGGGATCTTACAAAAGTTAATACAAAGAAAGAATATTTGATACATGAAATGGAAACGTAGGGGCCTTTAGTCTTTTGATTAGAGTAGAGGTCCCGAGAGAGCAGAGCATACCGCCCTGCCATAGTCGCGAGGATCTTAATAGTCGGTCGCGACTGTTGTCATAGTCATGTATTGTTTCTCTAATTGGTAGGTTTCTCGAAGTAGTTTCAGTAGGAAAAGGGGTGACTATAGCTCGGAAATATGGAGGATTTGATTAGCCACCATAGTCAAAAATCTAAATTTAATTAATATGAAATGTCTGCTAAAAATTGACGATGTGCAAAATTATATGGCTAAAATAATTTATAATGTGAATAGCTTGCATGTATGCATGAATATCATTAATAAATATGGAATAACATGGATATATGAATGTCTCAAATAGTGTATGATGTGGTGATGACATGGATAAATGATTGGCTCGAATAATGGATGATGTGGACACCTTGCATGTAGAGATAGACTAATTTAATGGATGTTAGTGGGTTTTTGTCTTATAAGAAGTATAGACTGAACTCTGCTTAATTTGTGTTCGATATCAGTCTGAAGTAGGTTGTTTTCCAACTATATGGGTTGAAGTGTGCATACAACTGATCAAAAGTAATGGGCAACACTTTCTTAAATTGTACGGTATGAGGTTTTGCGGATCTGTCATGATAGACATTCTCAGACGGAAACATTGTTTTGCATTTACCCTAAAATATTTTTTGGGTATGAGATTTTAAGGAATGCATTAGAGATGCTAAGAGCCATGAGTCTGAATTCTCAACTCGAAATTAGTTATGCTATAGTTTATTAAATGCCGGACTCTGCCGTAAAGGTAAGAATTATTATCCTTTGCATGTCATTTAACGGTGTAGCTATTTTTTCTGTTTGTGTCGTCTCTAGGGCGTATGAAGCTTATAGTGAATAGATACGTGTTTACAGAGGTTTGAACATGGTAGAAGAAAACAGCGAGTGAGTAGTATATGGATCATCCCCCAACCCCCCTCCTTCAGTCACCTTAGGCATCTAGGAGTCTCCCATGGACTTGTATTGTGACGTTTTCGTTTTCTTTTATTTAGCGGCTGTGCATGCTAGCTATGCAGATGTCCCGTGTAAGTTCATTGAACGGTATGAGCTTGATGCTACTTTCTGCGTTCAATAAATCGCCCTTTCATAAAAAAATGTTCTAATATATGTATGGTGAACTCTAGTAAATTTGTCTTCGATGTAATGTATATGTATTTGAATGGGTTGTTTACCTATGTTTTATTCCAACTACATGGGTTGAATTGTGCATGCAACTGATCAAAAGTAGTGGGCAACACTTTCTTAAATTGTACGGTGTGAGATTTTGCGGATTTGTTCTGATAGACCACTTATCATACGGGAACATAGTTTTGCAGTTTACCCTAAAACGTTTTTGGTGTATGAGATATTAAGGAATCTATTAGAGATGCTACGAAGCCATGATTCTGAATTCTCAAGAATTACTTTTGCTATATTGTAGTTGATATAATGCCGGACTCTGAGCCTGACAGAAAAAATTCTTAGAAATTTTGCGAATCTCGGCCAGCTGTGAAAACAAAATCAGAATGAAATGTGGTTGCCCGGCACGGTTCGATCGTTTTCCATGGCGCACACCCATCACAGCACACGCCCCAGCAATGCAAAGTGCAGAGGAACTGGTGAAGAGGACATACAGACGTTGGGTCAGTTTGATGTTGTGAGCTTCCCGAACTGGGGTGGTACTGCAGGCGAAGCAAATGGGCACGCTCAGCACTTTGTCACATGTCTGAAAAAAAAAATGAAATTAAGTCCAAGTAAGATGACAGGGCGCATGCCTTAACAGGATCGAGTCGAGTAGCATACAACACCTGTATTAACTCGCCCTAATACTAAACACACCTATGTAGAACGACAGTTATCCGCAGATAATTTCGGCTGAATCTGCAATGCACTAGCGCGACGGACTGCATCGTTACGCATGAAAACGCCCGAAACATGCATGATCATCACGACCAGGGGGAGCGTGCGACACCTGCAAATGGAAATGCCAAGAAAACATGAATATCTACCGTTGTAACATCAAGAACGAAAGAAGGACATCTCTTGGCATCAAAGGCGTGATTTTATTTGCTAGCTGAAAAGAAAGATATCTCTCGACATCGAGTTAAGCTCAATCCACCAGACAATTTGTTAACATGAGCATCAGTACAGTACGTCGTCACAAAGAGCAACATGCGCAGACGGAGTCAAGTGCTTGGAGTAGGTTAAATAGCAGCGATTACTGAATCTTAACATGAACATTACAGAATCTCAGAGTGCACGCCTTAACAGGAGTGGCATGCAGCATCTGCCTTCATAAACACCTAGTAGAATTAGACTGACAGTTAAGTTCAGTACAGCTATATCCGAACGATGTAGATAGAATACTTTCAGCTAACGACGAACTGGGGCTCGCCGTACCAGACCGGCAGGATGATCAGCAGGACCAGGCGGAGACCTTGTCAATGCGGACGCTGAGGGGCACCTCCATGGACGACGGCCCGTCGCCCGGGCCTGGGACCAGATACGCCGTCGGCACCGCCAGGAACGTCGGCTCGTCCGCGGCGACCACCGCGCCGGGCGACGTGCTGCTCCGCATCTGCATCTCCACCAGGACCTTGTCCGACTTGCCGTCCGCCGCCGGCAGGTTAACCCACATCTTGCACGTGAACCTTGGCCTGGCCGCCGCGCTCGCCCGGCGCACACCACGGTCACGGCGGACGCGCCGGAACCGCCGAGCGCGCCCATGGTCAGCAGGAACACGCGCGCGTCGTTCTCGGCCACGAGCAGCAGCCGGGGCACCGACGCCGGCACCTGGAGCCGGGTCACCGTGCCGTACTTGACGGCGTGGATGGGCACGGCGTGGACGGTCGCGAGGTGGCCCGCGAGCGCCGCTGGCGAGCCCGCGAAGCCCACGCAGCCGGGTTCCGTGCAGTGGCACGGCGCGTGCGGGCAGGCCCTCTGGTGCTCGCCGGACTCGTGGTAGACGACGTAGCGCCCGCACCCCAAGTGGGGGCACGCGACCCTCGCCGACGACACCACCGCGTCCAGCGCGGGGCAGGGGCCGAAGAAGCCGTCGCCGTCCTCGCACAGGCCTCCGGGGAGCGCCGCGACGCAGCCGCCGCACGCCAGGTGCCCGCCGTTGCACTGCACACGGCACACGCATCGGAGTTTGAAACAAGAAAAAATTGCAGTTTTGCACGGAAGAATCGGAAGAAAAGAAAGGAAAGATAACCTGGAGGACGGGAGGCTTGAACGGGCGGGAGCAGAGCGGGCAGTGGAGCACGCGCATGTCGAGCCTCACAGCGAGCTCCGCCATCGGGCCGTACTCCGCCGCGACGACCGCGCCGCCGCCTCCTCCGACGGGTTGCTCCTGCACGACGACTTCTTGCTTCACGTGGCCGTTGACGGGCAGCTCCAGCCTGGCCTTCTTGGCGCCCATGGCCGACGGCGAGCCCCAGTTCCTCCCCTCGGCGCTAGCACCCTGCATCGTCCTGCCTTGCAACAGGTAGACTCCAACTCAAGTCGATGGAGGAAAGAAAACAAAAACCCTCGCTGGAGAGAAACACAGGGCTTGTTGTGGAATATCTGCTCAATTTTTTACGAGGGGCTCTGTTGGAGTGAGATAAAAGAAGACTTTGGTGGAGCAAGACTAGTCATGGGTCAAAAGCATAGAGGAGAAACACGTTGCATCACTGGTGTCGTCACCAGTTTATTTACCGTCACGTAAGGAGGGCTTGTAGGAATTTCAGAAGATTATAGTATTCCTGCTGAAAAGTTCTATATAATTTGTTTGTCTGCAAAATTATAAACTGTATGAACTTTTCCAATAATCTATTTGGCATGTATTTGCAAACCAAATTTTCCCTTCGATCAAGAGGATCTTATGACACGCGTCTAACTCTATGGAGAAATTCATATGTTTTTTCCTACACGCAAACAAGCAATATCTAATACGCACACACGTGTTTTTTTTTTTTTGAAAACCCACGTATATTCAACAAAGTACCATATACACCGTACACAGTACAAACAGAAACCAGAAATACATACGCAGGGGAACAGAACTCGAGCAGACGCCAGCAACATCACCGCGGCGACGACGAAGACCACCGACCCCCTTCTCACCACAGCCCCAGGGTGCCTCCAACGTTGAAGAAAGCCGCCGAGCCCACCCGCCGCGCAGCGACGGAGATTAAGCCGATGAACGAGCACGGCCATCACCCTCCCGCACCAGCACCTCCACCTTGCCGCAGTCGTCTTCGATCCCGACGCCGGCAGAAGCCGCCAACCTCGCCCTGATCTGAATTCCAGCCACCGGATCCGCCGCCACCACGGATCCGACGGGAGGCAGACGAACTCGAGCGCCGCACCGGGCCTCGAGCTCCTGCAAGTCCAGCGCGACGACGACGCGCCCCGAAGAGCACCGCCGCCGGAGAAGGTCACGCCGGCACCAAACCACCCGCCCGCAGCACCAACTCATCCAGAGCGCCGCCGGCGAGAACTCCACCCTACCCTACTGTATATACAAGCCGGAGCCGGGGATCCTCCACCCTCCCGCCGCCGGAGCGGCCGGCGGAGGAGAGGAATCCCGCGGCTCGCGGCGCGCACGGTGGATCGACGGATTCGCCCCAAAAATCGCCTTCCCTCTTGCTACAGTGGCGAGGAGGGGATAAGGCTTCTTCGGCTGTTTCTAATCCTTGCATGATTCACATTTGGTTTGTATGTGATTTCTTATTCTATATTTCCTACTCCATCTGTTTCACAATTCTGGTCGTGAACAAAAATCACAATAAGAATCATGGAATGGAGGTAGTACATCCTACAAGACCAAACATGCCCTAAGATTTTTTTCAAGAAAATGACATCATGACTAGTTTTATTAGTCTGGGCTAACAGTTACATCGTTTGGGAGGGTTTGTGCAAGAAGTTAGGGGGATCATCGACCCAGTTACAAGAGAATTTGGACGCAAAACAATTTCTCACGAGTAGCTAGGTTAATGCCTCTCCTGAACCATGGGTGCCAACACACACAAGATGAAGAGGCAAGACACATGGCATGTGAATAAGCCGCAAACAATAACTAAGAAAACCATTTGAAACATAAATTCAACCATTCGTAACATGTGTTCAGAATCACAACATGTCCCTTATGTGTACACAACAAACATATACGATCTAGAACATATTGAACGAGCATATGCAAAAATCAAAACCGCTGACCATTCATATACATCACTTTAGGGCATCGACTCGTGTTGTCGGCTAGTCGTTGGATCTAAAGCGCACTGGCACATCCACTCCCAAGCCTGGTGGCATGAAGAACTTCTATTTCAACCTACAATTAGAACTTCACCATGAAGGCAACCATGTCAGCAAACTCCAAGATTTCCAACTAGGGAGGAGAGAATGTATTCCATGGACGAGGAACAACATACTCGGGAAAGGGGAGGGGAGGAGTAGGTGGGGAAGGAGGATGATAAGAAGAAAATCCGGGATGGAATATGGAAATATATCTGGTGAAAACCCAATTATAGTAGGAACCGGTGAAGACCAAGTAAAACTATATTACAAATTTTATAGAAAATCACAGAAAAATATGTTATGGTGGGAGGTGATTTTGTACTAACATGTAAAATTTAACGTTTATAATCAAAACTGTTATGAAGGTTTGGAAAAACGTAAATTCAACACAATGTCAAAAAATATACCATCACGATTCATTCACATTCTGTTGTTTTCTTACCTCCCTATTAAATATGAGTTGAACAATTTTTACATGTTTATAGAACTTCACCTTGTAACATGCCTTATTTTTGTGAGATCTTACAATTTCAAAACAAGGTTTCAACTATGGAACGAATAGGATAAAGTGAAGGATGGTTCTTGGATGGAGTACTTAACAAACTTGACGGGACCGATTTTTCCACGGCATATCCCAGTAGTGCAAAATTACTAGAAAATCCCCTTTGACTCCCGAGCTCAGGTGCTCCTGTCCGCTTTTGAAATTCAAAAAAATTACAAAACACTTCAAAACAAAATCTGAAAATGGGTAACAAACATTTTCTAGTGTTCTAACTATGTGCAAAGTTTAGTGGTCAAATGACATGTGTGGTGCTTTGTTAGAAAAAACAAAACCATGTGCTCATTTTGGGATATGTTTGTTGCTAGGGAAAACATCAATGATCTGAAATCATGACGACCTCAAGTGTGCAATATAATGTTTCTAAGAAAAAACATAACCGAGCAAATTGCATGAGCACCTCAAATAGTACTATCAATCATCATATCAACTTGTTGATATTTTCTATGTGAAAAAGTACATTTAGGTCTCTATTGCCAAAGTTTAGTGTTTGTTTCCCTTTCCTCATCCCCTTCTATTCTTTGTGAAGAACTGGTTCATTCCTTTATGACGTTAATGGAAATTGGAGCTATTCATGAAAGTAACCTTTTGTTAAAGAATGAGAAAATGTATTATGAAACAAGGAAAAATGTTGAGAGAAAATGGAAACGATATATCCTAGAGAAGTTAGCAAAAAATATGGTTAATATTAGAAATGGAGAAAAAACTGAAGTTCATAAGTTCTAGAGAAACAACCAAATTACAGAACCATCACACATAACTGATAAGAAACACCATATATCTTGACTTTTCATGTATATCCCAAAAAAAATCCCATTACAATTTACTATATCGGAATTTTCCAAAAAATTGTCTCCAAATTTTGTTTGTCTCCCCCATTTTTTGTAATGAGCTATAAATTTATCTTTCGATTTTCCTAAAATTCCCTTTCCTCTATTTCATTTCTGATTTTAAACTGTCAACTAAATCTTTACTGACTGAACTGCCAAATGTTCAAACCCATTTCACTCCATCTATTAAACGGCACCTTTTAGTCAAGTGAGGGGCCTAAGCCATCGATAGTCAAGAGTCAAGTCCGTCTTACTTTACATTTTGTTTAATTAAGAGTCATCCTCACAAATTGGCACTAGATCGATCATGTCTAGACGCTAGGCTGTCACACCACCCCGTGACGCTGCTGGCTGTCACACCCAAAATAACAACGGTTCTCATTGCAGAGGCCAACTTTCAACAAAAGAATATATTCGACAAGGTTGCGAAAACAAAAGGATAAGCTTTGCAGAATTTTGCAGTGCGCCTTCTGGCTAATGCCTGACTACCCATGCCTTGCCGATTTGAGGAAAAACGCTCGGGCGCAAAGTGGTCTGCACACCATTTGCTCCGTCCGAGCCAACCCGATTCGGGAAGCACCTCGGCATGCATGCAGCTCCTATGGTTTCACAAGGAGATGACCAAAACGCATGTCTTCCAGTCGTCCTCTTTGGCATGCTTGGGATGGAGAATAAACACTACCGTGGGCTCCTGTGGTGGATTTCCTTGAAAATTAAGAGTTCTTTCTTATTTCTTCAGCCTCGTCGCCGAACCCGAACCGGTGATCAGTGTCAGCCTCCAGCACTGTATCATGCATGTGAGTTTAAAAGTTCACTGCTATCGGATGTCTTTGTGTACATGCTAATTTCTTTGAAGTATATACTTAATGTAAAACAAACCGGTAAAGAAAAGCGCTCGTGTTCTTCTCGCAAGGGAAAAAACACACTCTCATCTCATCTGCGGCAGGCCCGTCTTTGAGGGTGAGCCAGGTGCACAGCCGCTCAGGGCCCCCAATTTCCATGGGCCCCCAAATATTTTTGCTGAGTATATATTATCCTATATTGTACGTTTAATTCCAGGGGAAGACCCATCTAGAACTGCTCATTCGGCCCATATTCCTTCACGCTAGGCTCGATCGGTCACCTAGGCGTATCTCTGGCAATCGATCCGCTTAGCGCTAGCTGTTTCGGTACTGCCTACGATCAATCGAGAAACAAACCTGTACAGGACGTCAGGACGTCGAGTCGACGACGACGGTCGGCTTACCCTGGCCCCGGCTTCCTTGCGCACCGAACGAGACGAAAGGAAGAAGGCCCCTGTGGTGGCCGCGGTTCGTTACTGCTCGCCAGGCTGCTCGCGTCGCCAGGTAATTTAGAGGCCGAACTGATGGCGATTAGGGTTTGGAAAATTGATGAGGTGATTCCATGATTACTAATTTGCTGATTATGTCGCGCTGTAGCATCAATTGGGGATTGGACACTTTTAGACCCCTGGACACTTTGAGACCACGCCGTAACAGACACAAGATTCAGAGTCTGCGACGTGATCGGGGCATAATTACTGATCAAGGTATTGTTAGATGTTGGCGTAATTTTTTGGGCTCGGTTATATTATTTTCTTAATGAAATAGGAAGATCATGAATTATAGAAGAACACAGTGTCGTCTGGTGCGGAAAAGCGTAAGATTAAAGAATTAATGAAAAGAAGCAGCGGCTCCGTCTCAAAACCGTGCTCTCGATAGATTTATTGTGAAATAACACATACTGGAGTTACGTAATAAAGTGAAAGTATTTTTAGTTGCTACGTCAATTAAAATTTCAAACTTCAAGGCCCCATTTTGCGTTCGCACCGGGGCCCCCGATTTCTGGAGACGGCCCTGATCTGCGGCATGCACCATATTTCCCAAAAGGAGAAACTAGGAATTAAAGTACTCGTTTTGGCTACCCGCAGAATAAAAATAATACACATTTTGGAAAGAAAAGACTAATGCGATAACTAATGAACAATGTTACAATAAATTCGTCTAAACCCATGTGTTTCTTGGTGTTCCCACTACTTAAACCTCTCCAAGCATTTCCATTTGCACGTGTCGCACGCTCCCCCTGGTCTCAGTTTCGTGCGTGTTCTTGCGTAACGATGCAATCCGTGGCGCTACTGCATTGCAGATTCAGCCGAAACTATCTGGGAGGTGTTAGATCCTGCGGATAACTGTCGTTCTAGATAGGTGTGTTTAGTATTAGGGCGAGTTAATACAGGTGTTGTATGCTACTCGACTGGATCCTGTTAAGACATGCGCCCTGTCATCTTACTTCGACTTAATTTCATTTGCGCATGTTGCACTTTGTGATGAATGAATGGTGTCCATGTTAATGAAATGTTTGATGCCAAGAGATGTTTTTTACTTGCGCCACTAGCACCATTTTTCTCTACCAAAACAACAACGTTGCCTCGCCCGGTGAAGTTTCAAAATGAAAATGGTAAAACTTTGGAATTCCATTCTACTGCCTGGCCTCCACGTGGCTGGCTACTGCCCAATGCCCATGCCTTTGCCGATTTGAGGCAAAATGTTCGGTGGCAAAGTGTTGAGCGTGCCCATTTGCTTCGCTGCACCACCCCAGTTCGGGCAGCTCACAACATCAAACTGAACCAATGTCTGGATGTCCTCTTCCCCAATACTGGACAAACTTTGCATTGCTGTGATGGGTGTGCCGTGTGCGCCATGGAAACCGATCGAACTGTGCCGGGCCCATGAAATGATGGTTAGTATCCTTTTCTGATCTTGAATTAAGGGCCCAATAAAACAAAGCGAAGGGATAAGACATGAAATGACGGGTTTTATGTTATCATTTCATACATAAAATAATAACCGTGACATAGTGAAGAACCAAAAACAATAACACACATTAATGAGATGACACACGCATAAGATGATGGTTAATCGTTTACACTCTAGGGTCTCGGTTTTCCTCCTCCGAAGTCTTGCTCGATTGTTGTAGGATAAAAATATCATTCGTCTGTTTCTTCAACCATGTTCAAACCTCCGTAAACATGTCTCTGTTCTCCATAATCTCCATATGCCTTTGAGACGACCACAAAAAAAAAGCTACAAGGGTAAATGACATGCAAAGGATAGGAATTTTTACCTTTACGATTCAGAGTCCGGCATCTTCTATTATATACGTACAACGTTAATTAGGTACAAATAAGTCATTTTAACAAATATCAGCATTTTAAAAAAAGTTACGTAAAACATAATCAGTTACAAAGTCATTTTCACCACGTATCAGCAAACACGTAAGTCACGTTCGATCGATAGAATCGACCGATCGCTTGGAGCTGCTGCCCTTGATGGGCCGGCCCATGCGGGTATAGTGAAGAAAGAATCTGAGGAGGAATTTGGGCCAAGAATTCGGCTTGAGAAAAAAAAGGACGATGGGCTTGAAAAATTCAGCCCATCTGGGCAGGAATTAGAGAAAATGTTTGTCTATTTAGAAAAATAAAGAATTGACTTTTTTTTTCAAAGAACTGACTTTGGGAAATAATTTTCTCCGTGGGGAAAATACAAAGGCCTATTTTGAGTGGGTAATTCTCTACTAAATTCTAAACACAAATATTTAATTCAACACTAATTTAATTTGAATTAAATTAAATACAATGTTTGTAGAAAATATGATATTAAGCTTATTAATTTCATGTAAAGAACAATTTTCTCGGAAAGTTTTGTATTTTGTAAATATTTTTATAATTTTACAAAAATGGGATGTTACAGATGAGCAAATAATTTTACAGGGGATCGCACGTCTCCAGACTCTAAAAGTTCCGGATTTTCATGTGGTCGCACATCTCCAGTTTTGTTATAATTTTAAGCGTTTAGTCCTATTTCCCCGAAAAAATTCTCGCTATACTATCTTTCGTGAAGTTTTTAGTTTGCTTGGCCAACGTATAAAATAAAATTTGAGTGGGTGTCGCAGGGATACGTTACCTATAGGGCCATCTAAAAACATATTAGACATCTGAAAATAGATTTGACTTCACTGTCTCTAGCAAGGACCGTCCACCGTGACATCCATGTGCTTACAAGAATCCATGTAACTAGATGGGTCTACGCCAAAGATTTGATTGGTTTGAGAAAAGTCTCACTATTGGGTTAACAACAATCTCGGTTTAGGGGTTTAAGTAAACCAATGGGAAGTAATTTAAGCGAGAAAGTGTGCAGAAAAACTTAGGGAGAAAGAAATAATAAAAATAAGGTACGGACATAAATTGATGTCATTTGTGGCCAAATTAAGGCCTTTCTTAGCACACTTTATGTTTTACGGGATTTGATTGTCTTCTCCATATTTCTTTTGGCCTCAAGTCTCACTCGCTAGAATGGGTAAAGGGAGGGATAAGCGTGTGCCATACCAGACATGGCTTGGCAAGTCATACCCAAGCATAGCCCTTAGTAAGACATTATCGGGAAAACAGAGGAATATGACATAAGTAGGCTGAAACAAGATAGACCAGATAATAAAAACAGAAAGAACCCTGCTATTAATTTCATTCAAAAATCAAGGGTAGTAACATTGATTCATCACTTTGATTTGATATACGCACCAATAAATCAATAGAAAGTAAATACCAAAATATATTAATATTACAAATTTACATGTGTTCATGAGCTTTCTTTTTTGTTACATTATATTTATTTTAATACTAGGACCATACTACGTGCTTACCAACATAATTTATTTTATTTTGAAAATACTGAAACTCTTTTCCATCAAGAATAAAATTTAGATGTCATCGAAACCTCACCACTGACTCTATGAATAAGATGTCGATAAAAAATGTTAATATAGTTGGATGTCATCGAAACCTCACCACTGACGCTTCGACAAGTCCCGATCGTGGCGCGGTTAATGGCCAATTGATGTAACCATCAATGCTTGCCAAGTAGACCTGACAGCTGGCCCCTCCGACCAGAATCCCGTTAGTGCTCGCATTGAGCAGTCAGTGTATTTCGTATAAAAAAAATATTACGCAATGTGGGTGTTTTTTTATCACAAAACGCGGTTGTGGTGCTCTTTTGTTAGAGCAGCCGCAATTGTGGTGTTTATTTTGCTTTTGTAATTATCTCCGTCGGTGGAGGCGTCCATTGCACGAGGGTCCAGGAGCCACTCTTCTGGATGGTTTGTGTGCAAAGTGTAAACTGCGATTTTTTTTTTCAAAATGTTTTGACACAATCTTCCGAGCTGTCGCTAATCACGCATGTACATACATATATTTAAACCATTTGACGAGTCGCGTAATTTTAGATAGGCACATGCCACATTTCATTCCCCGGTTTTGAGTGTACCCGATAGTAGGCCACAATTTATAAAAGGAACACACCCAGATCAAAGGTGCAATTAATTGTGCAATGGCACATCACATGCCTAGCTAGTGTTTTCTTCAATTGTGCAATGGCACATCACACGCATGGTCCATCTAAAATTAAAGCATAGCTTGCCGGATATATACATAAGTTGCAATTACGAGTGGAGAGCACCTAGACCTAGCTAGCTGATGACAGGTGATGCGGACGATCGGCTACGCGCGGCGTGTGTTTGATGGCGCTGCGTCCTGCAGGAACCTCGTGGCCTCGAATGCCATGATCTCTGGCTACGCCCACGCCGGGCACGGCCCGAGGCGCTGTGTGTCTTCCGGGAGATGCAAAGGCGGCGAGACGAGGATGATCAGCAGCCCGGCGAGTTCACCTTAATTTGCCAGCATATTGAAAGCCTGCAGTGGCCTAGGCACGGCTCTTGAGGGTGCACGTACGAGGCCATGGCAATGCGAGGGATCTCCAGAGCGCCCAATGCCGTCCTCACCGGTCCGTTGCTTGATGTGTACGTCAAATGCCCGTGCCTCGCTGTGGGCCGGGAGGCGGGCGAGACCCTCCTGGCCATGGACGGCGACTACCTGGCTAACTACATGATGCTGTGGAACATCTTCGCCGAGGCTGGCGAGTTGCGCAAGTGCCAGCTGTGCGCGACGCCATGTGGCGCCAGGGCACGAGGAAGCAGGGCGGGTGAAGCTGAGTCGGCAAGGAGGCACAATTCTTCTACGGTAGCGACGGCCGACGGTGTCCACACGCAAGCCACCGACGTGAGAAGAGGATGGGGGGCAGCTCGGGTACGTCACCGGCCATCACGGGCGACGGCGCACGGCTGACCGATGTGGACGAGGGGTATCGCGCCGAGAGCCCGAGGGCGCACGGTCAGAGCCTGGCCGTGGGGCTTTGGCTGCTGCACCACCGTGAGCATGGAGTGGGGAAGAGGGAGGTGATCAGGGTGTATAAGAACCTGCGCGTGTGTGGCGACTGTCACTCAGTTCTTCAAGGGTTTGTCGAGCTTGGTGGAGAGGGCGCTGGTGGTCAGAGACGCCAACAGGTTCCACAGATTCCAGGACTGCACCTTCTCTTGTAAAGACTACTGGTAAATTGGTAACTGAAGTTGCTATTTTGGGATGAAATCACCCCAAGTTACAGTCTTAATACTCGTAGCTGCCGTACAAGTCTCAGAGGAACAAGGCGATTCTTATTTCAGAATTAAGAGTATGCTGTGTGTGAATCCATTTTGGTAATATAGACCTGTCCTGAGGACTGTTCCAGGTATACTGGAGGGCAAGAACTGCCTGTTCTGAGAAAGAAGCAGCTGCTTGTTTTCGTTTCGAATGCACCTATCGATCTTGAGGAGATAGTTTCTGAGTGCAATCATAGTACAGTTTCAGGTAATCTTTTCGAGCTGAGAATCGGATGTAAACTGTAACAAGGTGAGAAGTTAATTTCGTAGGTATATAATTGTTGGCAGATGTGACCCACATACTTTGTATGTTGCATCTTTGTTTAGTCTATGGAATTGTTGCTGCTCAGTTATGTCAAATTCTTGCAAGTAGTCTAAACGCTAACACTAGTTGAGCACTTTGGCAGAAAGCTCCTCTGTTGTGAATAAACATTTATGATAAGATGCACGCTTAGCTTGTCAGTTATCATGGATGATTTCTGAGAACAAGTATTCGCTGAAGTAGATGGTCTTTTCCAGCATCTTATATGTGTGGTGCCATCCGAACTACAACCTGTTGAAATGTAGTCTGTACCGATATAGTATACCCCCACTCACTTTAGCAGAGCAAGTACCTGATTGTAGTAAAAGCTAAACAAACTACTCTACTGCGATAAAGTTGAACTGGACTAACTTGTTTTATCAGACTTTCCATGCTTAACTCGTGAAATTTTGATGCAAACTTCGGGGCTGCCTGTCAAGCGTGTGTTACGATTACTAGTTTGCGAACAAAGTATTGTAACTAGTGCACCCAATAATAGTAGTGATTAAAGCCTTTTTGATACACATCTAATCGTAAATATTTTTTTAGTCAAAAGTCACCGTAGTGCAACTTTGACAAATTTATGGAAAAAATAAGATACTTAAAAGATTTAATAAACATATTATAAAAATATATTCTATGGTGGGTCCATCGTTATTAATTTGGTATTCCAAATGTTTATATTTTTTCTATATGATTAGTCAAACTTACTTTTCGTTGAATTTTGACTAAATTTATACGTCTTATTTTAAGAAACGGAAGTTGTAATTATTATGTAACCAATTAATGCCTTTCTAAATGAGTACTATTTACTGGGGAGTACATGTTTTGGGTTTAAAACAAGGGAGTACACGTTTTGAGTTTAAAACCCCAAAACAAAAAAATACATGTTTTGATTGGCAAAATTCATCGAGGTAAATGCCTTGTCTAGACTTCTAACAAACTCAAACTAGGAGCAGAAAGGAATGGAAGATTGATTCGTTAGAGGCAAAAGTGGTTAAACTCACAATTGTTTATCTTTTATACATGGGGAGGAAAAAGCCACATGGGTGGATGAGCGCCACCCACCACGTAGTACCCTACCGACGTGAAGTGGTCGACATAGTAGTCGTAGTAGTCAGTGATCTCATCCATCTTGTAGTACACACGACGTTCATTCGAACTCGCGAAGAACTCTTCGGCCTCCTCTAGCACACGATTTCTTGCATGCGTAACATCGATGGTGCGAGTAATAGATGTGGTTTCTCCGCAGACCAGCATGCCCGCTCGTCGGGACGTGGATGGCCTTGGAACATGAAGGCCCCAAGAATAAGGCGTGGTCGCCCAAGCACGTTACATTTTCCCACGAATACAAGTTTTGTGTTGTCCCTCGGTCCGTCATAACATCAACTAGCTTGAACAGCAAGAAATAAGTCTCACGATTCCTTCGCAGTTGACTACGCGGGCCCCAAGGCCCCCTCACCGCCATCACAACTTTGCCCCGCAGCTCGACAATGTATCTGGAATGTGCGTCTGGATCGCCCCTGCTCCAAACGTAGGAGTTGTCAAGCATGGAAGGCCATTGGACTGCTCCCATCAGGGGCACCCCGTATTTGTCCAAGCCGACCTCGAATTTGGCGATTGCCTTCATATTTTCCACAATGCAATAGAGATGGCCTTTGCAGAAGGCAATATCCGTGACTGGGTTGAAGATATATCTCTGTGTCGTCCATCCATTCTCCGGGATGCCAAGCCAGCAAATCACAACTTCGTGCTTGTCTGTGATGGTAGCCAGGATACAACCGCTTGAGGTGGGCGACTCGGAGAATACCACCTTGCGCTTAGCGACGCCCCTCCCCTGATCTTCCGGCGGCAACGCAACCTCAGCACCAGAGAAGATGTTCGTGACACGGAGCGGCGCCCCGTATGCCACCCAGCCACCGGGGTGAGAGCCAACGAAGCACTTGCCGCGTGTCTCGCTGAGGAGTGAGATGAGCGGTAGGATCGCGCCGTCGCCTGGACAGTACGCACGCTTCGTCTCTCCCCCGCCATACGGATCGAGGAGCAGCATAGGATGTACGTGGCGTGGGGGCCGTGTCAACAGGGCGGCGCGCCACGACGTGCACACCATGGCGAATCGAGCAACGTCGCGCGAGGAGTCCAACCTGGCGAGGACGATGCTGAGGAGATCGTCGGGGAGCCTTGACCATGGCCGCGTCGTCCCGGGCGAGGTCTCTATGCTTGCGGCCATGCCCGGCGGCTCCATCTTGTTGTGTGATCGGGATTCGTATACATCGATCGGTTGGCAAAGGGTTTGACGAGAGAAATAGGAGCTTATGTCGGTGTGGCTAAAGCTTCACTCTTTATGACGAGAGAAATAGGATACGAAACGGGGCCGAATAGGATCCGCGGTGCCGATATTTACGCCTCGCACCAGTTACACGATAACTATCATGTAGTCCACCGCGCGCTCAGCCCGGCCCAGTAGATGTTCACTGAATCCTACACAGGCTTCATCAATCTTTCTTTTTACATGACAGGCTCGTCGATCTGAGGTACTCGAACTTTTTTTTGTGTGGGTTGAGGCACTCGAGTTTTTTTTTGATACAACGCATCTGGATTAATTAGCAGAGATTACATCGGATTACACTGGAAACATCCAGATACGGGACAGCTGTCCCCCTTTTGTAGAAAACACCCTGAAGAAAAAGAAAATAACGCGCGCATCCCTGGGGAATTCCGCATCTCCATTTCCGCTGCCGTCCTTGATCCCGCCGTCGCGCCGCCGTAGAGGAGGACGAGAAGGCGCAGGATGGCCGCTGAGTCGCCTGCACAAGCCTGTTGGGAACCGAATCCCGTTGAGGTCGCCGCATGTGTCGCTCGCCAACGGCGAGACCTTGGCATCGAAGATGCCTCATCGGCGGGGGGCACACCCCGACCTGAGCAGGAGGTCGAGCCGGACTCGGCGTGGAGCGCCAGCCTCGCAGCTCGCAAGAAATCCAATCGAGGGGAATAGCCGGCAGAAGCTCCACATCCGCACCATCTCCTTCCCCACCTCGGAGATCTGAGAAGGCCAGATGCAAAGGACGAACCACATCGAGCTTATTGGAGGGAGACACCGGCTCCGGCCACTCCGGCCACGCGTGGCACCACGCCGCCATCACCAGAAGACGCGTCGCCGCTAGCCACAAGATGTCGCTCGGAGGCATACGCAGCGTGCTCCAAACCGGCATAGCGCCAAACGCCAAAGAGGCAAAAGCAAGAGCTAAACCTACACACCTACCCTAGATCTACAGCTAAACCTACCTAGAACTACTCCGGCACCTCTCTAGCACCAACTCCGGCCAGCTATTCCGGCGGAGAGGCCAGATCGGCCCGGTCTTCAGAAGTCGACTCTCAAGAGCACTGTAGGTAGTTTGGTTTGTTAACCTTCTTATTAGTAAGGTGGGGTGTTAAAGCGGGAGACTCTTGGAGGCGCTATCTTATTATTCGTAATAGACTATATTGTAAGTTTTGATCCCACGAAAGAACAAATTTTGCGGGTAACTACTCCCTTCGTTTCCAAATTATAAGATGTTTCAGATATCTCAATATAGACTACATACTGATTGAAATGAGTGAATCTACAAACTAAGATGCATCTAGGTATATCCGAATCAGAAAATGGCTAAAACGTCTTATATTTCGGAACGTAGGTAGTATTTCATAAGCTGACACGGTACTATGGTTGATTAGAACCTTGCTATAAATAAATAAAATGAAGAGAAGATCGTGTGGATACAAGTAATGATTGATAGCTCAATTTATTTCAGAGATACTATTCCATTGAAACTCAATCTTACTTTAGGTGTGAAGAACACTTAATGGTCAAAGGAAGCTCAGCAAAGCATCATAGTTTTATTAGATTTGTTATTCCAACACAAACTTACAATGTAGTTTAATTTACCCATGTAGCTAAAAGCAGCCTGCTGGGCCGCCATAGAAAAACTTGGAACCTATTATTGGTGACACATAATAACATTTTGTTTTTTCTCAATAATTGGTAACTCTGATTGTATCAGGGTGGCTTGACCATCCTGGTCAACAAACTGAAGGTTGGCAAAGGATGCAGCATTTTCTGAAGGAAGCGCCCCACTGCCCATTGGAGGAGTTGGAAGACTTCTGCTAGCACGTGATTCTCCGCCAAAACCAATTGCATTTGATTTATCTGCTAATGTTGTAAATAAGTTTGCAGGATAGTACCCCACTGCTGTTGGAGTGTCATCATTCATGCCACAATAGAGCCACCAATTTCCACTGGACTTCTCCTGTCATTAACATAAACAAAATTCATTGAGTAATGAAATGTGTTCAAATTTTATGTAGTACCAAGCATGGAAAATTTTTTTTGTACCTATGAAGTCTGCACTTATACATGTCTGCTACTAAACTTGCTAGGACAAGTCTGGTCCATATATAAATATTATATATCCTAGGAAAATCACATATCATGAAAAAATACAAGAGGAAAGTAAGCTAACAAAGAAAAATAGCGGTTGACATTCCTCACCAACTCTAGTATTGCATAACCATCATATTGCTCATGAGCTGTGCAATTTTGGAACATTTGATTACCACACTGCGTACTTTTGTCTCGTGAACTTTAAACCAAATATGTTTTGTTCTATTCATGAAAACAAAACTCTGTTACTTATTTATGGAATTTGCCCAACCTATACATAATTTTTCGTCTATCCTTTTATGGTCTTAGTTGCTCCATTCTTATCATTCTTCCTTACAAGAAATATAGTGTGTTTTCACATTGAAGAAACATGAACACGTGGTGCTTGTAAGTAATTGATGAGGTCCATCTACTCCCTCCATTCCACAATGTAAGATGGTTTAGACCTTTCCACATTCACATGTATACACATGTATCTAGACATGTTTTAGTGTATATGTTCACTTCTTTTAGTCCAGATCTAGACAACATGTGAAACACCTAAAACATATTCTATTGTGGAACGGTGGGAGTATATCCCTTATCTATGGGCCCCCAATCTAACATACCTCTACGAAGGTACTCGAGTTTTGTGATGAGTACTTGTACTAACATAGCAATGATTCCACCCAAGTGATATATTGAACTAATGAAACCAAGAGAGAAAATATAAAAAATCATTCTTCCTATTATCACTCCTAATATTTTGTGACAAAAAATGAAAACCATGTGGATCTACACATACAACACTCATGAATACACAGATATTGCAATGGCTTGCGAATCATGCCCGAGAACAACTAAAGGCCAATAGCAATAAACTATAGAGTAATGTGTGGACACCAATTAGCACAACACGTGGTTTGACATTAATGAAAATTCTTTGTAGGTTGTTCAATGCAAACCTTAGCCAACTACTACAATAATTCCCTTAGTATCAACATATTGAAAAAATTGAACATGGTTCTCATACCTTAAAAACTTTGATTGTAATAGTGTGACTAGCCCCGCCAGTAGTAGAAGCACTATTTATAATAGCACCTGGAGTTATTTTTGATCCCGGTTCTAATTGAAAACCCGGGCAATCCAAGTTGTAGCACCCACTTCTACCATCTCCATCTCTCTATTTAAAATATAATTTGACGATGTTATAATATGCAGACTGTAAAGTTAGATTGTACAAAGAAATAGGAAACATACCATCCAGTGTGTGTAGAAGTGAGTATGTGAATCACCATATACCTCAGGAGAAACCTACAGTATAAAAGCACAAGAGACGGTTATCCAAGTCTAAAATGATAGTGGAACAACAAATATTTATTAGCGTGTAGTTGGAAAGTTAGTAATTCCTTGAAGCACCACTGCAAATGGATGCTTCATCGTAGCATGCTAACGTCAGATCCTTATTTTTAATGGTTGCGTTATGTCTCACTAATCCTAAAACTTCTTGCTTCCACCAACTTACAATAATATATGTTGGATCCAACTATATTAGTCATATTATTTCCTACATGAACTTGTTAAAAGAGTGTTCTTGTACAGTGAAAGAAAGGTGCATGGGCTATGGACCTATGGTGTGAGAATATGTCGTCCCAGGTGGCAGCCATTGAGGTTACTTATGGTAAGAAGAATTGAAATAGTATCCATTCTTGTGTGATATCAACGTGGAAGTGCATATCAGTCTTCTAGGTGCTTATATGGTGATCATGTTAGAAAAATCCTTTGATTTAAATGTCATTAAGACATAATCTTGTGATTAGAATAACTTTCAGCAGATGGAAGAGTGAACAATACATGTAATGGTAATGGAAATCACAGAAAAAGTGAAGCCGGCATGGTGCAGGTATGTTGAATGCATCGCACATTTATATTGGGCAGTAGTATTCACGAAGCCTTACCAGAACTACCCTCGTGGTAGCCGACTGTGGTGATAGGATTTTTTATCCACTTTAAGATCCCTTTTAAGGTCGATTGTCCGGCATTAATATGTACATGTCTTTGTGATCATAACTTTAGCTTGGGCAGAATACATGATAGTAGTATAGTGAAAGAAGGAATCGGTCGAGGAGTAAGGCAACGATGATATATACTATAAAAAGTATAATGTAATTTATGGTAATGACATATTAGTTCAGGGCTCTTGAACAATGCAATGGAACTAGTGAGTTAAGAGTTCAGAAAGGAACGTGAGTTAAGAGTTCAGAAAGTAATGACATATTAGTCAGGGCTCTTTGATCTTGAAACTTCCTGACATATAAAAAGTTGCACGCGAGAAAAAACTTTAGATAAAAAGAGAGCATTAGTTACCATCCAGCCAACACGAATACTATTTTGGCTTTCTGTTGACCAATTTCCAAGATTAGCAACCCAAATAGAAGATGCACTCATTTGGCCGCGACTTAAATTATGACTATATACATCCATGGTCGCAACAAATCCATAGTAATTATCATAGGGCTTTCCCGGAAATGATGAATGTGCTGCAAACTGCAAATTGGTAGAAAAAATTAGGCATATATGCATTACATATAACAAACAAGGTGTCAAATATACATGTGAGAAATTATTATTAGCCTGTGTAAGGGTGGGGTATTATGCATTAAAGGTGTATTTGAATTCAAGGAACCTATCTAGGGCTAGGAGGTGAATCATATGGTAATCCTATGAGTTTTCATGGGATGCTAAATTCCCATTTGTAAGTTCACTATATACTAGTGAAGGATGAGGCGGTCTCAGATTAACACTAGTGAAGGATAAGGTGTTCTCGGATTAACCTACTTCACTCCTTAAAACAAACAAGAAGCTAATTGGTATCTTTAACTCACCAAACTCTAAGAAGCTAATGGAACCCACCTGGATTCTTCTAGCAGTTGTTACCCACTAATTGTGGAGTAGTTGCTTTTGGGAACAAGAAGATCTTTTTTTATTAGAAAAGCTGGTTGACAAGCGGTGTCAAATTGTTTGATATAAGCTCACTACAAATTCATTAAATTAATTTCATATTTCACACAAATATCTCCAAGTCCTTCAAAAAATTATATGTTGAACTTTGTTCTACAAAAATTTAAAAGAATGATGCAAGAAAATGTTGTATTGTGTATTAATTGTGAGCTTGAATAAAATGGAAATTTTCATGAAGTTTATCTTCAAACTAATCATAGAAAGAAACCACTGCTTGAATCTTAAACTTACGGTGAGATTTCGATAAACAATTTACACAATATGTTAGTCATGTATGCCAAAATTATAAGAAATTAATCTTCTACAAAAAAAATCTCGAATAATGAAACTCACATAGATCGCGTCATCACTACCACCTTCTGATGCATACACATGTCCGGTTGATGCCTAAAAAAACAAGATAAACATCTTCAATAATTACCCCCCAAAGTTCACCTTTCTATAATAAAGTCCCAATTCCTTTAACGTAAATATAATCCGTAAGTCCCATAGAAATTAAAATAACATGTCTCTCTTAATGCATATAAAGTATCTGAAATTTGTGAATTCCTAAAAACTGATAAAAGAACACAGATCTTATGATTGTAATAGTTAGACAGGAGGGTAAAAGTTTGACAAAGTTTTAACAAAGTTTGCACTTACCTCCTTAACCGTGTGACAATGTTGACATCCTTCGTTTTTGTTAGGGAGATTTGAAATGGCAAGAATAAATAGGTATACCAAACTAAGTCTCGACATCTCAGATTGCTGAAAAACGAAAGTGTTTTTTCTATAAACACATCCCTCTATTTGTAGAACTTCAAAGGAAACATACAACGCCATATGTCATTGTAAGGATCATTTATTTGGGGGATCACAAACCAAGAAAAAAATATTTGGATGGAGATCTTTTCCAGATACGAAATTAGTGTGATTTAAGGCATTCATGGATGCCACTAATGATGTTACAAATATATTTATATCATATGTAGGATCTTTCCAGAACCATAATAATGTATGCTTATGTATATATATACTCTATAAATGCATGCAAGATATGGCTACTGTCAGAATCATTTGTTTACTAACATAATCCAAAATAAAGATGTGGAAAGATATCATATCCACACAAGAATTTAATGTGGATAATTATTTTAGATAATAATGTTAACTAAATAATTATTCAGGAACGGTGTGACCTTTGTGCAAGTGCTTAACTTATTTCGTAACATTAATAAAATATTAAAGAAGATTGTTTCTGTACAAGAATTTAATGTGTATAAGAATACAAAAAGATATGAGGTAGTAATGTAAAACAAATCAATTCTTGATGATATATTGTTGTTATATATATGAAAACATGAGAATGTTCAAGGAATTACACCTTGTTTTTCAAGTACAGTATATATATGCGCTAAAAAGTTATAAGATGATATGGACCATCCATTTGCAACTGTACTCTAAAGAAAATAAATTAAAATAATTTATTTGGATTGCAAATGAATGCACACTTGAATTTTTTTTGATACAATCATGGTAGACAAACCTAGCACCAGGCGAGAAACTTGTTTTCAAAGGATTGGTCTCCCTCGTGTCGCCCCCTCCAGGGCAACGTGGGGAGAAAAACCTAACCCTGGCCGCCACCCCTTCCTCTCTCTCTGATCTACCCTCGTCATCCCCAGAGGTAGTCACCGGGAAAGCCCGTGCGCCGCCAATGAAGGGGACGGCAGGGATCCGCGTCTTGCGGCCGTGGCACGGCTGTCTGGAGGGACGGCTGCATGAAATCCTCCTACTGCGCTTGTGTTCTTCCCGGCGACGCGGCGTTGCTCCGCGGCAATGCGGGGATGGCGGACTCGACAAGGGGTGTGACCGGTCTGCAGAAAGTGGCCGAATCCTTTTTAGCACAAAGGATAAACCGGAGGTGTTACTTATGATGACTAAAGCGTTCCTCAGGACACACGGAATATTGTCAAGTTACTTTCATCGCATACCGTTGATTAATCTCTATTGTTTTGATAAGTGTTATGTGGGTGAACTATGCTAATGCACCGCCCTTACTTGGACCAGTACATACTTGTGATTATACACCTTGCAAGCATTCGCAAATACAAGAAGATAATTAAGATAAATCTAACCACAGTCTTAAACTCTAAGATCCTACACTCCCTCGTGCAATAATTTACTAAAGGGGGTTCAGAATTCTGTCGCTCCGGCAACCCCACAAATACAAAATTAAATACACAATGCATTCCCTTAGACCCATAAAGGTGAAGTACCAAGTAGTCGACGTTCACATTACACCACTAAAAGAATGACAACACAACTTAAATATGAAACCAATAAATATTACTTCAACATAATTTGACTACTAGCAACAAGACTTCTCCCATGTCCTCAAGAACTAACCAAACTACTCACGAGACATGAAATGGATCAGGATCAGAGGTGAAATATGAATGTGCAACAATCTGGTCATAACAAGAATTCACCAATAAAACTCAATAGCATCAACTACAACGAGATAATCAATACCGGGAGAGTGATCCCAATGAATAGAACAAGGTATAACCCTAAGTATTACAACCGAATGAGATGGATGATGGTGGAGATGGTAGTGTTGGAGATGATGTAGATGATGATCTCGATGATGCCCCGCGTGATAACTATGACGATGGCGATGATTTCCCCTCCTAGAGGGAATTTCCTCGGCAGATTTCTGCCTGCCAGAGAGCTCTTTCTTCTCTATCTCGGTTCCGCCCCGAGACGGCGGTGGAAAAATAATGCGAAGCCTCCTCGAACGGTTTTAGGTAAATACGAAGATATACGCCGAAGGGGAGCGCCAGAGGTGGACCAGGGGGAGGGGACGGGCCCACAGCGGCCAAGGGGCTGGTCGTGCCCCCAGGCTGTCCCTGGCCCTCGTGGCTCCCCTCTGGTTGATTTTTGGCCTCCTGACTTATTTCTTGAGCTTCACAAGAAGGGTATCCTCACGCCGGCAGATAAATCTCAGGAAATTGTAAAACATGCAAAACAAGATGAAATAACATAAGTATTGTACTCTAATATGAAATATATCAATGAATAAGAACAAATTTTGATATAAAAAGTGATGCAAAAATGGACGTACTAATCATCCATTTTTGGAACCGGGCGGTCCTCACATGGACTCGTTACGAGAAAAAACGAACTTGTCCCCGCCAGTCGCGATCGGACACTGAAGCGCTATCTGTGTCTCGAATCCATCGTAGACCAACTATCGTGTTGTAGTGGTCACACCAGCATGGTAGAACTAGCTTTACCCCTCCCAACCAGGTGAAAGGGGCGTGTTCTAAAATGGGAGGCGGCTGTCGAGTTAGATGAAACAATAGAGTTACTCGTGGTATAAATATAAAGAGCCATGAATTGTAGGGTTGCAAAATAACAGGTACTAATGGGCCCAAAATTCGTCCACAATTAGCTTAATACCTTCAGGAAAACTCAACAATAGGCCTTAACCTACCATTTAGTAGTAGCAAATAAGAATTGGTATTGTGATTGGTACAATGACATATCGTTGGCCTGGCGCGGCTTGCCGCCGTGCCAGATCTTGCTAGTACATTTTGATTATATTTGTATGCCGATTTTGAGAGTAACCGTTCTCCTGGGTATACTATAAAGTATATGTGTATATAGAGGTACCACGAACTATACCTAAGTACACAAAAAAGACCAAATAAATAAACGCAAGAAAAGTCCTCCAGATTTAACACAAGTCCAAAATGTTAGTTCTTGAGACAATATGAAACATTTTTCACAATTTCAGTGTTTTTTTTTGTTAACATATGAGCATATATTGTGATGTGGTCATATGGCAAGAAAAGTTATTTTTGTATGTAATACTTATCATCACAGGAGCAATTGCCTTGAGTGAGCTGAACATTTTTCTTTATAGGCATGCACGGACAAATTACATCAATGAGAAACGAAACATTTGAAGGCATGATACTGATCGGGAGAATAGACTCTATCACGGAGATTTTTGTGACTTGGCATTGACAAGTAAGATTTTTTTTGAAACGGGTACAAAAGCTTTGCCCCATTCAATTAATTAAGAGAGAGTTCAACAAGAAGTTCGAAGTGAAAAAATATTACAACCGGACTATTACAAGTAAGATTGTCTGATTGATTGTGCGTGCACGATGGCAGAAACTTAGTGCCCGATCAACTTGATCATGCTAAGAGGGGCAATTTAAGGAAAGAGTGGTTCTGAAGGAACTATCTTGCATAGAGGCAGGATCGTGCTAAAATAGGCAGGATCGAGTAACAAATTTAGGGAAAGGGAAACAATCTTCCCATACGGACCCAGTCCAAACAGCAGGATCACGTTTTTTACTTTTGCACATCGTGAATGACAAGGGAACAAATTTAAGAAAAAAGTAGTTGTCAAGTAACTATCGCGTTGTGCTGTTGCATATCGTGAATGAGAAGGGAACAAATCCAGTTTTTATGGTAGACAGAAATGTATTGTTCCTAGATAAGGTAGAAATCTAATGAACCATAGAACATAATCGCCTAAAAAGGAAGAAGAGAGCCTTCATCTGTCATGGTTTGTCAAATTATTAGAGTACATCAACTCGGAATCATAATGGTTTCTGATCAACAATTGGGAACGAGCAGAAAGATGCAACTATGTGGCGACGTGTCCATCTTCCACATGCCTTCAGGACACCGATCAGGTCAGAATTGCTTGTGCTGATGGGTCATGAATTTTTTTCGACACCTAAACAAAGATCCAGGCATATCTAAATCACTCAATGAAATCGAGGAAAAAAAACACCAGCAAATGATGATTGTTCAGCTAGAAGCCTAAAACATTGGCAAGTATCTGAAAGAATGCAAATAATAATGATGCAATGCAGTATAGTACCATAATAAGTGATCTTCTGTTTTATTGTCTCCAGTAACGATCTAACAAAAGTGCATACGTTTTTCTGAAAGAATTAGCTGCTTATATAAGATCCCAGTTTTGAGTGCTTCATAGCTAAAAGCATAATGCAGAACACCCTCACATTGTAAAGTGCTTCAGAGTTTCGACTAATGTTAGTAGTTCAATTCAAGAATCAGAAAACTAAATACCATCCCGTAATCAAAAGGACCCTTACCATGGGATGTAAAATCCCATCAAGTTTTCCATGAGGTGAATGATCATGAATAGCAAGTGGGTATTGGACTGCCAAGCTAGGATTTGAAGGCTACCTGTTGCCATTGGCTAGTGAAAAGCTAAGGCATTGTGCATTCTACTCTACCCCTGATGGATCCCTGTGTTCTGTATATTTCGACAACAAAATCAGTAGAAAAGAATTAAGAAATAAGTATGTTGGGTCATGCCCTACATATATATCATCTCAAGTTATCTCTAGCAAACAGGAATTAGTCTTCTAAATTTGCACTGGTTTATATCATCTCAAAGCTTTTTCAAGGCTTATCTGTATCTCGAAAGTTTTGATCATCTAGGACATCTAGCATCCGCTAAGATCAAACTACCAATTTGCTGTTGCAATTAGTTCAATAAATTAATGAAGTACAAGTAGATATCCTTGAACGTCAACTTGAAACAGATCAGTATAAAAAATATGCAATGCCTTCAACCAATCTCAATGCTCCCAGGTTGCAGTTAAATTAAGAAACACTGAGCAGATTATTCATATCTGATCTTACGAGAGAATAAAATGCAAAAAATAGTTCATGCTAATTATAAGAATAATGTCCCATTTGTTCATAACAGAGAACAAATTTTGCAACAACAATTCTCTTCTAAACTAGCAATAAATCTGATCCTAACAATGTGGCAGAAGCTAGGCCTCCAAATTAGAGTAAAAAATCAGTTTTACATAGTAAAACTAACATGGGCAGGTGCTAGCTTCTAAACTGCACACCACTGACCGGCAGTAATGGGTTTGAGAACCTGTAACGATTAACTATGTACATGAAAAGCAAAGCTACTTTTCCTTTTGATAACCAATAAGTTGCAGATTTACATCGTGCAATAGACAAACAACTAATCACCTTGGAGAACCAAACGGATACTGAGCAAATTAACCAAGCATGGATCTCAAAGTTCCAATAACATCATCAGCGACCCAGAAAATGGCAAACGTATGTATGAACTTGATTCAGAAGATATACATTATTGCTCAAGACATACAATTGTGGCGACTATATTCAATAGGCACACTTCAAAGCAAAGCAAAGACAACACTGCAGTTCATTTTCATAGATATATTAAAAATCCACTGCCGAACAGTTCGCCACCAAATGCAAGTGTAAGAACAGTGTACACAATCTGAACAGTGTACATCATCGTGGTCCATCCGGATAGTCTCCGGATAGCTGAACTACGGCGGCGTAGGTAGCAGGTCCACCAAATTCACCCGATAGTGGAGCAATATATGTGTACTATATAGTACTCCAATATTTACTAACTGTACCGCATGTCCTGAATCTGCTGTTCACTTGGGCGCAGCGCGGCGTTTCCGGAAGCACACCCACCAAACTGCGAAGGCCGCCACCGCCCCCGCCAGCACGACGATAGCCGCCACGACCACCGACCACCAGTCGGTGGTCGGCGCCATTGCCGGTGGTGGTGGCGGGACGGCGTGGTAGAGCAAGTCCTTGCCGCGCGGGATGTCGTTGGTGTCGAGGGCGACGCGTTCGGGGCCGCTGGTGTCGAGCGCGACGCGTTCGGGACCGAAGTTGTTGTCGTGGAGCGAGAGCGAGGCGGTCGGGGCGTTGCCGGCGTTCTTGCCGCTGGTGTCGAGCGCGACGGTCGGGGCGGTGCCGGAGTTGTTTTCGTCGAGGGAGAGCGAAGCGGTCGGGGCGTTGCCGGAGTTGTTGTCGTGGAGCGAGAGCGAGGCGGTCGGGGCGTTGCCGGCGTTCTTGCCGCTGGTGTCGAGCGCGACGGTCCGGGCGGTGCCGGAGTTGTTGTCGTCGAGGGAGAGCGAAGCGGTCGGGGCGTTGCCGGAGTTGTTGTCGTGGAGCGAGAGCGAGGCGGTCGGGGCGTTGCCGGCGTTCTTGCCGCTGGTGTCGAGCGCGACGGTCCGGGCGTTGCTGGAGTGCTGCTGGTCGTGGAGGGAGGGCGAGGCGCCGTCCACCGTCATCTTGGTCCGCGGGTCGATCATCTCCAGATCCTGCTGTCCTCCTCCCGAAATGTGGCGGGGTGCTCGTGGTGGTGGAGGGTGGGCTGGGGCGGCGGGGTGGGAGTGGTGGTGGTGGTGGTCGTGGCAGTGGGGGTGGGGCGGAGGGCGGCGTTGGGGGTGAGCAGGAGGAGGAGGGGGAGGAGAAAGAGAGCTAGCTGGCGAGCCATGGCGTCTCCGAGGATGAATGTGTGTTGGGCGAGGATGGGTGGAGGAAGAAGAGAAGAGGGGCCGGCCATTTATGGGGGAGCGCAACATGCACTGTTGCCGAGCATGCTGACTGTACACTAGCCTTGCTCCCTTTTTTTCTCCTCACTTACTCTTTTTTTTTTTTTGAATTCCCTCTCCAGTCTTCTCACTCACTCAGTTTCCTCTTTCGACGTGATATAGCTGGCTAATTCCTGACGCTAGCTAAGCCACCGTCGCCGCCGGTGCGTGCTGATCGAGTCAGACTCAGGGGGCTGTACGTTGGTGCTGAACGTTGAGACATGATCATCTCCCTTTCGTGCGTGGATGCTGTCAGGAAAAAGTTCAAAATAAACCTTAAACTTGTAGATGAAAGACAAATCAAACCCTGAACTCCTAATCCCGGTAATTGACACTCTGAACTTGTCAATCTCGGTCTATTTTAGACCCCGAACCTATTTGACGAATTGGGATACTACAATACCGGTCGGGATAACGTGCTAGTCTCACTGACGTTCGGGCCCACGTATCATCTTCGTCCTCTTCCTAGGTCTCCGTTGCCGCCGCCAGCTCTCCATCGCGTCGCTGCCTGTCTTTACGAGGTTGCCACGTCGGGCAAAGGGTGTGGTTGACCCGCCGCTGGAAGTTCCGAAGCCGCAGCCATGCTTGGAGGCGCGCCTCCCAAACCACCGTGCGGCGGCCCGGCTAGATGTGTACCGAGCGGGAGCGCGGCCGTCCTGGTGCTCGCTATCGCACTAGTCGCCAGGAATATCAACGCCGTGAGCGATTCGAAGAGCACGAGAGAGGGCACCATCGGCAGCGACTTGTTCATGGCGAGCCCATTAATTCTGCCGCTAATCCCACCCCAAATCAAGGGAATTAACATGCGAGCTCGCTCCAGAGTCTAGATGGCTCAAATTGATGCACCTCCAGCCCCAAATCCGCACAGACTGCGTCGACGCACTGCTTGGTGTGGACCCGCGCGCGACCTGTTGCCGGAGAGCTGCGCGGCGAGTTCCCTCTTCCCTGTTGCCGGCACAGAGTGCGCCCAGGTGTTGTTGCTGCTTCAATTCGCGGCCCCGACGGTCGTCTCATCATGGACAACTGTTGCCTGGACTAACCCATCAGTGAGAGTAGCACATTATGCCGTCCGGGATTGTAATATCCCGGTGCGTCAAACAGGTTCAGGGTCTAAAATAGATCGGGATTGACAAGTTTAGAGTGCCAATTTCCGGAATTAGGAGTTCATGGTTTGATTTGTCTTTTATCTACAAGTTCAAGGTCTGTTGTGGACTTTTTCCATGCTGTCATGCCATTGACACATGATCTGTTCTCGTCTGCTGAGGTTTGGAGATAATTGCGTGGGAAGGTTACCCTGCTCGATCTAGTTTTGGTTAGTATGAGTTTTGGAGCATTAATTGCTCCTTTTTTTTCTCCACCGTAATGGAAGCGTCAGTTTATTCTCGATCGTTTCCTCTTTCGTCGTGATAGAGCTGGGAGGCTGCACAAACCACGGAGCCGCATGATCGTTGGGAGGCTAATTCATGACGCTAAACCACCGTACGTTGCCGATCGAGTCAGGGGCCACTACGCTTGCTGAAATTGTTTTCCCCAAAGTGAATATAAGCTAGTTTGAACCTGAAACTTTGCAATGTTTAATGCAAAGGCAGAGTGCTTACTGGTTCAGGTAAAAACAATCATGGAACAAGCCCCGCACAAAATACTCTACTTCCTTCGTAAAGTTTCTTGAAATTTTTATACTTGTTTTTCATGGAGTTTCAACCTTGGTTCCCACCGGATATGTTATTTATATTTTCCACCACATTGTGCAAGTATAGCTGTGTTATGCAAAATCCTGAAGCACCTAAGATTCTTCTTTCAACTCTAAGCACATTGGGGAAAGATATTGCACCCGTTGCTTCTGAACACAACTCAGCATGCAATTTTACCATTTGTGCTGGGCTGGCTTTCGTGCATGCTGTCATGCCATTTGACACCTCATGCATCGATCTCTTTTTGGCAATCCCTGGTAATCAGAATTTTTGACCGATCAGACCACTTGCACGACTGTATTGACAAAAAAAGACCACCTCTAATTAAAATTGACAAAAAAAAGACCACTACTCCGTGGTGGCATGCCCAACAAGTGACATGTGGCGCTTGCCGTCACAGCCCGTGGCGGCAGGTACTACTATTCACACATTTGTTTTACTTCGGAACGGTTTTCACGAGGCGGAATGGAAAATGCCTCACAAACAGTAACATGCCGCCACTATTCATTGACGTGCTGGTACTACCCTAAACATAGCCATGCACAAGTGTGAGCTGCCGGTAGTACGCTGCCGTTGCAAGGATATTATTTAATTTTCTCTGCCATCTCTAGCGATTGATGCTGTCGCCGCCCTGGTGTGTGGCGGCATGTTACTGTTCCTGCTCCATTTTCCGTTCCACTTTGTGAAAACCGTTCCAAGAGATTATATTTGTGAACAGTGTCTGCCGCCATAGGCTGTGGCGGCAAGCGCCACGTGTTGTTTGCCGAACGTGCCGCCACTGTTAAGGTGGTCATTTTTGTCAATTTAACTCAGAGGTAGTCTTTTTTGACAACACAGTCGTGCAGGTGGTCTCATCTGTCAAAAATTTTGGTAGTTGTCTGAAACAATCTACTCTACAGGGCCCGGATGAACATTGTGCCTGCTCATTGTAGCATGCATCATGTTAATTTTCACAGTTGCTCCAGTCCACACGCTTGGCACATTCTATGAAAAAACTCGAGTAATCACAGTTCGCTCTCGGACACAGCGTTTTGTCTCATAGGAGCATCTAATCCCATTATGAAAAGAACTATTCTGAAATAAAGTTACAGAAAAATAATGTTTTTTGTGTTCCGTGTAAAAAAGATAAATTCGATGCTCAAAAATAACCTTTTATTGGACTTTTTTTTAATCTTTTCTACAAGGGGCACAAAAAATGTCTTTTTTACAACAATTTGTGTGCCTCCATTAAATGTCTGTATGCACACCTGACTTTTTTTTGGAATTTTTTGACATTGTGAAATATGTTTTTTCATAATAGGAGCATCTAGTCCTACGAGTCAAAATGGATTTCCGGTTCTGTAACCGTTATTTACTTTATTATAAAACTCCTCTCTTAAATTTTTTTTTGAGTTTAAAAGCGGTCGTATCCGCCATCCGATTAGATAGAATAGAGGTTTATGTACAGAATTTTGAAAAAGGGAAAAATCCCTTAAAAACTAAAAAAAGCTAGTCTCCAGGATCCTGCGTGTGGGCAAAAGCCCGCAGCGCCAACTCCTCCCGCACCAAAGCCGCCACCTCCGTAGGCGAGATCGTCGTACTGTGGAAGGTCCTTCGGTTCCTCTCCTCCCCCCATGTCGAGGAGTGCCCAGGCATATGAGAATTCTGCATCTAGGCCACCTCCGATGGCATCTGCCGCTCCCCGGTTCCTGACGTCTTCTTCTTATTGGGCTTCTTCATGGAAAGCACAAGGTCGTCGATGGCTGCCTCTGCGTGGTTGTAGCAAAAAAATTGCGCCTTCAAACAAAAAAACTTCTCCCACCGTGCTTGCTCAGTGTAGCAAGCATCATGTTAATTTTCACTGTTTCTCCACACGCATTCTATGAAAAAACTCGAGTGTTCGCTCTCTTCCTCACCCCCTCTCTCTCCCAGCTGCAACAGTAAAGCTTTGAGAGTCACCGTTGCTGGCCGGCTGACGAGCGGCGCCGGTATATACGGTTTCTCTCCTCACTCGGTTTCCTCTTTCGTCGGGATAGAGCTGGCCACATATATCGTCGGCTAATTCATGACGCTAAACCACCGGTGCCGATCGAGTCAGGGCGGGGGCAGTAGGCTTGCTGAAATTGTTTTCTCTCACGGTGCTCATCACATGTACTAGTAATTCATTTCCTTTCCTGATGGACAGACAGAGGCTCATCGCACCGAGCGGGATTCCAAGTGCACTGGAATCCACAGCTAGCACCGAGCGGAGATTCTGGAGCACCAAATGACACTTGGGTGGAATCGAATCATCAGGGACACAAGCTTCATCTAACTACTCCATATATATGAAAAAAAATTAAAGACGCTGTCATGCCATTGAGACGAGCGGCGCCGGTACAGCCAGGCGCCGGCCGGCCATGTAGTTCCTCTTGAGCTACGTAGGTGCTTTTGGTTGTATGGCCAGCCTCGGCTACATGCCGGGAGGGAGGCACCGGCCGGGTCTGTTGACACAGATCTGGTAGCGCCGGATTATTATTATTTTTTTTTTTTGACGAAGCGCTGCCTTCTTCTTTTGATTAGAATAAGACGAACAAACGTTACAAAGTTATTACATGAGCATATTTACAGCCAGCAAAGTTAGCAACGAAAAAGGTGAAGAACTGGCCGGCCGGCTCCCGCGCGTTAATTCCACTTCTCCCAGCATGGTGCCAGATGACTACTTCATCGACTAGTTTGCTGAGTGTCCTACTCTTGATGGAATTAGTTGACGCGTGCAATAACAAAAACAAAGGTGAGCTAATTAAGATCGTTCAGTGGGAAGAGACATTCACAGAACTAGCTTCGAAGCAAAGATAACTACCATATCAGGAACAATCTCAATTAGCGCTGCATAAGCAGATGTGACAATAACTTTATAAGGTTGTAACCAAAGTGGTAAGCCAGCCCCTTGATATATCTGTCGATAGAGAGTTTTTTTTTAAGAACACACGTGAGTTACACCCTGTCCTAATGGAAATAACACATTCTTTAGGAAACTTAATTACTACTCAAAACAGAATAAATGCAATAGACAGTAACACGAGAACATTTATTTGTAACTAATAACAAGCTAATGTGCATGCCACCTCAGTGTGTACACATGCACATATAAGTGCTTGAAAGCAATGTGCAGTTGCACACACGTCATGGCCGTACCCCTATGTGGGTAGGGTCGAGGGTGGACGCACGATGGGTTAATTAAGCGCAAAGACCAAACATGATTCAATGCGTGACTAGCTAATAGGCATTTCTGGTTTCGTCCCGCTGATGCATTTCTTGATTCGGCTTATGATGATTAGACTCCAGCTAGCTCGCTAACACATCCTTGCAATGCCACTTCTATTTTCTCTGAGCTCTGATTGTGCGTCGAGTCGACCATGTGTAACGAGGGACATGGGTGAGTGATTATCCTGATTGCCAGTTCTGACACCATATTTAGGACTAGTAAAACGACGTCTTCTCATCTTCCAGCGCATTCTGTCCTGAGCCACGTCACTGCGTCCGCTTGATGTTGTTACTAGATTGCGTCATGGGGAAGAGAGATCAATTCGTTAATATATTAGGGAAGTGAGACTGTTCAGTTGGAGCATTGGTGTCTGACCTTGTTTTTATTAGGGAAGTAGTGGGCCTGTCAAATTGCATGATGTACATGTTATTTTGCCTAGGATTTGTTCCTGCACTGATGACGCATCAGTTAGCCGTTTTCAGATTTTTGCACATGTTTCGTGTCACTGCATCCTCTGAGACGATCTGAGCGCAACTTACTACAAGCTTTGTCACCGCGGTCACTGCATCTTTTCGTCAGCAACATGCGTGGTGCGTGTGCGTCACAGCATACCTTGTGACCGGCCGGAACGATGACAAGATTCCAACAAGCCATGCATGAATTTGTCGAGACTCCACAGCACGACTTCTACTTTCTAAGGAAAGCCCATTCGCCTAGCTTTATTAATTCATGCTCAAACAATGCTCACATCGTTTACCAATAAAGGCAGGATAAAATCTGAGGTAATGTCACACCACAAAGTCGGTGGATTAATATCCCTCCCAAATTTAGCCACCTCATGGGCAACAGTTAGGCTGTTGGCGAGCTTGCTGACTGTACACTAGAGGATGGCAAACTAGCCTTGCTCCTTGATTTAATTAAGTAATTAGGTCAACTAGTAAAGAGTGGAGATTTTTTACTCCCGAGCTACAGTGCTCCTGCTGTTCAAAAAGATTCGAAAACCATATTTACGAGTTTGAAAAAGGTGCAAAAAACAATTTCAAATACTTTATATTTTGAGCTACACAAAAATGACAAAAATGTGGATGTGAGTATGTGTAATTTACGATCTCTAAATTTTATCAGATTATGTCATTTTGTGTAGCCCATAATACAAACTATGTGAAATTGATATTTGGCACGTGTGTGTCATACAACATTTGCTACATCCAGAATTTTTTAGATTTTTTTAAACTCGTAAATCCGATTTTTGAATTTTTTTAAAACTAGCAGGAGCACTGGTGCTCGGGAGAAAAAAAAACACTTTCCAAGTCAACTAGTCACTAGCTTAGGACAACTCTGAGAGAGGCAGACAGATGGGATGATATCCATATGCACATGGTGCTAAAATAGCGTAATTAGTCACTCAGATTCAGGCATACCTAATGCACAAGCAATGTACATATAGCTCAGGCCGAGAACGGAGAGTCGTTTGCAATTAATGGAGGCCATTTGAGTTGTGGTTTACATGCCCTTCAGCAACTGAAAATGACATGGAGCGTGCTGGGTGCAGCCAGAAAAAAACAGCCGTCCTTGTCATGCTGAGATTGTGGATGGGCCGTGACGTATGACAACTCCATTAGCTGGCTTTTTTAAATGTTAGGAAGAGAGCTTCTAACTTCGTTGATTAGTAAAGAGAGGATTTACCAAAGACGGCTGAGAAAACATAGACAAACAGCCCATGTGAACCAGTAAAAAAAAGGGAAAGGGAAACATAATTTCGGACCGGATCAAAAGGGAACGAAGCCTCAGCTAAATTTTAAAGCTCCCACCATATCACCCAAGATGCCAATAGGATTAAGGATCGAGGTCCCTTTCCTCTTTTATATTAGTATAGTAGGCGACAAGCATGAAGCCAGTCCGAGATGGGGGTGATGGCCAGCCAAGAGTCGTGTTGTAGGGCTTGAATTGAAGACCATCTCGTAAAGCCGACCAAACCTTTCTGACCAAGGACATTAAGTGAGAATATGCACTGGCGTCTCGAGATTGCGAATGCAAAGCTGGAAAATGTTCATTTGCAATCAGATTTAAAAATGTTCATTTTTGAAAATAGCTCGTACTTGAAACATCGGGGCGCGACGGCCCCAGATCCTCCGCCCCGTTGTAGACCTACGAGTCTGGAGCCGCCGCTCCGGCCTGCCATCGCCATCACCGTCCAGTCGGGTCCGACGCCTACCGTGCCACCGAAAGTGAAGTAGACCACCCCCGCCGCTAGTTGTTTGGCAGCGGGGAGGCCGCCACCGCTGCAGGGCAGAGGCCAGCAGCAGCAGTGGCGAGAAAGGGCGAGGAGGGGGTGAGGGCCGGCGGCGGCGCGAGGTTTGCCCCCGGTGTCGCCTGTGTGCGACACGGGAGGGTAGGGACAGTTGTTGAAAGCAAATAATCAAATACGTATCACTAATTAATTCGAAGAAAAATCCAAGCCACCGATTTCAAAACTTTCAAATGAACCTACTAGCCATCTTCTCACTGGCATGTGGGTCCTCGACCCCACAGGCCAAGTCCCCTCTACTTCTCTTTGCCCGGCCGATGCCACTACAGTCGCGCGCTCCTGGCCTCCCGGCGAGCGCGAGGAGCTCCGCCATCCGCGGCGGCGTGCAGCTCCACGGCGAGATTCTTAGGTTCGGCTTTGGCTCCGACGCGATGCTGGCCAACAACCAGGTGGACATGTACGCCAAGTGCGGAAAGCTCGACATGGCCTGCGAGGCGCTCGACAGAATGCCCGGGAGAAACATGTTGTAACGGATGGGACTCACGAGAGGCGTCCTGCGGCAGGGGCACGCCAGGGAGTGCCTCGGACTGTTCAGGGCCATTCGACGGCTCTCGGAGGCCGAGTCCAGGCTCTTGGTGACCTTCAAGGCGCTGGGGTCTGCGTTCTTATTTCGAATTAAAGGCTCCCACCTCCGATTTCCTTGCAACATGAAACCAACAGTTCGCTGGGGTCTGCGTGCGCAGAAGATGCGGCAGATGGGTGTCGTCGCCAGCTCGCTGGTGCTGGTGTACTCCAAGGGAGGGAGGTTGGCGAGTGGCGACGCACGGCGGGTGTGTGATGATGCTTCGGCATTCAGGAACCTCATGGCCTGGAGCGCAATGATCTCGGGCTACGTGCACGCCAGGCACGGATGGGACGCGCTGCTCGTATTCGAGGAAATGCAGCGACGATCAGACAAGCAGCCCTATGAGTTCACCTTTGCCAGCTTGTCGAAAGCCTGAAGCGGCCTAGGCATGGCTTCAGAGGGCCGGGAGATGCCGGCGAGGAACTTAGTGTCATGGACCACGGTGCATGGCCACGGAGCCGTCAACATGTTCGAGGAGATGCAGTCAGAGGGCGTCGAGCCTGACATGGTGGCCTGGCAGTACCTTGTTCTCATGTAGGCGTGCAGCCACTCGGGCCTCGTCGAGGAGTGCCGCCGGTAATTCTCAGAACAGCGGCTAGGGCCGAGAGCAGAGCACTACGCATGCATGGTTGATATCCTTGGCCGTGCCGGAGAGCTCGCCGAGTCCAGGGACCATGCCTATCACGCTTACTGTCGGCGTGTGGCAGATGCTGGTGGGCACCTGCAGGGTGCACAAGGACGTCTCGGTGGGCCAGGACGCGGGCCATGGACGGTGACAACCCGGCGAACTACGTGATGCTGTCGAACATCTTTGCCGAGGTCGGCGAGTGGCGTGCGCATGACGCAATGCGGTGTCGGGGGCTGAGGAAGCAGGGCGGGTGCAGCTAGGTTGAGGTCGGCAAGGAGGCACACTTTTTTACGGTGGCGGTGACGACGCGCACCCACGTGTCGCAGACATCCACCACGTGTTCTGTGACATGGAGAGGAAGAAGAGGGAGCAGCTCGGGTACATCCCCGATGCTGTCAGCGGTTACGGCGTGTGGCTGCACGACGTGGACGAGGAGACTTGTGCCGAGAACCTGCGGGTGCACAGCGAGAGTTTCGCCGTGGGGCTGTGCCTGCTGCACCACCATGATCATGGTCATGGCGACAAGGAGGAGGTGAGGAAGACGGGGGTGATCAGGGTGTACAAGAACCTGCTGGTGTGGGGTGACTGCCACGAGTTCTTCAAGGGGTTATCGAGCGTGATGGAGAGGGTTATGGTGGTGAGGGACGCCAACAGGTTCCATAGATTCCAGGACGGCGCCTGCTCCTGTAAAAACTTGAGGTGACGTGGCTAACTAAACTCACATCGGAACACAATTCATGGGCTGCAGACTTGACAAAATAGCCTTTAATATCGACATGCCAAGCAACATGGCTCTTGACGTGTTTAGAGCATCGGTTCTGTCCGGAGTTGCGCAAGCTCCAGCAACATACAATCTGATTTGATGATGGTCACTTCTTTCTGGATATTGCCATGCTCATGTAAAGTTGACCATTTTATATGGAGATTGATTTGCTCACAGTAGTCTGCCAGCTCATATAAATATTCGGAGGATGATTATATGTGCTGTGTGTAGAAGACTAAATGAGGATTTCCACTAGTTTCTGAAGTGCAAGCAACAGCTAGCAGGCCAAGGCGTGTTGGTTGACTGCCATGTTGTGCTGTGCTGCGCTCCCGGGGAAGAAAAAAGGTACTACTAACTTGCTTTCGAATTGTTGTTCAGCTAAAACACACAGTCCTGGAAGCAGCACCTCATGTGGCCCTGAATTATATGCTTTGCTCTCTTTTTTTTTTGGTTTTGATGGTCTTCCGCAAGTTCAGTGTAGATTAGCCAAGTACATTCCTGAATTCAATTGAAGGAAAATGTTGAATGCCCGAGAGGCTTGAGTTCCTGTAGACCACCTGATGTGCATTGGCTGAAGGAAATATTTGATGCCCTTGCGGGGGCTGAAGATTGGGCTATGCTAGTGTACATCATGGGCAGAATTATCCTGGAAACCTACCGATTTGTGAACCAGCAAAGTTTTGATCTTTTATAGAGGATGTGAGAACAGACTCTTGATATTGTCCCTCAGGATTGTACACCTTTGTTGGCGGCCAAAGATTTTATCAGCTGTGCGCCAGCGACAAACTCCGCTGTTTTGCTGAATCGCTCTCCGTTTGCTATTATCATCGTAGCTCAACCTCGATGTTCTGGGGAGTAGTAAAATTTCTCTTCAGCGTACTGAATCCAAGAAGAATGGTATTGCTGAATCGCTGAGCCCTAGCAACTGAGCGGACTTTTGTTGTGACGATAGATTTTAGGATGGCGCGTGGTCCTGTATAGACTATCCGTGACTTCACCAACTGATCTCACATTGCTTCATTTAATAACTTGAAGTTACGGTCTTGCTTCTCGTATTGATGGCTTACTGAACTTGCTATGTTAGGATGAACTTGCAATGTTGGTTGTGGAATTTGCACTCTGAAGCCAAGCTCTTGGATGCTGTTGATTTGAGCCTGGATGTGCAGTATGGCAGAGAACAAGTAAGTCTGCCTCTTCTAGGTTTGATCTGTTTGAATGCATTTTCGGAAGATAGATCTGTCATACTGGAAGGCAAGACTGCCTGTTCCGAGAAAGAAGCCACTGCTTTTTTTTTTTCGAATGCACCTATTGATCATAGTTTCTGAGTGCAATCAGAGTACAATTTTCACAGGTAATCTCTTCGAGATGAAAATAGATATGAACCTTAACTAGGTGAGAAGTTTTTTTTGCAGGCATTATAGCAAATGTGATCCATGTACTTTTATCTAGTGTGCTTTGTTTAATCTATGGAATTGTTGCCCAGTTATGTTCTAGTCCGAATTCCATCAAGTAGGAGTCTAAACGTTGGCACGAGTTGAGCACTTTGGCAGGAAGACAGCAAGCTCATCTGTTGTGAATAACCATATAATGGCAAGATGCATTCATAGCTCTTGTCAGTTAACATGAATGATTTCTCAGAATAAGTTTTTTTTAGTAACAGATAGACTTGTCGAGCATCTCATATTCTCATGTATGTGTCATGTTGGCAAGCTCTGAAGAAGACTTTCTGGGTGGAGGGGGCAAGGAAATGTTTTTGGCCTTACTCCTCGGACACACCTACGTACAGCGACCAGTCGTGTAGCTTTCTAGCCTAGGGGTGATGTCTAAAAAAAAAAACACGTACGCATGGCTAGCTACCTACCTTGCTACAAGTCATTTCTTTTCTCAAACGTACTTACACTCTCGTCGATCACGATCACACACCCATGCATGTCTCTATTGTATCCATCAACCAACTGTACACATGTCTCGTCGACCGCTTCCTTTCCTTTTTGCTGGTGAGGAACCCTGATTTCCTGGACTGTGCTCTCATTCCTCTGTTCTCTTACCCAGAGTTGATTTTTCTCCGGTTTTTCTTCACCGTGGGAAGCAATCTACCCAGACATTTCTCCCTTGCCTACAGATTCGGGACGAAGCAAGCCAAGAGCAGTCTGGAGCTGGAGTGAGGAGGACAAGCAGAGAAAGAAGGTTCGCTCGCCCAACTCTTCCAGATTCGTTCTTTCGTTCTAGATAAATCTCTCTGGGACTTACTCAATTGGTTAGTGAACCTGCCAGCAGCAGTCTGCAGTTTGTTAAAAGCACGGTGAGCTTGAAGTATTGCAGTAAAATAGACATCTCCATTTGTTTAGGCTACTTATACTAGTACGTTTAACCATAGTAGCACGTTTTAGCATAAACAAATCATGTTTTAGTTTACCGTATTACTATAAGCAACCAAAGAACGTGCCTGTGCATCCATGCTCTGCTAAATTGCAAGCAGGTTTTCTCCACCTCTTTGCTTACTGGTTTTCTCTACAAGTTTGGTAGAATATTCTTTGACTCAAGTGTGTAATTGAAACTTTTAATATAAGCTGCTGTCACTTTCACTTTTCATTTAGCATTGCTCACACAGTTTTAATATTGCAGGCTACACGATGGCACTTCTAGATTTCATAGACGTGATTGATGATATTATTGACTTGAGCAGCGACGAGGAGGCTGTTCAACAGGATCACAATGCAATTCAGCAGGCTATGTTTGTCCCAGGTGGCGAGGAAAAGCAAGATGGGAAGGCTGTGTTTGTCCTAGCTGGCGAGGAAAGGCAAGATGAGCAGGCTGCATTTGTCTCAGCTGGGGAAGGAAGTCAAGAGGCTAATGAGTCTGGAAATGCTTTGGTAGCTACCGCATCGCCCTCGGTTATGGAAAAGGTGTCTCTTGATACGGCTGAACCGAAGGATTGTCCTAAGTCCCCAACATCAGCTCCACTACCCAGTAAATTCTTCTCTATTCCTCTTGCTCCTTAAACATGCCTCCTTGTTTCTGTCGTTCTTGTGCTATAGGCATCATGTTTCCACAATGAAATCAATTCTGCATTGAATTTTTGTATGCCTCTTCGTTTTTCATATTTGGTCTGAGCAGAGCAATAGTGTGTTAGGAAATTTTTGTTGGTTGTCACTCGTGGTCTCATCACTCATGGCTTACAAATGAACAAAAATGGTGCTATTGGTGGGATTAGACATCAACACCTGCAGAATGGGGTCAGGAGAGATAGCCACAAATTTAGATGCAGTAATCTGCTTTACTTTTAAGGCCAAACATGAAATGAGAGGATGCAAAATCATGGTTTAGGAATTAAATATTTGCCTCTGCAGTCGTTCCAGGGAGTTGTTTAAGCCAGTTGCTGGCATCAGACCGCGCCAGCAACTTGTTGCCAGTCGGTGAACGGTAAAGCAAGCTGGGATTACCGCAGTCTGGTACAGACGAGGAGAAGCTGCCTCAACTACGAATCTTGGCGCTGATCTCGAACGCAAATCTGATGGCCAGGACGAGTGGAGCAATTGCTCCATGGTTCTCCCAAATTTTATCGTAAATTGAATGCTCATATTGATGACCTTAAACAACTAAAAAAAAGATTCTATGCTACAGAGGAGTATTTTCATTCCCTCTTTGCTAATGGTAGCTGTGTCATTAGTTAAAAAAATTGTTGTCTTTTGCCTCGAGCATATCGATTCTTTTTCTATGGGAAAGAGATTCACACTAGTAAAGGACGGCGTTTATTATTACCAATTTACCTTGCAGCGAGTACTAGGTTGATACCACGTTTCTAGCCCCTAACAACTGCAATGTTTCGAGAAATATTGATAGAATAAGCATTTTTCCGCTAACTGAATGGGTGTTTTTTGAGTATGTTCAGCGAATTTGTTTCCTTACAGGGAAGGATTCATGCTAGCATCAAGGGGGCGGACGCTGTTAATTATAGACGTACATCAGTACTATATCATGGTGTTTATTATTGCCAACATCAGTACCAATATCCGGCTATGCGATCTGATCGTAGCGAGGCAACGATCCAATATACTATTAAAATATCACTATAATAATCATCGCCATGATTTCCACCATCGAAAAACTATAACTATGGATTCCTCATTCCTGTTTTACGGATAAACAATATGGCAATTTTCTGATCGAAAACTTAGAGGCTACTACTCTGTTCCAGTAGTTTGGAAAATTATTTTATGCTTTCCCTTCTTCTGTCGTTCACTAGGAGCTTTATCTTCTCTTTCTTGCTTGCAAACTGTTTTATTGAACTTTTGGTATAAAGGCCCATTGTAAGATTTGTTGTGCGTTTATCATACAAACGATCCACATCAAGGAAACATTGCAACGAATCCTATTTAAATTGAACGGTAACATGCTGCAGGCCTGACTTCTACCACTCTGAAAGCTGTGACCTCTGAAGTTGGTGACACCCAGCTGGTAGCTACGGCATCGCCCTTGGTTATGAAAGAAGTGCCTCTTGATACTGCTGAATCAAAGAATTGTCCTATCTTCCTAAGAACAACGTCATTCCCCAGTAAGTTCTCTATCCCTTGTTCAGTTCAGTTGTGTGCTTACCATACAAATAATCCATATCAAGCAAATATTCCAACAATTTATATTTGAAGTTAATAGTGACATGCTGCAGGCCGGGTTTCTACCACTCCGAAGGATCTGACCTCTGAAGTTGGTGGCACGCAGCAGGTAGCTACCGCACCGCCCTCGGCTATGGAAAAGGCACCTTTAGATACGGCTGAATCGAAGAATAGTTCTAGCTCACAAACATCAGCATCACTCCCCAGTAAGTTCTTCTCTGTCCCTCTGTCAGTTCAGTTGTGTTTCTACCATACAAACGATCCATATGAAGCAAACAATGCAACAATACATACTTGAAGTTAACAGTGACATGGTGCAGGCCCGGCTTCTACCAATCCGAAGGATCTGACCTCTGAAGTTGGCGACACTCAGCTGGTAGCTACCTCGTCGCCCTCGGTTATGGAAAAAGCGCCACTCAATACGGCTGAATCAAAGAATAGTTCTAGCTCGTCAATATCGGCACCACCCAAGTTAGTTCTTCTCTATCCCTTTGTCAGTTCAGTTGTGTGTCTACCATACAAACGATCCATATGAAGCAAACATTGCAACATTACATACTTGAAGTTAACAGTGACATGCTGCAGGCCCGGCTTCTACCACTCCGAAGGCTCTGATCTCTGAAGTTGGTGACGCAAAGCTGACGAGATTGAAACATCCTAAGAAGAACTACCGCACGAGTACTCCTAGGAGAAGTCCGAGATTTGAACAGAAGCGTGAATGTTGTGACAGTCTTGTGGAGGAACCGGCAGCTGATCACAAGAGATCTCGGATGCTCGAGGCAGCAGAAGAATCAGCTTCCTCTGCCGACAACGCAGGGTCTACAAAGACCATCTCTACTGAGTACTGACTCCGTAAACTAAGGTAGTCGACTTAATATGATCGCCCATGAAACTGTCTAACTGTTGTCGGTCTAATTTGTCTCACATCGTATTGATGGAACCACTATCGTTGCTCTAGTTTGTCTCATCCGTAATCTACAGAACCACTGTTGTTGCTCTAGTTTGTCTCATCCGTATTTATGGAACCATTGCCGTTGCATTTGTAGCGGGGTGGGAGCTCTGTGTTGCCCCATCTATCTCAGAGTTATATTTGCCTTTTGAGCTTTTTTTTTTGCGAAAAAACTTCCAATCTATTCATCAATTGTCAAGTTAGTACAAAGAATGCAAGAAGTAACAAAAATTACATCCAGATCCGTAGACCACCTAGCGACGACTACAAGCACTGGAACGAGCCGAAGGTGCGCCGCTGTCATCACCCCTCCCTCACTAGAGTCGGGCAAACCTTGTTGTAGTAGATAGTCGGGAAGTCGTCGTGCTAAGTCTCCACAGGACCAGCGCACCAGACGAGCAACCGTCGCCGATGAAGAGAAGCGTAGATCGGAAGGATCCAACATGTAGACACACGAACACAGACGAACGGCGACCAGATCCAATCGGATCTGCCATAGACAAAAGCCGACCGAATCCCGCGAGATTCGACGGCGACACATCTCCACACGCCCTCCAACAACGCTAGACATGCTGTCGGAACGGGGCTAGGCGGGGAGAAATTTATTCCATCTTCAAGGAGCCGCCGCCGCGTCGTCTTATTGAGTAGGACACAAAACCTAACAAAACACAAAAACGCATCTGAAAACGGAGCCCTCCCGCCAGCGAGCACGGGGATCCACTGCGTCGCCATGGCCTAAGGCCACTTGGGTATCTTGTAACGTAATATTATTACAGTTTGCTATGTCCCTTGTTCATCACTTGGTTCATCTCTGGTTATGATGTCACGGCAAAGGCTTTTATTCTTCATTTCTTCATCAGTTTTAGCGGGGTAGCAAAGGCAGCTTCCAGTTTAAAACACCAAAGAGATTTTGAGCTCGTTCTGTCATTGTATTTTTACTAGGTAAATTTGTGGGTAGAATTCAAATTTGGAAATGCGGGCATTTAAATTTGTTGAATATTTGGAAATTAATGAAATTGAAAGAGTGTTTACGTCTGAAAGGTTGTTCAGATTTTGGAAATTGTTCAAAACGGGAAGGTATTTAGATTTGAGTTTTTCTTCACGTTTGTGAAATGTGTAGGTTCGAAAGGCATCTAAAATTTTGGAATTTGGAAATTTGTATGTCGCGGATATGTGGTATGACTGAAAATTGAGAATGTACGTGTTGGAAAATCGTTTAGGTATGAAAATTATTTGAAATTCAAGAAGAGGTTATGGTTTAAAATTGTTTAGGTTTAGATTATTTTTGCTTTGTAAAATGGTAAGATTTGAAAGTCCTTTAAATTTGAAAATATTTATTCTCGAAATTCTACCGTATGCCGTAAGTAGAGTTGTTTTTACGTTTGTGAAATGTGTAGGTTCGAAGGCATCTAAAATTTTGAAATATGTAAATTTATATGTCGAGGATATGTGGTAGGACTGAAAATTGAGAATGTACGTGTTGGGAAATCGTTTAGGTTTGAAAATTATTTGAAATTCGAAAAAAGAGGTTATGGTTTAAAATTGTTTAGGTTTAGATTATTTTTTGCTTTGTAAAATGGTAAGATTTGAAAGTCCTTTAATTTTGAAACTATTTGAACTCGAAATTCTACCATATGCCATAAGTAGTGAGCCTTTTTTTTTGGTGGTATTTTTGGTTAGGGTTTAGTTCTAAAGTTTTTGAATTTATAACAGTATGTATTATTTTCTGAAATTTGCATAAATTAGTAGGGCCCACATGTAAATAATTTGGCATTTCCCTGTTTCTTTTTTTTTGTGGAAAAGAAAAAATTCTGTCAGCTTGGGCCCATGCTGACGTCGCGATGACGTCAGCAATGGCCAGGGTTGACCCTGCCGCGGCGGCGTGAAGCACGGCGAGGCCGCGCGATGGCGAGAAGCGACGCGTGAGTGGGCGTGCTGGACGCGCGCGAGCGCGGGGAGCCCGGGAGTGGCCGCGCTGCCACACTTTGGTCGCCGGAGCGGCGCCGGCGGCTTGCGGAAGCGGCGGAGGGACGGCGGCACGGCGGCGGCGATCTCGGCGCGGCTCGGCCGTCCCGGAAGCCAATCTGCGGCGAGGAGACGGAGGCGGCGACGGCGGAGCGGCCCATGGGGTCGGTGCGTGCGGGGAGCGACGGAGCAGCGGCGGAGCACGGCGGCGTCGACAGCGACGTCCGCGCCGTTCGTGAGAGAGAAGAGAGAGGGGGGAAGAGGAATTCCGCGTACGTTTTTGCATAAAAGTCCCTGGTATGACTGAAAATTGAGAATGTACGTGTTGGAAAATCGTTTAAGTATGGAAATTATTTGAAATTCAAGAAGAGGTTATGGTTTAAAATTGTTTAGGTTTAGATTATTTTTGCTTTGTAAAATGGTAAGATTTGAAAGTCCTTTAAATTTGAAAATATTTATTCTCGAAATTCTACCGTATGCCGTAAGTAGAGTTGTTTTTACGTTTGTGAAATGTGTAGGTTCGAAGGCATCTAAAATTTTGAAATATGTAAATTTATATGTCGCGGATATGTGGTAGGACTGAAAATTGAGAATGTACGTGTTGGGAAATCGTTTAGGTTTGAAAATTATTTGAAATTCGAAAAAAGAGGTTACGGTTTAAAATTGTTTAGGTTTAGATTATTTTTTGCTTTGTAAAATGGTAAGATTTGAAAGTCCTTTAATTTTGAAACTATTTGAACTCGAAATTCTTCCATATGCCATAAGTTGTGAGCCTTTTTTTTTGGTGGTATTTTTGGTTAGGGTTTAGTTCTAAAGTTTTTGAATTTATAACAGTATGTATTATTTTCTGAAATTTGCATAAATTAGTAGGGCCCACATGTAAATAATTTGGCATTTCCCTGTTTCTTTCTTTTTTTTGTGGAAAAGAAAAAATTCTGTCAGCTTGGGCCCATGCTGACGTCGCGATGACGTCAGCAATGGCCAGGGTTGACCCTGCCGCGGCGGCGTGAAGCACGGCGAGGCCACGCGACGGCGAGAAGCGACGCGTGAGTGGGCATGCTGGACGCGCGCGAGCGCGGGGAGCCCGGGAGTGGCCGCGCCGCCACACTTTGGTCGCTGGAGCGGTGTCGGCGGCTTGCGGAAGCGGCGGAGGGACGGCGGCACGGCGGCAGCGATCTCAGCGCGGCTCGGCCGTCCCGGAAGCCGATCTGCGGCGAGGAGACGGAGGCGGCGACGGCGGAGCGGCCCATGGGGTCGGTGCGTGCGGGGAGCGACGGAGCAGCGGCGGAGCACGGCGGCGTCGACCGCGCCGTTCGCGAGAGAGAAGAGAGAGAGGGGAAGAGGAATTCCGCGTACGTTTTTGCATAAAAGTCCCTGGTATGACTGAAAATTGAGAATGTACGTGTTGGAAAATCGTTTAGGTATGAAAATTATTTGAAATTCAAGAAGAGGTTATGGTTTGAAATTGTTTAGGTTTAGATTATTTTTGCTTTGTAAAATGGTAAGATTTGAAAGTCCTTTAAATTTGAAAATATTTATTCTCGAAATTCTACCGTATGCCGTAAGTAGAGTTGTTTTTACGTTTGTGAAATGTGTAGGTTCGAAGGCATCTAAAATTTTGAAATATGTAAATTTATATGTCGCGGATATGTGGTAGAACTGAAAATTGAGAATGTACGTGTTGGGAAATCGTTTAGGTTTGAAAATTATTTGAAATTCGAAAAAAGAGGTTACGGTTTAAAATTGTTTAGGTTTAGATTATTTTTTGCTTTGTAAAATGGTAAGATTTGAAAGTCCTTTAATTTTGAAACTATTTGAACTCGAAATTCTACCATATGCCATAAGTAGTGAGCCTTTTTTTTTGGTGGTATTTTTGGTTAGGGTTTAGTTCTAAAGTTTTTGAATTTAAAACAGTATGTATTATTTTCTGAAATTTGCATAAATTAGTAGGGCCCACATGTAAATAATTTGGCATTTCCCTGTTTCTTTTTTTTTGTGGAAAAGAAAAAATTCTGTCAGCTTGGGCCCATGCTGACGTCGCGATGATGTCAGCAATGTCCAGGGTTGACCCTGCCGCAGCGGCGTGAAGCACGGCGAGGCCGCGCGACGGCGAGAAGCGACGCGTGAGTGGGCGTGCTGGACGCGTGCGAGCACGGGGAGCCCGGGAGTGGCCGCGCCGCCACACTTTGGTCGCCGGAGCGGCGCCGGCGGCTTGCGGAAGCGGCGGAGGGACGGCGGCACGGCGGCGGCGATCTCGGCGCGGCTCGGCCGTCCCGGAAGCCGATCTGCGGTGAGGAGACGGAGGCGGCGACGGCGGAGCGGCCCATGGGGTCGGTGCGTGCGGGGAGCGACGGCGGCGTCGACGGCGACGTACGCGCCGCTCGCGAGAGAGAAGAGAGAGAGGGGAAGAGGAATTCTGCGTACGTTTTTGCATAAAAGTTCCTGTATTTCAGAGAAATCGCGATCAGGTCCCTCGCAGCGTTGAAAGTTGAACTGCGGGTTAATTTTTGGAAATTGCGAGGGTTTGTTTGCAAAAACATCACGGGCGTGCGTTGCGTGCCGTTCGATCGGCAGCGGACGGCCTGGATCGCACCGCGGCACTGTTACACTGTAGCGGGGCATAGTAAAACAGTGCCGTGGTGCGCTGGCTCGCTGTGGAAGCCGAATTCCTCTTCAACTTAATATAGTTAAGTTAGGTAATGCGTGCATGGAAAAGGTACACAAAACTGCTATAATCCTGGAGTCGTAGGTGTTCTTGCCATCCTGCTGCAAGCTGGTATTGGTATGTATGTAACCAACCAGCAATAGATTGAAATCTGCGAGACATATTACATTTTGAAATTTGTGTGTTTGGTATTGTGCTGTTCCCAGATAAACTTACAACGGTGAAGGTTGAACAACATCAATACACCCGTGTAGCAAAAAAAAAAAAGTCTGATGAAATCAATCTCCACATATCCAACATGAAAAATCATCGGCGATCGAAGTCATCAATTTCAGAATACCCTATGATCATTTTGAAGATGAAGGTCGGGAAGTAGATGTTTGGTTGCCGCTCCATCATCAATCATTAATGAGGAGAGAGCAACATGTGAGAAATACAAAGAAATTTGAAGGAGTATGCATGCACAAAGAGAAAGGAGATACTCCCTCCGATTTTAATACAATGTCATTATAAAAAATACAATTTGCAGCTATATCTTTTTTTACACTATTTGCAGCTATATCTTTGCAAGAAGAATCGATTATATTTCTATACCCAGTAAGATGGGGCATGCCACAAATGATGGTACAATTTTTTCCCTTGAGTAAGAACATGAGCACTTTGGTTTTTTAACCAGATTAGCAAGGACACAAAGACATTTTGTTTGTCGTGTTATCCTCCCAAGCAAAGCAGTAGAGGCCGGCTGGCTGGAAGACAGGCTTTTCGGTCAGCTCCTTATCGAGACTCACAATCAATAACCATAGCATAGGAGCTACTAGTTGGTTCAGAGGGAGCAAATGGTTCTGCAGACCATTTTCGCCTCCTAGCCCTTTGCCTCAAATCGGCAAGGCATTGGGTAGTCACTAGTCAGGCGGTAGCCACGTGAAGGTGCACCGCAAAGCTTTTCCTTCAAATGTTTTGGCAACTTTGTCGAATATATTCTTTTTTCTAAAGTTGCCCACTGCAATGACATAGAGTCACGGGCGGTGCCACAGCATAGAGTCTAGACGTGAATACGAGATCGATCTAGTGCCAAGGTGTGATGATATTTCCGGCCCAAGAACCGCGCGCGCGCCAATGGTGGAAGGTCCGCAGCTACACGGCGCATCACCATTCTCCGGCCCAATTTCTTCAGATGAGTATTACAGTACTATAGTAGTAAGACTTATGTTGGAATAATCCTTTTTTTTTGCAGGGATGTGTTGGAACAATCTTGATTGTGTTAGAATATGCCTAACATAGGATGCTCCAAACCCCGTCCACAAACTTCTCATTAGCCGGTTCATGATCGAGGCGAATTACCAAGCCAATTGTCCATAGACGCTTACGCATTTTAGTTGTTCCAGATAAAACATTTCACTTAGTTGTTCCGGACGACGACGACCAGGAAGGATACACACAGGGACGCGGACCCGTCCGTGCTCTTGCTATCTCAGTTCGGCGAGAAGCACAGCGCCGCGCACATGGTGCTCGTGTCCGGCCGGCGGCCGCCGCGGCGCCCGGGCACGTGGCGAGCTGCTGCTGATTTCCCAACACAATGGCGGGGTCGACACACCGCGTCTTCCTAGGGAGACGCCATGGATGGTGTTCCTCGGTGAGCTCGATGGAATGGAAGCTGGTCTTTAATTTGGATAGATGGACTGTTTATAGGAAGATATGGGAAGGGAGCGGAGAAGATCGCGACTGTTCGATTACAAAACTTAATCAATTGCAGTTTCTTTTCCGGTAGAGGAGAGATCGACACGATTTGGACTGCTGGGTGCGGGAGAGGAGGAGACGTGCTATTCTCCACTACTAATAAACACCAAAACAGGCGTTCGGCTAAAGCCACACCAACAAATGCACCAACCACCCATCAAATCCTGACTCACCCCCACTAAACAACTAACTATGGCCCCACAAAACAGAACTTCGGGTGCACGTAACAATTTACAACGACGGAATAGTACTTCACCCTGAGCGGAAATCACCACGACGGAAAACTGAATACTTCAGCCCGAGCGGATGGAAAACTGAATAAAACACAAATCCCTCTAATCGTGCCTTCGATCACGCCTCCAAATAGGACGCAGCTTCACCAGCCGCGATCTCTTGCCCTGACCCAGCTTCACCAGCAACTTCGACGGAGACCTCTCCGCCTGGGATCGCCTGCTCTCCGTCACGCCGGCGAGTAAGATCAGTCTCCACAACACCGGCACCACAACACGATTGCTGGACAGCACCATCGCTGGCCGACAAAGGCTGGAACCACGTCCGCACGATCAATCTGCAAAACCGGCAGCGCGTCACTTTTGCCGGACAACAATATCGCCGCCCTGCCGCGATCTTCTCCACTACTAATAAACACCAAAACAGGCGTTCGGCTAAAGCCACACCAACAAATGCACCAACCACCCATCAAATCCTGACTCACCTCCACTAAACAACTAACTATGGCCCCACAAAACAGAACTTCGGGTGCACTTAACAATTTACAACGACGGAATAGTACTTCACCCTGAGTGGAAATCACCACGACAGAAAACTGAATACTTCAGCCCGAGCGGATGGAAAACTGAATAAAACACAAATCCCTCTAATCGTGCCTTCGATCACGCCTCCAAATAGGACGCAGCTTCACCAGCCGCGATCTCTTGCCCTGACGCAGCTTCACCAGCAACTTCGACGGAGACCTCTCCGCCTGGGATCGCCTGCTCTCCGTCACGCCGGCGAGTAAGATCAGTCTCCACAACACCGGCACCACAACACGATTGCTGGACAGCACCATCGCTGGCCGACAAAGGCTGGAACCACGTCCGCACGATCAATCTCCAAAACCGGCAGCGCGTCACTTTTGCCGGACAACAATATCGCCGCCCTGCCGCGATCTTCTCCACTACTAATAAACACCAAAATAGGCGTTCGGCTAAAGCCACACCAACAAATGCACCAACCACCCATCAAATCCTGACTCACCCCCACTAAACAACTAACTATGGCCCCACAAAACAGAACTTCGGGTGCACTTAACAATTTACAACGACGGAATAGTACTTCACCCTGAGCGGAAATCACCACGACGGAAAACTGAATACTTCAGCCCGAGCGGATGGAAAACTGAATAAAACACAAATCCCTCTAATCGTGCCTTCGATCACGCCTCCAAATAGGACGCAGCTTCACCAGCCGCGATCTCTTGCCCTGACGCAGCTTCACCAGCAACTTCGACGGAGACCTCTCCGCCTGGGATCGCCTGCTCTCCGTCACGCCGGCGAGTAAGATCAGTCTCCACAACACCGGCACCACAACACGATTGCTGGACAGCACCATCGCTGGCCGACAAAGGCTGGAACCACGTCCGCACGATCAATCTCCAAAACCGGCAGCGCGTCACTTTTGCCGGACAACAATATCGCCGCCCTGCCGCGATCTCCTGCCCGGACGCAGCTTCACCAGCAACGGACGACGTACCCCAGCCCTACAGGTAAGATAATCAGAATCAGAAAAGTCACAATATTTAACTTCCACAAAAGTGGTATGAAGATGCAGCATTGACAATAAAATGGCACAAGCAATCTTTCATTTCTTTATTTGGATCTGGAGATCTACGGCAATGTCTTCTACTCCATAGTACCAAGTCTACAGACAGGTTCCATTGGATACTGTATTAACCAATGTCTTATAAGCAAACAGTATATCAAATTTAGACGTTTAATAATTTCCTCAATTTCATTCTGGTGCCGACGGAGGCGATGACAGATTGAAGAAGGTATCATTTGCAGATGAAGAACAGAGCATACAAGTACATGCTGCATATACTGTTCTGTATTTCATTCTCTTGTGTACCTCAAGGAAAAGATAAGTGATTATGGTTGATGTAGTGCAAGTTAGACTTTGTATGCAACAATCAGCTCAACCATATTGGTTCTGAAATAGTTTCTAGATTTTCATGCATATGAAATATTTCCATTTTGATCTATAATACAGTAGCCAGTCATTGATATGGAAAAAATGTTGTCCTATCAGTTTGCAATAGTCCACAAAATTCCTATGCATTCAAAACTAAATGGCAGCTCTAGCTTACCTTGTGGCAGCATTCAAGCGCATCCCTCATGAAGGACAAATTTCAAGCTAACTTTCAAATTCATTCACATCTTATTGCAAACTGAATATTTTTACATGCTGTTGACATGAATATTGACAGGAAGTCGACCACATGTCATCTCCCAACGGCACGGGTGCGCGCACACCATTTCAGGATATACGTAACACCCACACCTTGGGTAAAAAACAGAAACCACTACCCACTGTTTTTATTGCATATTTTGTAGGCTATTGAACAGCTGCTAAATTACTTAATGTATGTAGATACAGACCCTGCATATTCACAGCCGTCCTCTCCCAACGGCACGAGTGCTCACACTCCAGTAAATGACAGGAGTAACACACGCTCCTTGGGTAACTACTATCAGAGAAACATTCAGAAATTCCTCAAAAACAGGAAAATGAACAATGCTATTACTTATGTGCATCGTTTTTGAATGTTTATATACAGACCCTAAAGAGTTGAAGAGGCAAAGGGATAGAGAATATTATGCACGAAACAAAGATGATATTATGAAAAGACGTCGTCAGGCCAATGAAAACCAGGAAGCCATGTCCCTGGAAAATGATACCCAAACACCGGTATCCATAGCCATTGGTAATGATGATGATGATCAGCTAATTACATACATTGTAATCCAACCCATTAACCTGACTCTTTTGATACAGACCCTAAAGAAAGGAGGAGGCAAAGGGACAGGGAGCGCTATGCACAAAATAGTGATCAGATACTGAGCCGACAACGCCAATACCGTGAGCAGAAAAGGACAGCATCTGCCCTCCAGAATATCACTAACACCGTGGCACACACACCAGCTACAATACAATCTGGTGTCACCCAACTACAACAAAAATCATCTGCAGGTGGTGTTGCACCATGAAGTGATAGATTGCATGTTCAAACCTTCCAGGAAAATTAAAAAAAGATGCCTAATAGTGAGAACAATTTTTCCTACAGGCTTATCAAACAGACAAAGTTCATCTCGAGCATATGAACAAAGCCCCCACAACAAGGAGAATGATATACCACACGACGATGAATCTAATTGGCTACACAGGAATGATCAGTATCAGATGCAACACGTTGCAGGACGACTAAGACCTGTTCCTGTGCCAGCTGTGCCAGCTGGTCATATAAGGCACGAAAGTTCCCGAATCATGACACATAATATTCCACAAGGTAATCGTATTATGTTCATTACTGTTCCACTTGAATCAGCACTAACCTGAAGCACATCCTTCATGCGATACAATGCAGTGACAGTGCCCTTCACACAAACATCTGAGGTTGACAACCCACAACCCAGTACATTGGTCCACACCTGCATCCCAGATTGCACCATTGAAAATCACGGTTAGTTTCTCCGGTAAGCTTGATGCGAAGTTATCAATTTATTTATCTGACCATACTACTTCTCAATTGTGAACACATTGCAGGAAATGGTAATATACAAGAAATAGAACCGTCCCCGTATGAAGCGCAAAACAATCAAAATCCACATATTAATTCCATCGAACACAGGGAGGATCCATATGGACTATTTGAGCCGGTTGTTCAGCAAACCAATTTTGAAGGTAAATTTTTTTGTATTACCTTCCACATTTTATTGATACTTTCTGACGGCGTTAGATATAAAAATATATTGATGTTTCACGTGACTGATTGCCTACTAGACCCCGTGGAGCAATTGCAACATGGAGATGGTGCCTACCACGAGCCTGATGAAGAAGCTATGATGTATGCCCAGCCAGGTAACATATTGGTACCAGCAAAATTGTAAGACATGGCTATGTTTAGTACATAATGCAAATGTCCATTCTGTTTCAGATGTTGAATTTGAAACCGTCGGACAGGGACGACAACATACTGATGGAACTCCCGCCAACAATCCTCATGACAGGATTTATATGAACCTGCCGAGAGATCACCATGTACTTAGAAAAGTGCCTGACTGTCGGTACTGCGATGCTGAACGGTTCCAATATGAGGGGCCTGCATTTTGTTGTAGAAAGGGGAAAGTGGGAGTATTTACTCCTGATATAGATGATGAATTGAAAAGGTTGTTTACAAGTCAAGTTGATGAAGATGCGAAATATTTCAGAGATAATATTCGGTACTTCAACTCTCACTTCTCATTTGCAAGTCTTGGTGTCACTCTTGATCGCCGAGTCAGCACTGCGGCCGGAACCGGCGTCTATACATTTCGTGCATGTGGTGGGTTGTACCATGCTCTTGAAGCTCTGCTGTCTGCTGATAATGGCCCTCGGCATTTGCAGCTGTATATATACGATGCAGATGAAAAACTGATGCACAGGGTTAATAGGTCACCAAATCTTAGGCTAGATCTCATAGAAAAGATTCTGGCTATTCTAGCGCATAATCCTTATGCTCAAGTGTTTAAGAGTCTTGGTGCTGTTGAGAATCTGGATGAGTACAGAATCTCACTGAACACAGATATCAAGCTTGATCAGAGAAGGTACAATGCGCCAACTGTTTCAGAAGTGGCAGCAATATGGGTCGAAGGGAGCGACCCTCAAAATACCTTTGATAGGAGTGTTGTCGTTTGTGCAAAAAGAGGTGACCTCTGTCATGCCTGGAGGCCGGACTGCACACTCTAGGTTCAAAATTCCAATCAAGCTCACTGACAACAACATGTGTGGTTTCACAAAGCAGAGTGGTACGGCGGAGTTTCTCAAGCAGGCATCTTTGATAATTTGGGATGAAGTCGCAATGACAAAGCGTCAAGCTGTTGAAACGCTTGATAGATCGCTACAGGATATAATGGGATGTCCTTTGCCGTTCGGTGGAAAGGTTGTCGTCTTTGGTGGGGATTTCAGGCAGGTCCTCCCTGTTGTAACACGAGGTACAAGAGCACAGATCACAGATGCTACACTACTAAGATCCTATCTGTGGGACAAGACCCGCAAGATACGCCTCACACGCAATATGCGGGCACAGGCGGACCCTTGGTTCTCCGATTACCTCCTACGGATAGGAAATGGAACGGAGGAAACAATTGGCGACGACTATGTCCGTCTTCCTGACGAGATTGTGATTGGTTATACAGAGGATGATGCATCTATTAACAAGCTCATCGAAGATGTATTCCCATCTCTGCAGGCCAATGCTAGGTCGTGGGAGTACATGAGCACATGCGCAATTCTCTCGACCAAAAATGAGCACGTGGATGACCTCAATGAAAAGATGATCTCCAGATTTCTGGGCGAAGAAAAGGTATACCATAGCTTCGACTCTACCGAGGATGACTTCCAAAATAATTACACGATCGATCTTCTGAACTCGATCACACCAAATGGATTGCCCCCGCATGTCTTGAGAGTAAAAATGAACTGCCCTGTGATTCTGCTCCGGAACCTTGACCCCCATAATGGCCTATGCAATGGAACACGTCTTATGATAAGAGCCTTTCAGGATAATGCAATCGATGCGGAGATTGTTGGTGGCCAGCATGCTGGAAAGAGGGTTTTTATACCTAGAATTCCTATGTCGCCCTCGGAGGACACATCACTTCCCTTTAAGTTGAAGAGAAAACAATTCCCCATCCGCCTAAGTTTTGCGATGACCATTAACAAGGCACAAGGCCAAACCATTCCAAATGTTGGTATTTACCTTCCTGAGCCTGTGTTCTCACATGGCCAGCTGTATGTTGCACTGTCTAGGGGTGTGTCCAGAAATACGACACGTATCTTGGCTAAGCCAAACATGGAGGTTGATAAGACCGGGAAAAGCACTAAGAACATAGTCTATAGAGATGTTTTACATATGTAAGGCAGGTGCGTTCATCTATGATTTAATTTCATCTATGTTTTTGTGTCAAAATAACTACTTTTTCATGCTAACAACATATGTGTTCTGACTGCAGGTTTTACTCATCACATACTATGGACAATAAAACGGCATCATGTACACGTGACCATGCTTTTTGAAGCTCTGTTGTACTGCTCAATTACAAGTAAGACTGAATAAACGTCGTCATGGGAATTGCTCTATGGAATTACAATCCCAAACTATACTGCTGATGTTACGCCTCTATATTGCTCTAGGGATACTGATGTTGTTTACTGAACTATTGCAGGGAACAAACAAAACATTTCTTTTTCCTGGCAGTACCGCGGGTTGCAGATAGCAGATGACAGAATGTCTTCATGCCCACACATGTGTAGTCGGAGTATTATGATATGTAGTCCCTTATCTTTGATAGCAATTATAGGACGATGGAATCAATCTTGTAATTTTTTATAACATGTTGTTATAATATAAATCAATTAGAGCACATTTACGTTATTTCAAATATTGAGAATACTGCTTTATGAGAGGCCCGGTCATACTACATATGTGAAAAGTTGCGAAAGAGAAACCCATGTCTTTGTTTAACGAACACAAGTATAGAAGCACAAGTTACCTGCATATCCGGTTCTGCAACAACAAATTGCTTCAGCAAGCGGTTGCCAAATGCCCTAGACATTGCAAGTACGCCACCTACCCTCCAAGTTCCTGCACAAGTCCATTTGCCACTATCAGAATTTGTCATATCTTGCACAGATATTTATCCCAAAGACATACGGTAAGTGGAAAAAATCAGGAAACAAAGGGCAACGAGTTTTCTGAGATATTAGCTTGCATATAGTGGTTCATAAATAAAGAATAAATAGCAAATATGAAGACATAAAATAGTAAAACAAGACGCAACATGCAGTACTACTAGACTATTTGTATTACGACACAACCACCAGTGTTCATTCGTTTCGTACTTGGGTAAGTAATAACCAAGCAGAAGAAACACTCCAGTCTCAGAAGTAAGGACAAGACACAAAACTATTTACAGCCTGAATCATTCAGAAATCCTGTGGCGTTCCGCGACTCGATTTGGGATTCACGGACATGTGCCACGCCGGCACACGCAGCCGAGTCGCCTACCACGTGGAGGACCTGCATATGACAAATCGAGTTATCACTCATTTGTTCAAGTACATGCCTGAAGTTCTCAGCGCCGTTAGTACACACACTCACGATTGATTTCCCCCAAAAATCAAATTTGTGTTTGCATCTGAGGAAGATCGATGCTGACCTGGACTGGAAGCCGGAGAAGAGCATGCCGAGCTCGAGTGCCTCATCGGGCTCTGAGAAGACCAAACTCGATGAGGGGTGCGGAGTAGGGGAGTACGCCGGCAGTGGAGGCCAAGGGGAGGGGCGACCTGGCGGCAGGGCGCGCGCGACGGGGGAAGGGAGCGCGGAGGCGACGAGGTGGTCCGCGTCCACGGGCCCCGTCCGCTCGAGCGGGGAGAGCGCGGCGGCCGCGGCCGCCAAGTAGGCCACGGGCGTGGCGGGGACGCCCAGCTCCCTGACGGCCTGCGCCATAGCGACGGCGGTGGCGCAGAGGTGCTGGTTGCACTCCCTCTGCAAGCGGCCTGGGCGGGCGAGGATGGCCACCGGCCGCCGCGAGGTCGCGTTCGCCGGAGAGCAGGGAGAGATCGGGTCGTCTCGGTGGAAGGTGGAGACGACCGGTGCGACTGTGTGAGTGAGGCGTTGTGGCCGTGTGGGGTTGTCCGATTTTTTTTTTCGTTTTCCTTTTCCTATCCTGCCCGATTTGTTTAATTAGGGGTGTTTAAAAAAATAAGTGTACTATCATTATTTAATGCTTTTGCATATTTTTTAAGGGAGTATAAAAATTTCTTGCATAGCTTTTATTTTGTATATTAGTATATTGAAATTTGTATCATAACTCTTTGTAATCATGAAGGTCATCATGTGGTCTTTGGATGGTAAATTTTATGGAGTACTTTACTGGAGATATTTTGTCCGACACTCCTACACAGGTATATTTTTTGCTTTTTTCATGATATATTTATGTGTTGTATCATTATCTCAAAGTTAACTATGCTTGCTACTTTTTTTTTAGGTTGATATGACAAATTTTAGGATAAAGTTAGCAGTCATTTTATTTGACTCAGAATTGAACAATGATGATGTAAGAAACCGACCTGTCAAAGATGACGAACCCAACACGGACTCCGATGATTGCGTAATTACGGATCAACCACCTAAGAAGTTGAAAAAATCAAACTCATCATCATCTGTCAATCCAACAAGTCCCGACTTGATGGAATCATCAGACGACCAGGCTCTATCAGAAACATCGGTTCTATCACCCTTTGTCAAACCAACAAATGATGATTTCATAGATGACTTGTGCTTATTCATCAACATGGTTGAGGATGTCCATTCATTGGAGTAAGTAACCTTTTTTCCATGTTGGTTCAGTTCGTTGTTATACATGTATCATTGTGGTCATGAAATTCTCTCTTTCACAGGACCGAATGGGTTAGGAGCTCTAAGCCGTATCCTATTAGTTTAAATCTAAGACAGATCAAGAAAATATTGAATACTGAGGAATATATGGACGTGGATTGCTTCAACATGGCTGTGCGAATACTATCATGCCATGAGATCAACATTTCTCGTGACATTCCACCTCATTATATGGATCTACAATTTTGTGTAAGATACTACATTTACCTATCACATCTTTTTTATCATATTACTAATGTTTCTACTATTTTAGACCATGTCTCACTCTACACGAGACCAGAATAATCGTGGAAGGGTTGATATTGAGAGGTTATCACAGTTATTTCGTAGCTGGCCAAATAGCAGAGATTACCATATATCGGAATGTGACAAGGTGAGAGTTTATTAGTTCAGGCATATATATTGTTTTATTTCGTATTACTGACATTGATTTATTTCTAAACATATCATTACAGATTTATTTGCCTTATGACATTCTTGGCATATTCATACTATTTGTGTTCGATCAAAAGATGAAATTTATGTATGTTCTAGACCCGCTTCCGAGACCGACTTGGGGGATTCACATATTCAAAAATATGGATATTGCCAAGAAGATTAATCTTGCCCTTCAGTTGGCAAACCCCAAATGGAATGATGACGTCTCCAAATGGGGACGCAAAGTCCCTATTGTTCCGACAAATTTGGACAGGTGAGAGGGTTTTTTCGAAAGTAGAACCTTACTTCAGTTATTCAGTTTTAACATGACAATTCATATGTATGCAGTGCTTTGTCTGGTTATCTTGTTTTCATCTTAATGCACTCATGGTACAATGAAGCGTCATCTTTTCAAATACACAAGGTGAATTTTTGAAACCATGCTTATTCGCTACAATTTAAACATTTTATATAACAAATGTTTTATAATGCATATGTAGGATGGTGATGCGTTGAGAAAGCGGTTTCTGGTATATATTCTGAAGTATCAAGACAACGAAGCGATCAACAATATTCCTATCTTTGAAAGAGAAAAGATTGACCGTATAAGAAGATGGGACTTTTGAATTATGTAAATACTATATAATTGTTACTTGGAACTTGTTTTTAAACTATCTATTCGAACTGCTCTTGTACTTTACGATTTATGCAAACAATAACTATTGTGTTTATGCTTTCTGAATTTGAAGTGATGCAACACATGTTGCTCGCACATTATTATAAGATTGAGTCATGACATATTTTGCCAAACAAAAAACTTACTAAACTGTAAATCGGATTTATATTTGCCGAGACGTGCGTGCATGTGCATGTTTACTAGTCATTACAAATCTGCATGTTTACAGTTTGGGGAGGCAAGCAACCAGCTGTTGGAGTGGACGGATGTTGCATGGACGCATTTGAGGAAGAAACTTAACCGAACCAACTAATGACGTGGCTGAGAAAGATCACGTGGAAGGATGATGATGTGGCATAGCTGCATGTTGAGAGAATTCCTTGTAGTGGGTCTTTGCTATTTAGATACAGAAGTCAGAAGATACGGAGCAAAATAAGTTAATCTACGTAATATATTGTTCGTATTAGACCTAAAACATCTTATATTATGGTACAGAGTGAATATTTTTTCTTGAACTAATGTCCAATGACTTGAGATGATTCATTCGCAAGAAAAAGAGAGACTTAAGACGATTTCTTTTGGTTGCACGGACATGTTTAAATTTTGCAATGACTTCAGGTAATTTTCGACAGATCACAGGAAAGCTACGATGCTTTAAACACACGAAATTATAAATTTTCACCGGAGTGAGTAGCACTTATTAACACCCAAAATGCATTTCTTCACAAGCCTCCTTTCATATCTTTCACATTTTTTCTGTTTCACAGTTCACCACTGACATTTAGAGCAAGTGCGCAATCACCCCTGCAAAATCTCTGACCTTGGACATTGATTTCCTTCTTCCCTCCCCGGCTCCCACAGAGCCCTCCCCTCCTCCTCGTCTGCTCCGACGCGTCCTGCGTCAATCCCATGGGGGAAGAAGCAGCGAGCAAGAGGATCAAGATGGAGAAGGACATTGGAGCAGGGCAAGACGCAGCGGAGGAAGAGGGCAGGTCGGATGGCGATATAACCGTCAAGATAAGCTCCGATGTCCTCCGCTGCAGGATCTGCGTCCATCCCCTCAAGCCACCCATTTTCAAGGTAAATCATCGGTAGATGGCGCAGCCGCATTCGCCTCATGTTCCCGCGCCTACTCTTTCAGTCTCTGTTGATGGATGGATGCGTCCGTTTTTCTTCTTCCTATGAGTAGATCGATGTGGACGTATTTGTCATTGTTGTTGGGAGTAAAAGCAAGAAAATTTATCCCTTGTAGTGGCTGCAGGCTGTAGAGCAAAATGCACATGGGCATACTAGAATCCACATTGCTATGTTTTCCTTGATGATTGATACGTCTCAAACGTATCTATAATTTTTGATGTTCCATGCTGTTATTATATCAATTGCTACATGTTTTGGTTACACTTTATATCATTTTTATGCATTTTCTGGGACTAACCTATTAACAAGATGCCACAGTGCCAGTTCCCTGTTTTCTGCTGTTTTTGGTTTCAGAAAATCTATTAAGGAAATATTCTCGGAATTGGACGAAACAAAAGACATCGTCAATAATATCACGAGGAGATCACGGAGTCCAAAGGGGAGTCGGAGCAGACCCACCAGGGGGCCACGCCACACTAGGGCGCGGCCCAGGGTGGGCCCGCGCCCCCTATGGCGTGGTGGCCCCCCTCGGCCACCGACGCCGCCTCTTCGCCTATATATTCTCCGCGACGCGAAAACCCTATTACGGTCGATCATATTCCACGAAAAGTTCCGTCGCGGCCGTCATCGTCAATCTCAGATCGGAGGAGTTCTGAAGCTCTTCCCGGCACCCTGCCGGAGGGGAGATCATCACCGGAGGGCTCTACATCACCATGCCTGCCTCCGGAGTGATGCGTGAGTAGTCCACCCCTGGACTACGGGTCCATAGCAGTAGCTAGATGGTTGTCTCTCTACCTTGTGCCTCCATGTTTAGATCTTGTGAGCTGCCTAACATGATCAAGATCATCTTATTGTAATGCTAGATGTTGTGTTTGCTGGGATCCGATGAATATTGATACCATGTTTATTCAAGTTGTTTATCTATGTGCTCTTGATCTTGCATGCTCTCCGTTGCTAGTAGATGCTTTGGCCAAGTAGATGCTTGTGACTCCAAGAGGGGGTATTTATGCTCGATAGTGGGTTCAGTCTCTAGATATCTGGATCAGTGACAGAAAGGTCTAAGATGGTAGATGTGCTGTTGCTACTAGGGATAAAACATTGGTGCAGTGTCCAAGGGCACTTGTATTGATTACATTACACACTTTACTTCATGCAATAATCTGTTGTTAGCAACTTAATACTGAACAGGATGCGGATGCTGCCTTGAAGGTGGATTATTTAGGCATAGATGCTGTTGGAATAACGGTCTATGTACTTTGTTGTAATGCCCAACTAGATTTCATAGTAGACATCTTGGCATGTATTGCATTGTTATGCCCTCTCTATTTGTCAATTGCCCAGCTGTAATTTGTTTACCCAACATGCTAGTTATCTGTTCTGAGAGAGACACCACTAGTGAACTGTGGACCCTGGTCCAATTTCCTCATACTGTTTACACAACCTGCTGCAATCATCTGTTTCCTGTTACTTGCTGTTTTCCTGCTGTTTTCCACACCATACGTTTAACTCTTTGTTTCTGCAAGACCGGAGAGATTGACAACCTCTCTGTTTCGTGTTGGGCAAAGTTCTGGTTTGTGTCTGTGCAGATTCCACGTTGGTGCAAGCTCCCTAGCGCCAGGGGGAGTCAACATCAACAACCTTCCGATAGATCGTCAAGTCCTACTGGATTGATAACCTTGGGTAGATTTCTCAAGGGAAAACTTCTGCTGTCTACATCATAACCTTCCTCTTGGGGTTCACCAACACGTAGCCATCAAGCTGTTTTCTGGCGCCGTTGCCGGGGACTTGGAGGCTATTGGAAAGGGGAGTCTCTCAGTTCCAATCTCTTTACTTTGTTTTTGTCTTGTTTTAGTTTTGTTTTGCTTGCTGTTAAAAATCAAAAACCCAAAAAAATTAAATTCCTGCATCTAGTTTTTAATTTCGAGTTGTTTGCTTGTTTTAGCTTGCTAAAATGAGTAATCCTGAAAATACTAAGTTGTGTGACTTTACTAGCACAAACAACAATGATTTTATCTGTACACCCATTGCTCCACCTGCTTCTAAAGCAGAATTTTATGAGATTAAGCCTGCACTGTTAAATCTGGTTATGAAAGAGCAATTTTCTGGTGTTAGTACTGATGATGCTGCTGCCCACTTAAACAACTTTGTTGAACTTTGTGATATGCAAAAGTATAAGGAGGTAGAGAGTGATATTATTAAGCTGAAATTGTTTCCTTTCTCTTAAGAGGAAGAGCTAAAGATTGGTTGCTATCTTTGCCTAGAAATAGTATTGATTCCTGGACTAAATGCAAAGATGCTTTCATTGGAAAATATTATCCTCCTGCTAAAATTATCTCTTGAGAAGTGGTATTATGAACTTTAGGCAACTTGATAATGAGCATGTTGCCCAAGCTTGGGAAAGAATGAAGTCTTTGGTTAAAAATTGCCCCACTCATGGACTGACTACTTGGATGATCATCCAAACCTTTTATGCAGGACTAAATTTTTCTCAAGGAACTTATTGGACTCGGCTGCTGGAGGGACCTTTATGTCCATCACTTTGGGTGCTGCTACAAAGCTTCTTGATGATATGATGGTAAATTATTCTGAATGGCACACTGAAAGGGCTCCAACTGGTAAGAAGGTAAATTCTGTTGAGGAAATTTCCTCCTTGAGTGATAAAGTTGATGCTATTATGACTATGCTTTCGAATGGACATGGTGTTGTGGATCCAAATAATATTCCTCTTGCTTCTTTGGTTGCTCATGATGAGAAAAATGTTGATGTAAACTTCATTAAAAATAACAACTTCAACAACAATGCCTATAGGAATAATTTTGGTAGCAACAATTATAGGCCATATCCTGCTAATGGTAGCAACTCTTATGGTAATTCTTATGGCAATTCCTACAGTAACAATAGAAGTGTGCCCTCTGATCTTGAAGTCATGCTTAAGGATTTTATTAGCACACAAACTACTTTTAATAAAACTGTTGAGGAAAAGCTAGGAAAAATTGATACTCTTGCTGCTAAAGTTGATAGTCTTGCTCATGATGTTGAAATGCTGAAAATAAAAGCTATTCCTAGTGATATTAGAGAGAGTAAAACACTCAATGCTATCCAAATTAAAATTGATAATAACATTAGGATGCTTGCTGAACTTCATGAAAGATGGGAGAGAGAAGAAAGAGAAGCTGAAATTGCTGAACAAAATAGTGTTGTTAGAGTTTGCACTATTTTTACTAATGAAACAAATGATGCCTCACATGCTAATGCGCCCCCTACTGTTAGTGAAAAGATAATAAGTGTTGGAAATGTCTCTACTACCTCTACAAAAAGTTTAAATTGCCTGATAGCACTACTTTTGTTCCTAGTAAAAGTGCTGAAATTTTTAGAGGTGTTGGTGATAATTGCTCCATTGTTTTTATGACAACAACTTCAATTTCGAAAATTGTAACATAACTGAAGTCATCATGTTCTTGCAAAAGCTAGCTAAGAGTCCTAATGCTAGTAAAATAAATATGGCTTTTACTGAACATATTATCAAAGCTCTCATGCATGCTAGGGAAGAAAAATTAAAACTTGAAGCTTCTATCCCTAGGAAGTTAGATGATAATTGGGAACCTGTTATTAAAATGAAACTGAGTGAGTTTGAATGCAATGCTTTGTGTGACCTTGGTTCTTGTATTTCGGTTATGCCTAAAAATTTATATGATATTCTCAAGCTTGCACCTTTGGAAAAATGTCATTTGGATGTTCACTTTGCTGATTCTTCTATGAAGAAACCTTTAGGAAAAGTTGATGATGTTTTGATAATGGTTAACAATCTTGTCCCTGTTGATTTTGTGGTTTTGGATATTGAATGCAATCCTTCTTGTCCTATTGTTTTGGGAAGACCTTTTCTGAGAACTGTTGGTGCTGTTATTGATATGAGAGAGGGGAATATAAAATTTCAATTCCCACTCAAGAAAGGTATGGAACACTTCCCTAGGAAGAAGATGAAATACTCACATGATACTAGTGTCAAGACAAATTATGGTTTTGGATTTTCTGGTCTTGACAATACTTGATGCATCTCTTCATGCCTAGCTCAAAGGCATTAAAGAAAAGCACTTCTGGGAGATAACCCATGTTTTTATTTGCTGTTTTATTTTTGTTTTCTTGAGTCAAGGATGCTTGTTTACCTCTGTAGCAACTCCTTTGTATCTTTTATTTGCTGTTTTGTTGTGCCAAGGAGAGTTACTAATGCAAAGTTGGTTTTTATTTTCGGGACTGCATTGGGACAGATTGCTGTTCGTCACCGTTTAATTCAGTAGAAAATCAAAAAAATCGAAAAATGCTGAAACTTTTTGTGCATGTTCCTGATGATGTTACGCAACTTTCATTATTTCAAAAGTTTTCATCTGAGCATCGTAAGTGCCTCGAAAAAATTCGTCATTACAGACTGTTCTGGTTTGACAGATTCTGTCTTTTATTTTGCATTCTCTCTTTTACAAGTTTTTAAGTGGTTTCTTTTCGTGTAAAAGTGCCCACTTGAGCCTAGTAACAGTGGCTAATGTTTAAAATAGTTGGCTTGTGAGTTTTGTCTTTGCTAGAACTTTGAAGTATTATCTTTTAGTGCACTAACCTGCTAATGAGAAAAGCTGTTAAGTTTTGGTGTGAAGGAAGTTTTCAAGTGTTGATAGAGGAGAATGATATTACATGATCAAGAAGAGTGAAGAGCTTAAGCTTGGGGAGGCTTACCTCCCCAGCATATTTCAAGAAGACTCAAGCATCTAAGCTTGGGGATGCCCAAGGCATCCCCTTCTTCATCTACAAATTATCAGGTCATCTCTAATGGTGCTATATTTTTATTGCTTCATACTAGTGTACTCTTCCTTGGAGCGTCAGTGTGTTTTTGTTTTCAGTTTGTTTTGTTTTGTTTGCTGTGCTATACTTGTTGGATCCTAGTATTCATGTTTGGGAGAGAGACACGCTCCACTTTTTCATTAGAATACTCTTGTGCTTCACTTATACTTGTTGAGTATTCCTGTCTAGTTGCTGTTATTGCTGTTAGCTCTCAGTTTTTCATGTATCTCTTGTTAGAGCTTTCAGTTTCTTTTGAAGAAAGTACTCTCTTGCTTCACTTATATCTGTTTGGAGAGTTGTCAAATAAGTTGATTGGTGTTTGGTTGGACCAGAAAAATGCTATGCATGTGGTAGTGGTATAAAATGCTTACATGAATCTTTTTAGATCGTTGTCTTGAGTAATTTGATGCTTGCCAATTGTTTTGAGCTGTCAAGTAATTAATGTTTAAGCTTGTGCATCATGTAAGTAATGGCTATTAATGAAGAACTACTATAAGGATTTTCTGCTATAATAATCTGTTGCATAATTGGAAGTCCATAGTAGTCTAGATAATTTTTGGATGAAGGCTATGTGTTAACAAGGAAGACAGTGGGAGTCTATGGTTCGTCAAACCTTGTGTTTTATGTACACTCTTGCTATTCCAGTTGATAATGATGTTTGCTTATAATAACCTTGCTAGCCTAAACTCTGTACTAAGAGGGAATGCTTCTTGTACATCCAAAACCTTGAGCCAAATCCATGCCACCTGTGTCCACCATACCTACCTATTATGTGGTGTTTTCACCATTCCAAGTAAATTTCTTCATGTGCTATCTACTAACTACTCAAAACAATTATCCTTTTTGTGTCACTACTTGAAAAGCTCATAAGGACGTAGTAGTGAGATTTGTCATCTTCCATGCTAATTAATTTACAAGGATTGGCAGCTTCATCTGCTTCTCCACCTTTTATTTTGCATTAAAGAGCTGGTTAGTCCACCCTATAAATAAATAAATAGACACTCCTCCATGGTGAATGTTGGTGGGCACCCGAGGATTCGGTTAGCCATGGTTTGTGGAAAGTAAATGGTTGGGAGGAGTGTCACCAATAAGTGCTTGTTACAAGTGCAGTCCTAAAAACTCTCGGAACCGCTCTAAAAGTTAGTTAGCCATGGAAGATGACAAGTACCTGCTATTTGATTTGTTGACACCTGTATACACCATTACCTTACAAAACAATATTTTATGCTCTCTATATGCCTTCGGGAACTACAGCTCTAGCACATGATGTTAATCCCTGCTTCCCTCTGCGAAGGGCCATTCTTTTACTTTTATGTTGAGTCAGTTTTCCCACTTCTTTCTGTCTACTTAAGCAAACATCATTGTCAACTCCAGTATAACAGTTTTTACATAACTTTGTGTTTGGTTGATCATATTCTTTGCATTGACATTATCTATATGATATACATGTTGAAAGTTGAAGCAAAAGCTGAAGCTATTATCTTCCTTTGTGTTGATACAAACACTTTCATGTTGAGAATTATTGCTGCTGTGAACTAACTATTATGTTAGACTATTATATCTCTAAATGTTTTATAGTATTATTCATGAAAGTTTGCACTTGTGTGATCACTTATGTTTACTCTTTATTTACTTGCTTGCAAACTATAGACCATTGGCTTGGATCACTTCATTCAGATCATGTGCATTACATTGTTATTTGATCAAAGATTGTGTTGGTAGCATGTCACTTCAAAAATTATCTGTTTTTATCGTTTACCTACTCGAGGACGAGCAGGAACTAAGCTTGGGGATGCTTGATACGTCTCAAACGTATCTATAATTTTTGATGTTCCATGCTGTTATTATATCAATTGCTACATGTTTTGGTTACACTTTATATCATTTTTATGCATTTTCTGGGACTAACCTATTAACAAGATGCCACAGTGCCAGTTCCCTGTTTTCTGCTGTTTTTGGTTTCAGAAAATCTATTAAGGAAATATTCTCGGAATTGGACGAAACAAAAGACATCGTCAATAATATCACGAGGAGATCACGGAGTCCAAAGGGGAGTCGGAGCAGACCCACCAGGGGGCCACGCCACACTAGGGCGCGGCCCAGGGTGGGCCCGCGCCCCCTATGGCGTGGTGGCCCCCCTCGGCCACCGACGCCGCCTCTTCGCCTATATATTCTCCGCGACGCGAAAACCCTATTACGGTCGATCATATTCCACGAAAAGTTCCGTCGCGGCCGTCATCGTCAATCTCAGATCGGAGGAGTTCTGAAGCTCTTCCCGGCACCCTGCCGGAGGGGAGATCATCACCGGAGGGCTCTACATCACCATGCCTGCCTCCGGAGTGATGCGTGAGTAGTCCACCCCTGGACTACGGGTCCATAGCAGTAGCTAGATGGTTGTCTCTCTACCTTGTGCCTCCATGTTTAGATCTTGTGAGCTGCCTAACATGATCAAGATCATCTTATTGTAATGCTAGATGTTGTGTTTGCTGGGATCCGATGAATATTGATACCATGTTTATTCAAGTTGTTTATCTATGTGCTCTTGATCTTGCATGCTCTCCGTTGCTAGTAGATGCTTTGGCCAAGTAGATGCTTGTGACTCCAAGAGGGGGTATTTATGCTCGATAGTGGGTTCAGTCTCTAGATATCTGGATCAGTGACAGAAAGGTCTAAGATGGTAGATGTGCTGTTGCTACTAGGGATAAAACATTGGTGCAGTGTCCAAGGGCACTTGTATTGATTACATTACACACTTTACTTCATGCAATAATCTGTTGTTAGCAACTTAATACTGAACAGGATGCGGATGCTGCCTTGAAGGTGGATTATTTAGGCATAGATGCTGTTGGAATAACGGTCTATGTACTTTGTTGTAATGCCCAACTAGATTTCATAGTAGACATCTTGGCATGTATTGCATTGTTATGCCCTCTCTATTTGTCAATTGCCCAGCTGTAATTTGTTTACCCAACATGCTAGTTATCTGTTCTGAGAGAGACACCACTAGTGAACTGTGGACCCTGGTCCAATTTCCTCATACTGTTTACACAACCTGCTGCAATCATCTGTTTCCTGTTACTTGCTGTTTTCCTGCTGTTTTCCACACCATACGTTTAACTCTTTGTTTCTGCAAGACCGGAGAGATTGACAACCTCTCTGTTTCGTGTTGGGCAAAGTTCTGGTTTGTGTCTGTGCAGATTCCACGTTGGTGCAAGCTCCCTAGCGCCAGGGGGAGTCAACATCAACAACCTTCCGATAGATCGTCAAGTCCTACTGGATTGATAACCTTGGGTAGATTTCTCAAGGGAAAACTTCTGCTGTCTACATCATAACCTTCCTCTTGGGGTTCACCAACACGTAGCCATCAATGATTACTCCAAACAATATTGTTTCAATGTCAAGTAAGGAGCATGCAAACTTCGTTACATTTTGACTTGCTAGGCAATTTGGCCACGAAAAGTAGTGTCACTGGTTCAGTTTTTTAGTTCTACAATTTCTGTAAATATGTTGCTTGATAATACACTAGAAACTGTTATTGAGATATTTGTTGATCATACTTTTTATAGATCTTTACCTTTACCATAGATACATATAAGTTATATGTATTACGCATTGTAGAAAAACTAGTTCTTGAGCAGACTTTTGTCACAAATACAATTTCATATCTTTCAATGATACTCGATATGAAAAAACCCAACTATTATATAGTAATATTGCCAATTATGTTGTTAAACTATGCGAACAAACATAAATATTTGAATTATTGTAACATGCTAAAAAAATAAGATTTAGAGAAGTATAAATGATTAGTACAGATTGTGTCCGTGTTAAGAAGAAAATGTTTGATGCCAAGAGATGTTTTTTAGTTGCGACATTACTACCTTTTTTCTCTACCATGAAAACATATTTTTGAACCAAAACAACCATGCTTCCTAGCCGGGTGAAGTTTCAAAGTGAAAATGGTAAAACTTTACAGTTCTCCCTTCACGTGGCTCTACACAATGCCCATGCCTTTGTCGATTTGATGCAAAATGTTGGGTGGATAAGTGCTCAGCGTGCCCATTTGATTTGCCTGCACCATCCCAGTTCGGGAAGTAGCAGCAGCGCTCCACTTTTTCTGCTTCATCAGCTCTCAAAAGAACTGGCTCACCCCGTCAGACTCTTGGGTACACCACTATATTGTGTGGACTATTTGTGCATTGTGATAGAGCGATGGAACCGAGGAGGGAAACCAACCTGTGGTGTTCTCTAGTTAGCTAAAGTACACGAGTGTAGCAATAGCACTAAACTGAATTACTCCATTTCTAGCTGGCCATGTCATGTATTCACAACTTCTCTCCGTAGTTAACATCCAATCTTTCTTTTTGCGGAAACGCAACACATGTTGTGTTGCAATGCATTGATAGAAACAGAAGTTCATGTACAAATAAAAGAACAGACCAACACCGCACCATAGAACAATACTACATAAACCCTGACCATCTTGAATTGACATGTGTGGCCTCGATTTCACGATCCACCGAACTCTTCCCATCACACGCCTCTCATAGGCGGGTCGTCGGTAAATAGGAGCTTGGCAAGCAGGCAACGAGCTAGTATAGAGTAGGAGAACACGGTTATGATGCGGCACCTCACGTCAGAATGTTAAATATTGTGTAGTATTGACATACCCAATGGGTATTTGACGGGTATGAGTTGAATTTTGTATCCACGAGCTATATGAGTATGGTATTAATGTACGCTGCCCATACGCTACCGTAATCATTGACATTCTTTTAACTAGAATTTATGTTTGTACGACAACAACGAGGCAAGCCCATGTATTAGGGACAAAATTTCTCTTGTGCTCTTGCAGAAACTAATAATGCCGGATTTACTCTTAAAAATTGTGATTTTGATACATGCCCCTAAAAATTGCACCTCTAACTATATCATAACGTTTGCCATAAATTATCTCACTATCTCTTTTTCTAAAATGAGTATTTATTTGGTTGGCATCCAAAACAAGTAATTTAATTATTTTGCTAATTTAATTGCTAGTTTTTGGTCTCGCGAAATATGGTGCATGCCACAGATGAGAGTATATATTTCCCTTGCGAAAAGAACATAAGCTAGCGCTATTTTACCAGTTTGTTTTGCAGTAAGTATATACTTGAAGCAAATTAGCACATACGCAAAGATAAGATCACATGATAACAAGTTTGTGGTGGAGTCTGGAGAAATAGCAAAGACTTAACAGCAGTAGTCCACGGTTGTGTTCAGAGGCCTCTGAACCGGGTTGGTTCAGAGGGAGCAAATTACCAGTTTGTTTGCAGTAAGTATATAGTTGAAGCAAATTAGCACGTACACAAAGATAAGATCCGAGTGCCGTGAACCTTTTACCTCACATAGTCACATGATAAGAAGTTTTGCAGAGGCCTCCAAACCGGGTTGGTTCAGAGGGAGCAAATGGTTGTACAGACCACTTTGGCTCCGAGACTTTTGCCTAAAATCGGCAAGGCATGGGTAGACAGGCAGTAGTCACGTGAAGGTGCCGCTGGAAAGCTTTTCCTTTTATTTTGGCAAGTTTGTCGAATATATATACTCTTTTTTGAAAGTTGGCCCCTACAAGGTGAACCTAGAGCGTCACGGGGCGGTGTGACAGCCTAGAGCCTCGACGTGATCGATCGATCTTGTGCCAATGTGTGATGATATCTCCGGCCCAAGATCCATCGCGTTCCTTGCACCACCAATGGTCAAAGCATTTTGGTTGTTCCAAATAGAACTTTAGAATTAAAGCGAGATCAAAATATAAACTTGAAACATAGTTAAAAGGCGAGTAATCTTGTACCAATTAAAAGGTCAAAGTTTTGGTTGTTCGAATTATAACTTTAGAACGAAAGCAAGGCAAACGATAATTAAAAGGAGAATAATTTTGTAACAATAACATATGTTGTGCAAAAATTGGTCCCTTTAATTTGGTCCAAGACGTTATGCTCCATCCATGGATCATTTTCCGTTCATACTCTTCGCCCCATATTCACTAAGAAAGTATCGCGTGGAAACAAAGTCACCATGGAAACTTTGTTAAACCCGTGTTTATAAGTTCTAAAAAGGTCCACCGACGACAAGGCTCCAACGAGTACCACACACCACAAGTCGATGCCCTAAAATGATGTATGTGAATGCTTAGTGGTTTTCATTTTGCATATGCTCTTTCGATATGTTGTAGATCGTATATGTTTTGTTGTGTACACATAAGGGACATGTTGTGATTCTGAACACACGTGTTACGCATGATTGATTTTATGTTTCAAATGCTTTTCTTAGTTATCGTGTGCAGCTTATTCACATGTCGATTGTCTTGGCTGTTCATCTTGGGTGTGTTGACACCCAGCGGCGGAGCCAGGTTTGGGCCAGGCCCCAGGCCAAATGGCCGAACAGTGTCGAAAACGCTACTGCACACGGGCCAAACAGTGCCAAACGCTACAGTGCTCCAAAGGAATTCTGGGCCACGCCCCGGGCCACGGCCAGGACTGCCCGGGGCCTGGCTCCGCCCCTGTTGACACCCATACTTATTTGTTGGAACCAATGGGCAGCTGTTGCATGTCAAAATTTTCTTTTGGTTGTACGGGCATGTTTAAATGTTGCAGTGACTAGATGATTTTCGACGGATCACAGGAAAGCAGCGATGTTTTAATCGCACGAGAGAAATGTTGCATGCAAAGGTTATCTGTTGCAGAAACCATAAAGCTTTAATATATTTTCACTAGCACAAAATGTACTCCCTCCATTTCGAATTAATTGACTTGCATTTGTACAAATATGGATATATCTATACTTGTTTAGTGTTTAGATACATTTGTTGCTAAACAAATGTGTGTCGACTAAATTGGAACGGAGTGAGTATTTCGTCACGAGCCTCCTTCATCTCTCTCTTTCACCACTGCATCCTGAAAGCCAGGCACGTGGCCATTAGCACAGGCGCAACCACAAAATCTCACCTTGGGCATTGATTTCCTTCTTCCCTCCCCTGTCCTTCTCCTCGTGTGCTCGGACGCGTCCTGCGTCACTCCCGCGTCCCAGCAAAAGGAACCCTCAAGAAGTAGCGAGCAAGAGGATCAAGATGGAGAACGACCTTGTAGCGGAGGCGGCGGCGGCGGCGGAGGCGGAAGGGGGCAGGTCGGATGGCGAGATATCCGTCAAGATAAGCTCTGAGGTACTCCGCTGCAGGATCTGCCTCGAGCCCCTCAGGCCACCCATCTTCAAGGTAATAATCGGTAGATGGCCACGCGCCGCAGCCGCATTGGCTCCTGTTCCTGCGCTGACTCTTTCACTCTTTCTGGATAGATGGATGCCTCTGTTTTTTCTTCTTCCTAAGAGTAGATCGATGTGCATGTTGGGAGTAAAAGCAAGAACTTTTATCCCTGGCATTGGCTGTAGGCTGTACGACATAATGCAACTCGGCAAGGTGAAAAATTCCACCCGGTTTCTCTGAAACTGATATGTAACATGTTAGCCGATTCACATTTGGGTGGCATAAATTGCAAAAATTCCAATTTTTCCATTCAGAGAAAGAAAGAAGTTGCGCTTACCTGTTTGGCTCATTGGCTGCTGCTGTTCTTGCTAGGATGACCAAATGCCCCCCTGTATGATCTTTGTTGTTGGTGTGTGAATACTGATTGTTTACTTAAGAAAATGAATACTGAATGTAGCAGTTGGGACTCAGTTTCTAATCTTGTGAGTTGTAGTGAAATGCTAGTTTAAACTTTAGAACGTACTGCATATAAACAGCAGGTAAAGTTGCCTGTCATTTTCTCTGAATTTAAGAGGCAGATGTCAGTGGATCAACATTATCGTGGTATAAATTGCAAGGCTTCAATTATACTTGATCAGCTGCTTGCGTTCTTGCTATAAGATTAGTAAATGGCACATTGTAGGATCTTAGTTTGTTGGTGTATCAAAGCTGAACATGTGGCGTTAAGACTCATTTTTCAATCTAGTGGGTAGTAGTGAAATGCTAAAAAAACGCAGGTGTTTATAGGGGATCACGTGATAGCGATGTAAAAAATCCCACCACATTTCGGCAACTATCTTATGCCCAGTTATTCGAAACGACGAGACCACAACGTGAGGTCTGCGGGGATGTTTGATATGATTAAAGAGGTTGGTAATTTATCCAATCGAAAAACCATACCGTTCTTAGAATCCCACATCTTCCGCAAAACGATGAGCACGATGAACGATCAGCTGGTCTCTTACTACAATGTAGGATCTTAGTTGTTGGTGTCTCAAAAGTCACTGAATATACTATGGAATCAACTTAGTTTCTGCCTAGTGGATGGTAGTGAAAATGCTAGTTTTAGCTATCTCTTGCTATGTAGATACTCTCTCCGTTCATAAAAGGATATCTCAACTTTGTCCAAAAGTGGATGTATCTATACATGAAACATGTCTAGATACATCCACTTTTGAGCAAACGTGAGACATCCTTTTGTGAACGGAGGGAGTAGATGCTAGTGTTCCTGCGCTTACTTTTCTACTCTGTGTGGACCAACGGATGCTTTTGTTCTTTCTTGTTCCCAAGAGCAAATCGATTTTGGTGCTTTTCTGATTGTTATTGGGAGAACTTTTTCTCCCTGAATATTAGCAGCAGCACCACACATACTGCACATGGGCAAAGGTGAAAGTTGCCTGCTGTTTATCTCAGTTTTAAGTATTTCAATGGATACAAAACTTAGGTGGCATAAATAGCAATTGTTCCTTTTTTGCCTTTCAAAGAAAGAAAGAAAATGTTGTATTTACCTGTTTGACTGGTTGTGTTCTTGCTAGAATAACCAAATATCCCCTTGCAGAAGCTATATTGTTTCCGTGTGAAAACTGGAAACTGAAAACTGAATGTCGCAGTTAGAACTCATTTTCTAATCTAGTGGGTAGTACTGACATGCTACTATAGCACATATTGCATATAGGCAGCAGTTAAGAGGTAAAGTTGCCTGCCTTTTTCTCTGAAACTTAATTACACTTGCTCAGCTGGCTGGTGTTCTTGCTGGGATTACTAAATTGGCACCTTGTAGATCTTGTCGGTGTCCCAAAGCTGAATGCAATTAGGACTCATCTAGTGGGTAGTACTAAAATGCTATTTTAATCCACAGACATACGTTAACTGTTGGTGTCTCCAAAATGAGTATAAATGTTTTTTTCCCGGCTGTTGTTGGGAATATAAGCAAGAACCTTTCTCCCCAATAGTAGTTATCAGGCTGTCCCACATACTATTAAGATGCGGATGTCTGTGGATTAACATTAAAGCAGCCTAAATTGCAGTTGTTCCATTTTCACTTTTAAAGATAAAGATTGTTTTCCTTCAAATAAAAGAAAGATAAAGATTGTTCGATTTGCTTGTTCGTCGGCTGCTGTTCTTGCTAAGATGACCAAATAGCTGATCTCTGTTATTTGTGTGTGAACACTGAATTAGCAGTTAGGAGACAATTTCCAATCTTTAGTACCGTAGTAGTGAATTGGTTTAGCTGGTCTCTTACAATGTAGAAACTTAACTGTGTGTCTCTAAACTGAATATAATCTTAGCTGTTGGTGTCTCTGCTACAAAACTGAGTAGCAGCCTGTTTTCAATCTAGTAGGTGTGTACAAGTGAAATTCTAGGTTGGCTGGTCGCCTGATCTCTTGCAATGCACTAAATGATCGTTATTCTTATGTTTCGTCTTGCATTACACTCTGCTCACTGTTGTTATGAACTGATGAAAGGATTAAGGATCGATGAGATGCATTGCACAATGTTTTGCGTTTCTCCAAATCATTTGTTTCTCCAATTTATTATTCACTCTCTATTGCTGCTGATTGTTGCTGATTGTTATGCTATTTTTCTTATATCTTTTTCAGTGTGAGGCTGGGCATGTTTTGTGTTGTGTGTGCATGGAAAAGCTCCGTGAGGTCGGGCATGCTTTGAAGTTGGGCATCTTCTGTGATCTGTGTTGCAAAATTACTAGCTTTTGCCATTGCGCCGAACTCGAGCAATTTGTGGACGCGGTCAAAGTGCCATGCTCAAACGAAATATATGGCTGCAATGAGATCATCAGATACCATGAGAGAGAAGCATGAGAGTGACTGTACAAATGCTCCATGCTACTGCCCAGAGGATGGCTGCAATTTCAGAGGGGCAACGCGTTGTCTTCTGGACCACTTCGGCACTGCGCACGGATGGTCGCCGACCAACTTCAGTTACAACAAACCTCTGAAGCTCTCCGTTGCTCATGACCACCGGTTCACGCTCCTCGTCGGGGAAGACCAGTCCATGTTCCTCCTGACCAACACTCTCACCGGCATCGGCAATGCCCTCACCTTGATCTGCATCAGGCCTCAAGAATCTGAACCGAACTACTCGTGCAACATCTCGGCTGCTCACGTTGTTGCTGGTGGAAAAGCCGAAGGGAGGCTCGTGTTCCAGAAGGATCCTCTCATGTCAAGCAGCTCACTGTCCGGTGGAGTTCAGTTGGGCAAGTTCTTCCTGCTGGTTCCCCCAGAACTTGCGGATAGCTCATCTGGTGAACTCACCGTACACATCCGCGTCGACAGACTCACGGCCTAGGGATCTCAGCTAGGAGTTGTAGACAGAGAATTCTGGGTCAAATACATCGCTTTGAATGACTGCACAAGGTGAAAGGTCCTTGTTCTACGCTGTTTAATTAACCCACGTAACGGAAGGAAGTAGGCTGTGTTTAGAAGACAGTTGTTTCAGAATGTTGCTTGATGTCGTTTGTAATGGTAGAAACTTACCTATCCAAACTCCAAACTCATGAGTGTCACGAGTGGCTGCTCTTGGTTATGTAAAGTAGCTCTGAATGTACTGATTGAAATATCAATTGAAGATTGGTAGAATGCAACTCACAACTGTAGTAGTAATGTGTCATGTCTGATCAGTTAGTAAGATGAATATTATGGCACTAGTATCTGGTCCAGGAGTTGTTGTAGACATAATATAATACTTAATTCTTCACTCCGCAATGCTCAAACGATCGATTGCACATTTTTTGTAACCATGGTGATGTTCGTAAGTTGGATACACTTTTCGCCGGAGTGGGTAGCACTAGCCCAAAATGCATTTCTTGACGAGCCTCATTCACAACTGACATCTGGACAGGCAGGCACGTAGCCATTCACACAGGCGCAATCACCCTCAGCAAAATCTCTCACCTTTGGCATTGGCTCATTGCCTTCTTCCCTCCCACCCACAAAGACAGAGCCCTCCCCTCTCCTCCTCGTCTGCTCCGAGGTGTCCGTCAGCCCCGCGCCCCAGTAAGAGCATCTCTCACATGGCGGAAGAAGTAGCGAGCAAGAGGATCGAGACGAAGAAGGACGACGGAGCGGTGGCGGCGGGGGAAGGTGGCAGGTCGGATGGCGAGATATCCGTCAAGATACACTCCGAGGTCCTCCGCTGCAGGACCTGCCTCGATCCCCTCAAGCCACCCATCTTCAAGGTAATCTTCGGACGGTGGCCAGGCACCGCAGCCGCATTGGGCTCCTGTTCCTGCGATTTTTTTTTCTCCCAATGGATGAATGAATTCCTCTGTTCTTTCTTCTTTCACTGCTAGTAGATCGATGTATATGTTCTTCTCACTGTTACTATATTAATTGCAGTTATTCCAGGTTCGCTTTTCAAAGAAAAAAGTTGTTCCATTTACTTGTTCAGCTTATTCTGTTCTTGCTAGGATGACCAAATGGCCCCTTGTAGAATCTTTATTGTTGGTATCTGAAAACTGAACGTAGCAGCTAGTACTCAATTTCCAATCTACTGGGGTAGAACTGAAATGCTAGTTTAGCACATACTGCATATAGACAGCAGTCAGCAGGTAAAACTGCCTGCCATTTTCTCTGAGATTTAATTACACTTGCTCGGCTGCTGGAGTTCTTGCTAGGATCTAAATTTGGCACCTTTTGGGATATTTAATCGTCGGTGTCTCAAAGCTGAGTGCGTAACAATTAGGACTCATTTTTCTAATCTAGTGGGTAGTAGTGAAATGATGGTCTCTTGATTGATTGTGTCTCAAAACTGATATGGTTTTCACAAACATAATAGAGGAGCAGCTTGTTTTCTGTCCAGCGGTGAGCCGGTGATAGTGGAATTCTTTCTTAAGTAGCTATCTCTTAGCATGTGTATATATGCTAGTTTACCACTGATCAGTCTATCGGCGCTCGTGGCACTGAAGAAATAGGCTTTCGCCCCGCTATATTAATATAGCAACAACACCGATACAAGAACCGATACAACAGAACAAACCAAAGAGAAGATTGGGGCAAGGAGAATGCTGGGGCAACAGCAGAAACATGCCCAAGAAAAAAAGAAAAGAAACGAAGGTCATGGTGAATCGACTAAACGAAAATGACCCACAAGCTCGTGGCACTTGCTTCGTGTTTCACATTTACTTCTTACTCTGTGTGGATGGATGGATGCCTTTACTATTTCTTCTTCCCAAGAGCAAATCGATTCAAAATGCTTGTTGGGAGCAACCAAAAAAAAAACTATTCTCCCTAGATAGTAGTGGCAACACTCATACTGCACACAGGCAATGCTGAAACTCTCCTGCGATTTTCTTTGAAATTTAAGAATGTCACTGGATCAAGGTTTAGGTAGCATAAGCTGCAATTGTTCCTTCTTTTGCTTTTCGATGAAAAAAAAATGTTGCGTTTACTTGTTTGGCTCCTGGTGTTCTAGCTACGATTACCAAATAGTCCCTACTCCCTTGTAGGCTTGTAGGGTCGTTATTGTTCTTATGTGGAAAGTGGAAAGTGAATGTAGCAGTTAGGAATCAGTTTCGAATCTAAGGGGTACACGTGAGATGCTAGTTTAGCGCATGTATTGCATATAGATAGCAGTCAATAGGTAAAGTTCCCTGCCACTTTCTCTGAAATTAAAGTATACTTGCTGAGCTGCTCGTGTTCTTGCTAAGATTATTAAATTGGCACCTTGTCGGATCGTGTTGCTTCCTCAATGCTGAATGCAGTTAGCACTCAGTTTTCAATCTAGTGGGTAGAGTTCAAATGCCAGTTTACATGATGTCTTACTATGTAGGATCTTAACTTTTGGTGTCAACTGAATATAATTTTCCATTACACAACTGAGTAGCATCCTGTTTTCAATCTAGTGGGTACAAGTGGAAGTCTAGGTTGTCTGATCTCGTACAATGCAGTAGTTGATTAATATCCTTCTGCTTCTACTTCTGCTTGCATCACACTCTGTTCACTGTTGTGCGTTTCTCCTAATCTTTTGTTTCTCCAGTTTATTATCCATTATGTATTGTTCCTGAAGGTTATGCTGATTTTCTTATATTTCTTCAGTGTGAGGCAGGGCATGTTTTGTGTTCTCTGTGGTTGGAAAAGCTCCGTGAGGTTGGGTACGCTTTGAAGTTAGGCATCTTCTGTTACGTGTGTTGCAAAAACACTAACTATCACCGTTGCACCGAACTCGAGCAATTTGTGGATGCCGTCAAAGTTTCATGCTCAAACCAAACATATGGCTGCAATGAGATCATCAGATACCATGAGAAAGAGAAGCATGAAAGCGAATGTACACATGCTCCATGCTACTGCCCAGAGGATGGCTGCACTTTCAGAGGGACAACATGTTCTCTTCTGGACCACTTCGGCACCGCACACGGATAGTCGCCGACCAACTTCAGTTACAACCAACCACTGAAGCTCTCCATTGCTCATGCCCACCGGTTCAGGCTCCTCGTCGGGGAAGATCAGTCCATGTTCCTCCTGACCAACACTGTGACCGACATTGGCAATGCTCTCACCATGGTATGCGTCAGGCCTCATGAATCTGAACTGAACTACTCGTGCAACATCTCGGCTGCTCACGTTGTTGCTGGTAGAAAAGCCGAAGGGAAGCTCGTGTTCCAGAAGGATCCTCTCGTGTCGAGCAGCTCGCTGTCGGGTGGAGTTCAGTTAGGCAAGTTCTTCTTGCTGGTTCCCCCGGAGCTCGCCGATAGCACATCTGGTGAACTCACCATACACGTCCGCATCGACAAACTGGTGCCATAGGGATCTTGGCAAGTAGCTGTGACAGAGACTTTACGGTCAACACATATGGATTTGTTGCAACTGACATCACTAGTAGAAGGAGAAAAGGCTGTTGCTCTATGCTGTTTAATTACCATGGACTGAAGGAAGTAGGCTGTGTTTAGAAGACAATTGTTTAGTTATGTAGCTTGTCGCGTTTGTAATGGTAGAAGCGAGCTATCCAATTGGAGATCAGTATCTTGCAAATCAGAGCTGTACTATTTGTCAAGTATGATCAGTTAGTAAGAAGAATATTATTGGTATTAGTATTTGATCCAGTGTTGTTGTAGATATATGAACCCTTAAATCTTCACTTGGTGATGTACATTGGATACGCTTTTACTTTGCCTTCTCTGCATTGCACAAACGACAGACTCTGAATTGCAAAATTGCAAGGTTTTTACAATTAAGTATCTGGGCCTCCAATTGGCGCTTCAGCCCCTGACCAAAAGTGAGTGGCAGCCGATGTTGGATCAGGTCCTGCATTGTGTCCCGGCATGGCATACAGGCATGATCGTGAGGGCTGGGAGGCTGACATTGGTTAAGTCGGTGGTGGCTGCAAGACCAGTGCATCAGCTATTGATCGCGGAAGCTCCGAAGTGGCTTTTGAGGAGATCGAGAAGTGGATGAGGGTTTTTTTTCTGGGCTGGATCTGAGCATGCTCTAGGAGCCCAATGTCTGGTTGCGTGGGAGAACGTGTGCAAGCCAGTCTGCTATGGTGGTTTGGGGATCAAGGATCTGAGGATACAAGGCCTTGCGCTTCGAGTACGTTGGGAATGGCTGAGAAGGACAGATGAGTCCAGGCCGTGGCTGAAGGATATGATGGCGGCCAAGGTGTTCGATAATCTGGTTCAGATCTCTGTTGGCGATGGCAAGAGGGTTCTTTTTTGGAAGGACAGATGGATTAGTGGTTTAGCTGTCAGAGATATCGCCCCCCTCCTTTGCAGTTTGGTTGTCACACGGGTAGCAAACAAGAGAACTGTCCATGAAGCAATGGTGGAAAACAGATGGCTGTTGGATGTTTCGCCACCCTTTTCGGAGCAGATGGCGGCACAATGCGTTCAGCTATGGATTGCTATTTCCAGGGTTCAGAGGGAGGATCAGAGAGGCGACGAGTTCGCTTGGAAATCTTGGACCTCGATGTCATAGACTAGCTGCGAAAACCAATTGGTGCCCTAAAATGATGTATGTGAACGGTTCACGGTCTTCATTTTGCATCTGCTCTTTCTTTACGTTGTAGATCGTATATGTTTTGCTGTGTATACATGAAGAACATGTTGTGGTTTTGAAGATTTGTTACGTTATGAATCAAATGTTTTCTTTAGTTATTGTCAGCGGCTTAATCACATGCCGCGTGTCTTGACTCTTCATCTTGGGGTGTTGAAATCCATACTTATTTGTTGGAACCAGTGAGCAATTGTTGCATGTCCAGATTTTGTTTTGGTTGCACTGTCATGTTTGAACGTTGCAACGACTTTAGAAGATCTTCGACGGATCACAGGAAAACAACGATGTTTTAATCACACGAGAGAAAAATGTTGCATACAAGGGTTATCTGTTGCAGAAATCACAGGAAAGCTTCCAAATATTTTCGCCGGAGTGAGTAGCACTCACCCAAAATGTATTTAGTCACGAGCCTCCTTCGTCTCTCTGTTTCACAATTCACCACTGACATCTAAAGCTTATAATTGTGGGGGGCTACGACGTTCACCAGCGATCAGGAAATTACGGCCGTAGATAAGGAATCACGGCCGATCTCAGCCGTCCGTTCGCGCGGTTTTTTTTTTACTGTGCCCGGTCCCACATGTCATTGACCTGGTGGCTGGAGAATCCAGTGCAGCTGCGGGCGCGGTGGCATTTGCCGTTATTCCGACGGAGCCGCGCGGGGCAAAATCGTCTTTTCGCGTCTGGGGTATATAAGCCGCGTTCCACCAGTGGAAAACCTAGCCGCAGCCGCCAATCCCCGCGTCCTCTCTCGCCGCCCAATCCCCTCGCGTTTCCCCTCCTCCTCCAATCCTCTTCCACCTCCGGCCCGGCCGCCACTGCTCCTCCCCACCACGGCCTCGTCGACGTCCTCCCAGCCGCCTCTCGCCCCTCTACCGTGCCTTCTGGACGGAGCCAGAAGCGGCCCGGACGGTGGCGGCCGCGGGCGGCCGGCGACCTAGCGGCGAGGAGGACGGCGGGGGTCGCGGGAGGGGAGGAGCAGGAGCAGGAGCACGGCAGCGGCGGCGGTCGGCGCGGCCAAAGAGGAGGCAGGGGAGGCGCGCGCGCGGGGAGAGCCAAAAAAATCCTGACCCGATCCAGATTTCCTCCCATTCGTGCGCTCTACCTCCACCTCGCCATCCCGAGCGCCGCCTCCTCCACTCCTCCGTCCAGACCCCCAAGCGTGGTAGTGCCGCCGTCCTTGGCGTTGAGGAGCATCCATCCCCGCCCTATCTCCGTCGTGCGCAGCAACGGGCGAACTCTGCCTCCTCCAACGCCGCCCCTGGCCCTCTTTGTTGTGGCGGCAGAAGAGAGAGCTAGCTGGCGAGGCGAACGGTCGGAGCGGCGGCGTGGTCGCCGGAGCGATAAGAGGTCCCAGCTGCGTCGGCGAGCAGAAGCTTGGAGGCGACAACGAGACCCGTCGAGGAGGTACGCTGACTGACCCCTCCCTCCTCCACTCGCTTTTCTCCCCATCTCCTCACTGCCTCGAACAGCTTATGTCCAGATCTAAACCAGCCAAGAAATAAGCAAGGACGTGCTTCCATCAGCAAGAAGGTACTCATGTTCATCTGATGATGGAGTTTTTATGTATTTTTGCAGGTTTGTTGAGGCGGAAGACGACGACATGATGCTGAGCTCCAGGAAGATGCAGGCGCTGGGTGAAAGTTTAGGGCGGTGGAGTAGTGTCTCAGGGACAGCGTGGAGTCTTACAAGGCCGGCCGTCAGGTTCCTCTAATCATCTAATGAGCGACTGAGCTTGAAGCGTAGTGTCAACAAACTGGAAGACGATGCAGGAGCGATCACGAGGTTGGTGTTGCTTCTCTTTGCACGTCTCGCTGTGTTCATGTGGACAAATCTGCGCATGCTAAGTGTTTGATGATATGTTTGTGAGAAATTGTTCTGTTGGCTGAATATTGCTTCGTGAATCCTTGCAAGATTTAGATATCAATTCAACCTCCAACAGTTTCGATGCTTCATCACCACCAGTGAGGTGCTCCTCCTCAACATTATACTGGGCAGGTACATATGCAACTTGAAAACAAATATCAAGAACACTGCCTATGTCGTGGGCATGATCGTTTTCTTAGTATGTTGCTCTGATTCAAAATATCTCTTTCATTCTTATCGTGATTTAAAGTAGTTGCCACCGGTGAGGACGGAGAGATGAAGGTTCGAGATTGGTGTTGCCGCGTGGGTCATGGTCGCTGCTCCACAAGGAAACGATGCAAAGGTCGGAGACGGCCCAAACAACTGGTCATTTTTATTTGCTTAACTTTCTTATTTTCATCAGGTTTTGTTCTACTGCATATTTGTAAAATATTCTTAACTCAAACTGTACGTTTGTGCTGATATCCAGGAGAAGCAGCAGTAGGCGACGAAAGGGACTGAGAGGCGGGTCACTAGGCAGCAGCAGCCGGCCGTGGTGAGGATGAGCAACAGCAGCACGCCCAACCTCCATGCTTGGTGAGTCATCTCGCTCTCTAAGCAGTGCTGGATCCTTCCAAAGTGTCATCATCTTTCACGGCACCCTTCTCCGTGAATGATGTGGTTAATATTTTTGTTCAAATCTGACATCGTGCTCTTGATACTTGTATCTACATTTTTTCAGAGATTTAGCAAGAAGTTTTTTGCATCTGCAGGGACTAGGCATGGAATTGGACATCAAGCTAATGTGGGTGTTCCTCTTCGACACTGTTCACGACTAGGCCTTCTCGCATGCTGCTGAGCTTAGGGCATACAAATTTTGATACTGACCATAGGTTAATTGATATCAAGATGAAGGGTAGATAATCACCTCTAGATATATCAGCAAAACCTGTTTCTCCAATTTAAAAATATAAATTTTGTTTTTCATTGGCTGTTACTAAGTGTTATTATTCCCACTGAAATCAGTATTTGATAGGTATTTTTAGCTTAGAGCTCAGCTTACAAATTGTCTGCAGCTACAGATGCAAGTGATTCTGCTAATTAATGTTTTGTGATGCTGCCAAAAGGGTTGATACACCAGCAAAAATCGATTTGGGCCCCAAGCCATTGGTCACAAGGGTCTAGCTCGCTGGCTGATTATGATCTTCTGTTTGCTTTATTGTAGTCACTGTGTTAGTTTTTATGTGATTCTCATGGCCTTGGAAGCACCTGGTTTTATACAATCCTGTTCCGCTATATGGTCTTTGTCGTCAAAGTTGTGTACTTCCGATCTTTAGTAATGGAACCTGTTTAATGTCAATCCAAAATGGGACTATGCAGGTGCCTCTAGACGTGTATATGCAAGGAAAAACGGTTTAGAAATCTAAAATGCTTCCTACGGGCAAAGGTAACCATGTCCTGTTCTAAGTACAAATGTCTCGGTTTCTGGATTGATAGAAATTCTGCTAACTTGTGTTTTATATTGGGATTGAAAAGAGATGGCCAATAGAATCTTTTCTGAATTTAATACTTCAAAAAGATGGTCATCGTGTTGTTTCATGTACTGTTTTATATATACAGAATGTTCCATGACTGCATTTCTCTATTACATTTTGTTTGCCAATAAATGCTAAACTGAATGATCTCTTGCTATTTTCATTGTAACTACATATTGTTGAGCTTATTTCCATTTCTTCTCCTCTCTTTCAATTTCTTAATTTCTATCGTTGATTTGCATATTGAGTCAGCTACGTTTTAGTGCACTTCCGCTCCAGGTTATGATTACTTCAAACTTTTGCATCCTGTTTTTCTTGCAGTCTTGATGAAAAGAGGCACAGATCTGGGGATACTAAGTCATGTGGTGAGAAGCGGTTCTTGCAGACCATTTTCAATCTGGCCATAGAGCTGAGTGTCGAAGATGTGGTGATAAAGAGTGGGCTGGAAAGAGGAAAAGATGGCAGCTACGAGCTCATTTTTTAAAATCTTCATCCCAGGTCATTGGTCATTTCTCTCCCGTTCGTCCGCCTTCTCCTCCAATTTTTCTGTAAGTAAACAACCATCAGTTGCATACATCCATTTCCTAATTCTTTTGAGAAGCATATTATTCAATCCTTATACTGGCCACGTACTAAACTTGTGCTTCCTGTGGACTCAAAAGTATTTATGCTTGCAATATATTGTATAAATCTTTCAGTATACGCATAGGAAGGCGCTCCATCAACAAGGCACAAAATACATTCGGTATTTGGCCTTTTTTTGCATTGACAATTAGCCCGTAATTAGTCATGTACTCCTCCTACTTACTCTTCTGATTAGTTTGCATTGATTTTCTTCCTTTTGGTAATATTAATCATGTGTTTTACTAGATTGATGCCGTCTATTTGTGTATAGTTTTTAACTTAATTCCTTTGGTTTTCTCCATAACAACATAATGAGTGGCCTAGCATTGTAGCTCACCCTTGTCATTATATGATGATTACAGCTTGAAAGTAATTCTCTAGCAGAGATTATATAGTTATGTCGACCTTACTCCTGTAATCCATCTTATGAAAAGGATGAAGGAGATGTTCATGCAATAGTAACGCCGATGATGTACCATGCTTCCTGTACTAATATGTTAATTTGGGGTTTGCTTGGTGCTGTGTGTTAGCCCACGTGATCTGCTAGGTATCTATCTTCCTCTCTTTCTGACCATGTGTCCTGGTTTCTATTTTAGTTTTGTATGGCCATGTGTGCTATTTTTACGTGCCTAATGGTATTGCTTCCTTGATTTATTGCCTCTTGAGTTGGTTGGTTCATTTTTCAAATTTTGTTATCCAGCTTCTCATGTTTACCTAAACGGTTGCCTTGACTAAATTGCTGAATTCTGAACCATGATACTGTCCAGTTTCAAGTTACTTCCGTGCTCTATTACCTGCTTCTAAAAAATGCAGAGATGGTGAATTCATTACTATATATTTAGTTGGTGACTAAATATTTTAAACTGCTTCTCATATTTGGGCTCTGCCTTTAAAAGTTTAGATAGTTTGGTTATGCTTCTCTTGGTCAGAAATAGATCAGCTCTCTCTTTTCCAGAATACAAATAAAAACCATGTCCATTGAGGGAGGAGGCCTTTACAAAACAATAGACTATTACGGTTGCTTTATGGGCTCTGTAATATAGTATACCTTATCCCATTTGAGATGTTGGTATTTTGAAAGTATCTACCTGTTCAAAAAAATAGCATTTATGGCAAACTCGATATTATCACGCTAAAGCATCACACTTCTCGCAGGGTCACGGTTTTCTCGGGCTCAGCCGTCATCGGCTCCGCTGTCTGGCACCTGCTAGTTATATACTTCTCATGTGCTTACCTATAATTGATGTTTCTGCTTATGGTCTTGGTGTTGGTTGATGTTAGTTTGATTTTGATGAAAGGTCGTGTATATGGTATTGAATCCCCGCCCATTCTTCTTTGTTTTGCAGAGCATTTTGTTACTGGACCCTGTGGGGGAAACGTGTTTGGGAATCTAATGATTTTATTTTGGGATGCCATATATATCTTAGGTTATTGTGAGCTTCACTACTGAGTGCAGACCTTAGATTGGCTATTCGACATTGACATACTTCACTTGAATTTCCAAGGCCTAGCTGAATACTTTCTCTATTTGATTTCTTTGTAGAATTATTGTGGTCAGAGCTAGAAGATAGCAAAATTTTAATGATTCATAAGTATTCAAAATTGCAAATTTAGATCTTCAATAGTGAAGCAGGTATATGTTGGCATGTTATTTTACACTAAAAATCTTTAATACCCTTGTGCAGTATCAAAGACATTTGATCAACTTCAGTTGTGCGCACAGCTTTATTCCAAAAAACTATAGAACGAGTATGCGCATATATATTCTAGCATTACAGAGTTGATCCGAGATGCTTTTAAAATATAACTCCTTTTCTTTTCATGTGTGTTATTTCTCGTGGTTGTTATCTAAGGGAATAACTGCCATGGAAATAAGAGATTCTTTATGTCTATGCTACATATATATTCTCAGATCGATTGAGCAACTACATATGTAGAATAATTTGCTAGCAAAATCATGTGATCTGGTAATATGTGTTACGTTATTCGGTTGATAACATATCAAGAATTTCTTCCAAGCAACAATGGTGGTACTGTGGTTGCCACCATTGTTATGTTCATGCAGATCCGCACACGTATATCTGTAGTAATTCACTCTGTCCATCCAGAGTTGCAATTAGACTGACATTTTACCTACCCAAATAACATTGCTTAATGTACCCACAGTACTAGGCTCGCAATTTTATTTCTAGGCTGAACCAGCAAAGACTCCTTGATGCTATATGGTTGACTAAAATCTTGAGAGGAACAAAGCTTACAACTTCTCTTTCTACTTGGTGTCTTCTAATTCTTGTCGGACTATTCTCACATGAACATTGATAATATCACAATTGATCATTTAAGTTTAGGGTGTGATGAGACAATTTGCACGATATCCTGCTATGTGTTTCTTATTGTTTTCGGTGTTTCCTTCTTGCAGCTACCATCAGGTGTGTTTCTCGAAAAAAAATCCACGATTATTTCTCCTGACTTACCAGATTCGCCGCATTTGACCTCACCTAGGTAGCCATACCCATCTCTTTCTCCTGATTTGCCTCCTCCCCTCCTCTCTTTTAATTTAATCCCCACAACTTCTCTTTTTACCTGTGCAGATGCTTATTAATCCATGCCTATGAGGTGCAGCCCCTTTTCTATGTTGTTCCATGGCACCAATTGTCTGCGTTCGCTAGCCTTTTCTTCATTTTAATTTTCATTTATACAACAACGTATGTGGTTTGGCTGAATGTTTCGTTAAAGTTTCTTATAGATTTTCTTCATAATTTGTTGCTTATGATTTAGGTTGTTATGATGAATGCATTGCTTAGAATAATACGATCGTGCTATTCTTCAGCCCTTGCTATTTAATTTTCTCTGAATAATTGGTTGTTTGTCCACTGGAAATGTGTAGACTGTATGATTTGCATTCATGTAGACCTTATTAGTTCTCAATTTGATTTTAATTTGATATTTTTGTTCAGTTACATGTCTTATATTAGATGACAATCTGTGGTGAATATATGACGTGGTGAATATATGACTGAAGCAAGTTTTAGGTTTTATATTAGATGTGGCATGTATTTAGTTTTCAAAGAGAAAGATCGCAAAGGATCTGTGTATATAAGATGAAGCAAGTTTCAGGTTATCTTATGCTCTTTCTCACTCTGTTTTTTTATAATAGCCATACTAAAAACTGCTATTATCTTATTGGCTATTTCACTTCTATAATCTTTCACTTTACCCTATTGTACTGCAAGTTCCATTCCAAGTTTTTGTTCTCAATTGATTAATACTTAGTGATGTTCAAAAAGTATATATTAGCTTTATGTGTCTCTGAAGGTAGTTTGTTGTGCATAAAAATTCCCTGTAGCTGGCGGCTGTCCTTTTAGTTCTGCTCGAGTTCGATCCATGCAACTGATGGCGTCCCTGCAGCAGCAAACCAACAAGAAAAGACTTAGGATGCTATTGCCGAAGGTTTGGCCAAACCAAACCTTTTGTTGTTTCTATAAACAAAACTACATTCTTGATTAATTCTGAACTTTGTTCCTGCAGTATGGACTTATTTTGCCTATACATAGTCTTTGTCCGTGACTACCCCTGCAACCATGGTCGTTAGCATTTTGGTTCCGCCATCGTCTCATTGTTAATGCTGTTGAGACCAGTTGCGCTGACTTTTCAAATCGTTATCAGTTACATGAAACTCATTAGGTGTTTGAAATGGTGTTTCCGAACTGATCATAACTTATGTATTTAGTACTACTGTGTGTGCACAAATATTATGTACACCTATATGGAACTTTCGTAATGCCATCTTATGTTATGTCAATATGGTGTACATTTCTATATTAATTTTCATGTGTACTGCAGCATTACTTTCATATTCCTATTTCTTGAAATTTTGATTTTGATTGTATAATATGATGATTGTTGATTTCATAGGATCCTTAAAATATGCTTCCAATCAATTATCATCCTAATTTGCCTATACATGTCGATATAAACCATTTTTTTAATAATCTGTATAAAATGTGACAGCCACGGGCAAGAAATTGAAAGAACCGACAAACGCCGCGCGGCGAGCCGCGCCGTTCGAATCTAGTTTGTGATAGCCAGGCACGTGGCCATTCACGCAGGCGCAACCACCCTCAGCAAAATCTCTCACCTTGGACATTGATTTCCTTCTTCTCTCCCCGGCTCCCAGAGCCCTCCCCCTGTCCTCGTCTGCTCCGACGCGTCCTGCGTCCGAAGTCCGAACAAGAGCAACCCTCCCATGGCGGAAGAAGTAGCGAGCAAGAGGATCAAGATGGAGAAGGACATTGGAGCGAGCAAAGACGCGGCGGCGGCGGCGGCGGAAGGGGGCAGGTCGGATGGCGAGATATCCGTCAAGATAAGCTCCGAGGTCCTCCGCTGCAGGATCTGCCGCGAGCCCCTCAAGCCACCCATCTTCAAGGTAAATAATCGGTCGATGACAACGCGCGGCAGCCGCATTCGGCTCCTGTTCCTGCGCTTACTCTTTCAGTCTCTGTGGATAGATGGTGGATGCCTCTGTTTTTTCTTCTTCCTAAGAGCAGATCGTAAGATCGATGTGGATGTATTTGTCCTTGTTTTTGGGAGTAAAAGCAAGAAAATTTATCCCTTGTAGTGGCTGCAGGCTGTAGAACATAAAGCACATCGGGAAGGTGAAAGAATTCCAGCCGTGTTCTCTGAAATTCACCTGTGATATTCAGTCGATCAACATTTGGGTGACATGCATTGCAAAAATTAGGCTATTCAAAATAAGGAATAAAGAAATGTTGCATTTAACTGTTAGGCCACCTGCTCTTCTGCCTAGGATGACCAATTGCCCCCCTGTAGGATTTTGTTTTGGGTGTGTGAATACTGAATGTTTACTTAGTCAAGTGATTTCCTCAAAAAAACTTAGGCAAATGAATACTGAATGTAGCAGTTGGGACTCAGTTTCTAATCTAGTGAGCGGTAGTGAAATGCTAGTTTTGACTTTATAACGTACTGCATATAGACAGTGGGTAAAGTTGCGTGACATTTTTTTTGAAATTTAAGAGGCATAAATTATGAAACTTATAGTGCCATAAATTGCAATGCTTCCATTATACTGGCTCAGCTGCTTGTGTTCTTGCTATAGTATTAGTAAATGGCACACTGTAGGATCTCAATTTTTGGTGTGTCAAAGCTGCACATTTGGCAGTTAGGACTCATTTGTCAATCTAGCGGGTAGTAGTGAAATGCTTACAAAACGCTGCGTTTATAGGGGATCGCGTGGTAGCGATGTAAGAATATCCCTCCACAGCAACTATCTTATGTCCAGTTATTCGAAACGACGAGACCACAACGTGAGGTCTGTTGTGATGTTTGATATGATGAAAGAGGTTGGTAAATTTTCTGATCGAAAAACCATAGCTTTCTTTGATTCCCGCATCTTCCACAACACAATGAGCAAGACGGACGGCCAGCTTGTCTCTTACTGCGACTCTATGATGTAAGATCTTAGTTTTTTGTGTCCCAAAAGTAAACTGAATATGGTTTTCCATAACATAACTGAGGAGTCGCTTATCTTCTGCCTAGTGAATGGTAGTGAAAATGCTAGTTTTAGCTATCTCTTGCTATGTAGATAGATGCTAGTGTACCAATGATCGTTCAGTCAGCACCCGCGATTTTTTATTCTTGTTCGTGTGCTTACTTTTTACTCTGTGGACAATTGGATGCCTTTGTTCTTTCTTCTTCCCGAGAGTAAATCAATTTTGGTACTTTTGTGGTTGTTATTGCGAGAAAATTTTCTCCCTGGATAGTAGCAGCAGCAGAACCACACATACTGCAAATGGGCAAAGGTGAAAGTTGGCTGTTGTTTATCTCTGAAGTTTAAGTATTTCAGTGAATCAACGCTTAGGTGGCATAAATTGCAATTATTCCTTTTTTGCCTTTCAAAGAAATAAAGAATATGGTGCATTTACCTGATTGGCTGGTCCTTTTCATGCTAGAATTACCAAATATCCCTTGTAGAAACGTTATTGTTTGTGTATGAAAAGGGAAACGTGAATGTCACAGTTAGGACTCAATTTCTAATCTAGTGGGTGGTACTGACATGCTAATTTAGCATATATTGCATGTAGGCAGCAGTTTGGAGGTAAAGTTGCCGGCCATTTTCTCTGAAACTTAATTACACTTGCTCCACTGGCTGGTGTTCTTGCTAGGATTATGGAATTGGCACCTAGTAGATGTTGTCGGTGTCCGAGCTGAATGCAATTAGGACTCATCTAGTGGGTAGTGCTCAAATGCTAGTTTAAGCTGCTGTATGTAGGACGTAAACTGTTAGTGTCTCCAAACTGAGTAAATTTAGATATTTTTTCTGACTGTTGTTGGGAGTAAAAGCAAGAACCTTTTGTCCCCGATAGTAGCTGTCAGGCTGTAGCACACACAATTAAGATGCGCATGTCAGTGGATTAACATTTGGTCAGCCCAAATTGCAGCTGTTCCATTTTCACTTTCAAAGATTTATATTGTTTTCCTTCAAAATAAAAGAAAGATGAAGATTGTTTGATTTACTAATTCGGCTGCTGCTGTTCTTTCTAGGATGACCAAATAGCCGATCTCTATTATTGCTGTGTGAACACTGAATTAGCAGTGAGGACACAATTTCCAGTCCTGTCGGTAGTAGCGAATTACTTGTTTATCTTGTCTCTTACTATGTATGATCTTAACTGTGGTGTCTCCAAACTGAATATAATCTTAACTGTTGGTGTCTCTGCTACACAACTGTTTAGAAGCCTGTTTTCAATTTAGTAGGTGTGTACAAGTGAAATAATAGGTTGTATGATCTCTTAGAATGCACTAGATGATCGATATCCTTATGTTTCATCTTACATTACACTCTGTTCACTGTTGCTATGAACTGATGAAAGGATCGATGAGAGGCATTGCACACTGTTTTGCGTTTCTCCAAATCAATTGTTTCTCCAATTTATTAATCATTCTTTATTGCTGCTGATTGTCATGCTAATTTTCTTGTATTTTTTTCAGTGTGAGGCTGGGCATGTTTTGTGTTGTGTGTGCATGGAAAAGCTCCGCGAGGTTGCATATAATTTGAAGGTGGGCACCTTCTGCGATCTCTGTTGCAAAAACACTAGCTTTTACCGTTGCGCCGAACTCGAGCAATTTGTGGACGCCGTCAAAGTGTCATGCTCAAACGAAACATATGGCTGCAATGAGTTCATCAGATACCACGAGAAAGAGAAGCATGAGTGGGAATGTACACATGCTCCATGCTACTGCCCAGAGAACGACTGCAGTTTCATAGGGGCAACATGTTGTCTCCTGGACCACTTTGGCACCGCGCACGGATGGTCGCCAACCAACTTCAGGTACAACATACCACTGAAGATATCCGTAGCTCCTGACCACCGGTTCACGCTCCTCGTCGGGGAAGACCAGTCCATGTTCCTCCTAACCAACACTCTGACTGCCATTGGCAATGCTCTCACCATGGTCTGCGTCAGGCCACACGAATCCGAACCGAACTACTCGTGCAACATCTCGTCTGCTCACGTCGTTGCTGGTGGAAAAGTCGAAGGGAGGCTCGTGTTTCAGAAGGATCCTCTCGTGTCGAGCAGCTCGCTGTCGGGTGGAGTTCAGTTGGGCAAGTTCTTCCTGCTGGTTCCCCCGGAACTCACCGATAGCTCATCTGGTGAACTCACTGTACACATCCGCATCGACAGACTCGTGGCCTAGGAATCTCAGCAAGGAGTTGTAGACAGAGAATCCTGGGTCACACGTAACATGGCTTTGAATGGCTGCACAAGGTGAAAGGCTCTTGTTTTATGTTGTTTAATGGCCACGTAACTGAAGGAAGTAGGCTCAGTTTAGAAGGTAACTGTTTCGTAATGCAGCTTGATGTCGTTTGTAATGGTAGAAGCTTACCTATCCGAACCCATGACTGTCATGAATGACTGCTCTTGGTTATGCAGAATAGCTCTGAATGTAGTGATTAAAGTACTAACTGAAGATCAGTATCTTGCAACTGAAAATTATACTATATGTTATGTATGATCAGTTAGTAAGATGAATATTATTGGTGCTAGTACTAGTTCCAGAAGTTGTTGTAGATGTGTATAAACGCGTAAATCTTCAATTGGTGATGTTGGTATGTTGGACACACTTTTGCATTGCCTTCTCTGCATTGCACAAACGATAGACTGCATATTCCTGTAACCATGCTCTGTTATTTTGGTACCATGCATAGAAGTCCTCAGGGTCTTCAAGTCCTTAGAAAAATATTAAATTTTTCTTTGAAGAAATGGGCCGGTAGAGGAACAGCATATTTCCAATCGACCATTTGGCCGCCGATTGATACAAGAATCAAATCAAGAGATGGCGTTTTTACCCAATAATTTCCCTTGTAACAGTACTGTATTTTGTTTGATTTTTTTTTGTTTCGAACAACCAGAGAATATTTTCAGAGTGTAAGATTAAACGGCATGCCTACAAAGCTTATCCAACAAACATTAATTCCAAAAGAAATTACTACCTCCGGTCCAGATTAAGCTTCGTAGAAACATAACTACATAGTAACATAGCTACCTTTCAACGCTAAATCAACGACATGCTTTTCGGATCCGAGGGAGTAGAATTTTGTGTTAAAAGAAAACAGGAAGCATATATACTGCAGTGAGAGCCAAAGGATTACTATACTATCGAAGCATTGTAGGACTACGTACATGCTACCGAACTGTTTTCTCCTGATAAGGAAACAGTCGATGTGTCATTGCCGATCGATCGTCTCGACCTGCGTGAGCGTGACGAGCGTGCAGATCCAAGGTTGTCCAAGGTTTGACAGACTGTCCGAAGTTGATCCAAGGTTTTAAATTTCGTTTTATGTATTTTACCATCCCCGAACAAAACTGTCGAGATTCGCTGTATCGGGATTTTTTTGGAAAAACTCAGACGAAATGCTCAAACCAAAATTTAAATTTAGGAACAAACCTATCTTAACGAACTCGTTCACTCCTGGCGCTAGGGTGCCTGCATATGTTTTATGGATTAGACCGCTACTTACAGTGGTTACCGTTTAAAAAAAAAATCAGTGGTTAAGGTCAGCTGAATTTTAAAAAATGGCCACTAGGCGCCTCAGAGCGGTGTACATTGCACCATTTAAATCGGTGTCTAGTTGACCTGCAGCTTGAGAGTTCTGCATCTCATTCCTCCTGCAATGCAACGCTAGATCCAATCTGGCTCTGCGGAAACCTTGCATCTGCCATCGTCGTTGTGCCGTTCCGGTAACTCTGAATTCGAGGCCCATTATCCACGTAAGCTACCATTCCCTTGCTGTTTTAACTTGCTAGGTTTCCTCTGTTTACCTTTAGAGATCGGTGTTTCTTTTTCTCTTCTGCAATCCACTAATTTACCTCGTATATTTGAACCTGGTACGTTTACATGTTTGTTGTTGCTAGATCAGGAAGCATCATAGTTGAGTGATTTGCAAATTGGTTGTATGTATATGTTCATATCATTGGTTAAAATAGATAAGTAATCGGATTTTCTTACCACAGACTTTTGCAGTGTTGGATAACTATTCATTAGAGGGAAAAAAGAGATCTAGTTACTCATTGATCAACCACTTAAATCATCTCTCCATACTCCACCAGCAAGCGGCCGAATAATCAAAGAAAGAAGGTAAGGCTACATCTTCATCACTTCATGCCCTGTGTCTCCCCGTTAAATATTTGACTATTTTTTTATGTGGTACCATTTTGAACTAAAAGTAATTTCGTTTATATGTACAAATCAGCTTTCTGGAATCATGGCATTGGCCGTATTCATGAATTGTGCTGAGATATTTTCCAACTTCAATGCATGTCATGAATTCTTTAGCTGGACGACATCATGCATCAGAACGGCCATACGTAATCGCAAAGCTGCACAATTGCGAGTCAACGATGAAACTGAGAATCTGGACCCCAATGTTGGGCAGCTGGAGGCTGGTCTTTGGAAACTGAAGACAACTATGCCCAGGATGCTTAACCTCATTGATCAGGCTGAGTGGCAAAGCCATAAAAAACAAGCGGCTGATCTCCTCCCAGATATCAAGGATGCAGTGTACGATGCAGAGGATCTGCTTGATGAGTTTGATTATTATGCGCTGAAGTTGAAGGTTGAATCAGGCAAAAGTTTAGGACATGATCAATTTGATAATAGCTTTCTGGAGTTCTTTGACAGTGCTGCATCCAGTGATTACATACGAAAACTCAATGACATTCAAGCAAAACTAGATCATGTCCATGCTCAGTTCATGGCTATGGGATTGCACCAAGCACTACAGAAGTTCGATAAATTAGTTAGGCCAGAAACAAGTTCTTTCTTTCGTGAGCCAAAAATAGTTGGTCGTGAAAAAGAATTGAAGCAGTTGGTGGGAACACTCGGAGTTTGTGGTGTACGGAAGAGAAGGACTGAAACTGAAGTAAGAATGACCGAGTTGCACGTGCTGCCAATATTTGGCATGGGAGGTGTTGGAAAGACAACAATGGCTCAACAAATCTGCAACGATGCACATGTGAAGAAGCACTTTCACTGCATAATTTGGACATGTGTTTCAGATGTTTTTGACATAGAAAGGTTAACCAAAGAGATTATAGAGCGTCTGGGAGGAAGTACGTCACCTTCCGATAATTTGGATGGTCTTATGATAAAACTAGAAAAATGTGTTATGTCCAAAAGGTTCTTACTCGTCCTTGATGATATGTGGGATGATGTATTGGAACAAGATGGAGGGGGATGGAGGATGTTTCGTGAACGTTTGGAAAATGGTGCTCAAGGAAGTAGGATTTTGGTTACCACTAGATCTCCCGAGGTTGCTAATCTTGTTGGCACTGTGAATCGTTATGAGTTAAAGGGCTTACAAGATGATATTTTGGGATTTCTTCAAAGTATGTGCATTTGGATCCATGAGTTCTTGCAACAACCGGAAGTCACTAGAGTGCATCGGTAAAAACATACTTACAAAGTTGAGGGGTTCCCCATTGGCTGCCAAGACTATTGGGCGCTTATTGAGAATGGACCTAAGTACATCACATTGGGAAAATATAATGCAAAGTGAACTCTGGCAATTAGAACAAACGCCGACAGACATTTTGCCAGCCCTTCGACTGAGTTATATGTACCTACCACAAAAGTTGAAGAGATGCTTCTCAATCTGTGCAATGTATCCCAAGGATCACAAATTTGAGAAGGATTTGCTATATCATATTTGGGTTGCACAAGGATATGTGGCGGATCACGAAGAAGCATCACTGTGCTTTGATGCCCTTGCAAATCGATCATTTTTTCAGAAAGCATCTCCATACAGTAAGAAGTATGTAATTCATGATTTGATGCATGATACAGCACAACTTGTCTCAAAGGATGAGTGCTTCACCATAAAGCATGTGAGTGACATAGACAAAGTCCCCTCAAATGTCCGTCATCTCTCAGTATTCGGAAACGGAAATGTTAATTGTTTTGAACTGAAGAGAATATGCGACAAGAAAAAGTTGAGGTCCCTAGTATGCGATGAATCCTCTAGCAGTGCTGGAAATTTTGCTGCGTTGATTGACTTTTGTTTCAGTGAATTACCGAAAATCCGAGTATTGAGATTAAAGGTTTGCAATGTACACAAGCTACCAGCGAGCATGGGCAACTCAAAGCATCTGCGTTACTTTTGTTTATTTGGGAGTTATAATTGTGTCACCCTTCCTTCATCGGCTTGTCGTCTGCATCATCTCAAAATTATAGAAAGTGACATTTCTTATCGTGAAGGGTTTCCTCGAGGCTTCAATGATGCCGTCAGATTACAAGAAATCAAATCACGTGGCTTTCAGTATAAGAAGTACCGCTCTGACAAACTCTGCCTAACTTGGCAGGGCATACGGGATCGAAAGATTTTGGAAAGCCAGATGGAAATGGAAGGTATGCCCCACTGGAATATGCAGCATTTGTGTATATGGTATTATGGAGGTGAATCTTCTCCTAGCTGGTTCCGGCCCAATGTCCTGACAAGGTTATGTTCACTTGAACTTTTTTGTTGTGGGACATTTAAGAGCGTGCCGTTCTTTGGCCAGCTAGAGGGATCAGTTGATAATGCAGCAGGGTCAGGCAACCTTAATCATCCTCAAGAGTTAGTTCAAGGATTCTCATCCCTCACTAGGATAAGTATTTTGTGTTGCCGGTCGTTAATATCTATTCCTTTGCATGTGTGGAGTAGCAACGTTCCATCCCTGGAGGAACTAGATATTGATTTTTGCGAATCCCTTGAATCAATAGGCGCATGTGAAGAAAGTACTAGTAGCAGCGGCGGAAGTGGTGTTAAAGGATTCTCAGCCCTCAGTAAGATACGTATTCGGCGGTGCAAAAAATTGTTGAGTCTTGATGAATTCCTGACGCCAGATTATCTACCTGCCGTGAAAACCGTTTCTGTTACTGAGTGTGAAGAGTTGACATCCCTGTCGGTTGATAGGCTCGACATGTTGCATGATCTGGAAATTGCACACTGTCCCAAGTTGATCTCGCAGAGGGTAATGGCATTTCCGTTCTCTCTGAAGAAGCTCCTATTGGGGTATTGTGATGGCATAGAATCCATCAACATCAACAATAGTCAGTTAATTATTTCTTCAGAACTAGAGGAACTGATCATTTCGGCGTGTCAAGGTCTCAAATACATTGGTGGTGCCATCGCTATTGATAAAATAAAGAATGTGTCAATATCGGAGTGTCCCAATCTCAAGGATATACAACAACCACTCAGTCGCAGGTATGCACAGAGACCTCCAATTTAATTACCGTATGCACGTATTTTGTTCTTAAAACTAAATCCATGGATTGCTAAATATCGTTTTATCGCTCCCAAAAGAATATTTTCGGCTCATTGATCTTTTTAATCTGTCTAGCCCAGTTATGGGTACATGAAAAGAAAACTCTAATGAATTGTACTTGTTCTGACTCCATGTCCAAATAGATGTCATTTATTTTTTAGGTTTGCAGTTAAACATTCAAGGCTTTAATATGAAACTACTAATTCATATTCAAGAACTAATCTTTTTGCATTGATATGAGTAGTTCTTTACCTGAAAAAGTTCATTTGTTGTTTGTGCTAGTGATTCAATCCCACAGGTAGGAACGAGTACTAGGGGCAATTCGAGGGGAAGAGGGAGAGCAAGGAACAATGCAAATCTAGCAGAAGCAACTGCCAGAGGCAAAGCTAAAGGAAGGAAGAGGAGTGCGGATACAAGCACATCTGCAACAGGAACTCATGATGTTGCAGACGATGACATAGGCAGAGGAAGAGCAAAAAGAAAGACCACATAGAACACATGCCGAGCTGAAGATCCAATTCCTGAAGAAATCCCAAATACGCAGCAGATGAGACTATCTAGTTGATTGCAGTTTATCTTTTGAATGTTAGAACCTAAACTTGATGTAATGTTAGAACTGAAAGTAGTGTTGAATGTTCTCTTTTGAATTTCTTGTCACTTTGCAAAAATGTTGCCTGGTTTATTTTGTAGATTTTCCTGTCACTTTGGTGTCACTATGAATGTGATTTTTTTGTCAATTTTAATGTGCTGGAATGCCTGTAAATTTTCCTGACGCCTATAAAAGTATATTGCATTTATATGTACTGAACGTGCCAAACTATCAAACTGTCATTTTCACACTATACTAACCCTAGCAAGATACAAGTGTTTCAGAACAAGCACACTTATTTTCGAAATGTCAATGTTAACAGTTAGCTATCAAATGAGAATAGGGTCACCCGTTGCGCTGCCCTTTTAAAAACGCTTCGCTCCTACGATTGCTCCCAGGCGATCGCTAGGAGCCAACCCCCTAGCCACCAGCCCGACCCTGTGCGGCCACGCCGGGCCGCACCGGGCGGCCACCGCCGGTGCTCCTCTTGCCATCCCCTAGGTCCTCCCCATCCCGCCGCCGCCGGGATGTCGCCGGGCTTGGCCTGTGCGGCGCGGCGGCGGCGGATTTCCTTGGAAGTCGTTTCGGAGGGTGAGGCGGCGACGCTCCGCTCTTGCTTTCTCCGGTGATGGTGCTGTGGGGTGGCGGCGGCCATGGCGCATCCACGATGGTTGGAGACGGTAGCGCTTGCGGGTGGCAGTGGCGTGGAGAAACCGAGTCCGATCTAGGCCTCTTGGCCGGACGGGTTCAGGGAGCTCGACCAACTGCGTCTGCAGTTGCTCCGGCGACGGCACGCGGAGGTGTTCTTGGGCTACTCCTGCAGCACGAGGATTGGCATGATGGCGGCGGCCTTCTTCTTTGCCGAAGTCGAGCTGCCACGGCTGGTTGTGGTTGATCCCACATCTAGTTCCTGGATGGCCGGTGGCGGGGGGGGGGGGGGGGGCTCGGCCTGAATAAAGGTGATGGTCCTATGGTTTCTCTTGCGACAAGGTGAAGATCTACCCGACGCCTGTCCTCTTTGATCTGGCCGGTGTGGCGAGTTCCGAAAGGCTCCGCCGACGAACTTCCATGAGCGTTTATGCCTGGAGATTGCTGGATCGGGTGGGATTCGGTCGTGCCCACGATTGTCCGTTAAGGAGCAAGCGGTACGAAGCTCTGCTATCCGTTGCCATCTTGGATGAAGTCAGAGGCGGAGAATGTGATGAAAGCCGAGATCGGAGGACTAGGAACGATGATTTGATTCTTGGTGGCGATGAGGAACTTGCTTGGAGCTTTAGGACTCGTATGCAGCGGAATGGAAGTGGGGGCGACAACACTGGTGAAGTTCAAATTTCTACCTTTCAGGGTGAAAATTCAAGGTCTGGCCTTAATTGGTTGTGCCTGGCAATGACCTTGTTGAAGACATTGTTTTGAAAATCCAAGGTCTGTTTCCTTCATGAAGGCGTTGCTTTCGGAGAGATTGGACATCAGGTGTTGTTTTGGTGGTGGTTGTTCTGCTGCTACAAGGACTGTAACTCTGTAGCGGGACTTTTCTTTTTAATTTCTTCTTCTTATTGTTTTTCGACTGTGTGCATCCGTAAAACATTCGGTTATTACCACTAGTAGAGAACAAGGCAACAGTACCGGCCTTATTGGGCCTTTAGTACCGGTTGTGCAACCGGTACTAAAAGGTCGAGACTAAAGGGGTACCCCTTTAGTACCGGTTGTATATACAACCGGTTCTAATGGCCCTCCACGTGGGCGAACCTGCGCGCGCGCAGCTGAGGACCTTTAGTACCGGTTGGTAATACCAACCGGTACTAAAGGTTCCTGCTTTTTTTCCCCTCTTATTTTTTCAGGGGGTTTAGGTTTTCATTTTTTTTTTTTTTCGCTTATTTTTCGGGGTTTAGGGTTTCTGTTTTTTACCTTTTCGCTCATTTTTCAGGGTTTCGGAGGAGATCACGTATAAAGTACTCACTACACATATAAAATACTCATTACACATATAAAGTGCTCTCTTTACATATAAAGTACTCATAATTACAATGGAGATCATCGCTAGCTAGTACATGCATGGAGGGAGTCTATTTTTCGACATAGTGGAATTCACCGAATTCATCTACGACATGCGTCAGAATGAATCCCGCCAATTCTTCCGCAATAGCTTTTACGCGGTTTTTGGTAGGAGCTGGTTCCGCTTCCTTGACATCTTTAAAAGAAGGAGATCAAATCAGTTATGATCGAAACTAAACACAATTGATGGTAGCAAAATAAAAGTTGTGTATGATGTTTACGTACCTCTCGATTTCTTACACTATTGACTCTCTCATTGACCCTCATGTGAATATACTCGCAAACGTAGTATCCACATAGTTCCGTCCCCTGTGGTTGTCGCAGACACCACTATACAAGAATATAATTTAATCAAATAATAATCAAGAGAATGATAATGGTATTAGAAAGATACGCAGACCTAGATACGTAGTAGTACTTACTTTGTTAGCCTTGAACTCCAGCTTATCTTTCCATTCACCGCGTTCTTCCGCGATAAACTTTTTCCAAACCCTGCCAGGAAAAGAAAATGAATTGAGGAGTTATTACTTATACTTTTGATATCCGGAAATGAACGAAAGAGGACGATATAGTGCGATTGAAATTACCTCTTGAGCATTAGACGCATGCTTTTGTAATCATCTTGATCTCTCCTTAATGAGTCCCAGACTTCAACTTCTCCTTCCTCGAGTCTAATGATTAGCAGAATGAAGTGGTACCTGCGCACATTTATATACGCAGGTATTCAGAACTCATCAATTACACTTAATATCGGGAAAGCAAAATAGAATGTGTACAAGACAGTAACACTCACCCGAAGTTGTAAGGAAAAAGTATTTCCTTTTTGGTACTTTGTCGCTTAAAACACGTTAGCAAAATCCTCTGTGTCCTGGGCATACTGTTCACGGTGACTTCATGAACTTTATCCGGGTCAATGAACCCAATGTCCCAGATTCCTCCCATTCGGCATTCACGAATCTTCATTCTGCATAATAGCGTACAAAAGAATGTTGTGAGGATAATTACAAGCAATGAACGAGCTTAACTATAAATAATTAAATTACACGAATAAATTACTTACAGACAATAGCAGCTGATGATAGATTTGTCGAGGCAAGTTGATTGTACATCTGAAAAAGTTCGGAACTCAACCTGCACACATATTCTCGGAAGTAGTGTTGTTCCTTAACTCCCGCCATGAGATATATCTCCCTTCTTTTGCGGCGGCCATGTACCAGTTATGCAATTTATATAACTGTGTTGTTAGAGCACTCGGATTTTCGACCAGAGGCAGCCCGAGTTCAAATTTATATTGAATTGTTATCTGCGCTATGGGATAACCTGTGTCGCCAATGACAACTTCTCCATGCTCGATTTCCCGAGCTTCAGAAGGCACAATGAGCGGGGCGATCGATTGTGCTTCTTGTTCTCCGAGCTGGGCAACTCTTTTCCCGCACGCTTTTCTTCCTCCATCTGTGAGGAAAGTACCTTGTCAATACCTCGCTCATAGTCTGAAAGGGCGCGGTGGAGGGTCATATAGGTTGTCAACGGTGCGATCTTTTACCTCAGTTGGTATAGTCTTCAGAAGTTCCTTTCTGGGGTCAGTCTTGCCTCCAGTCTTTCCTTTTTTTTCTGTTCAAAAAAGGCTGCAGCCTTGCCTTGTGTGCTCACTTCTAATTCCTCCTAGTCATCTCGCCAGCTAACTTCTCAGGAGCCTTGACTTCCTTGGGTTTTTTTGCACGTTTCTTGACAGGGGACGCCGTGAACAGCTTCCGCTTTGTCAAATTACTAGTGGGCGCAGCAGTCGGCTGACGGGACGGCGTGGGCGATGGACTCGCGGTGGGCTCCCAATCGTCGGGGGAGGAGGGTGGACTTTGCTGTGGTGAATTTCTAACCGGAGGAGTCGGTGGCCTTGGCGCCGAGTCTGGAAACTTGATGTATTTCTTCTTCCATAGAACGATACCAAGTTCGACTTCTCCCAATGTCTTCTCGCCTTCAGCTCCGGGAATGTCAAGATGCATTGAGTTGAATCCCGACATAACTTTCGTGACCCCGACACGAGCAAATCCAGCTAGAATCTCACCAAAATGGAAGGTTGCTCCAAGTTGATGTGGTAAAGCATAGCCATTCGCCACCGGAAAACTAATGTTCTTCATTGGCGCATGTAACTCACAATTTGTCTTCTCCGTGATATCATCCACGGGGTAGCGCGCCGCCGACGGTTCATCAACTGGTTCATCAACTGCAGGATCTTGTAGCTGCGTGGAACCCACGCTGCTTTTCCGCTGAGATGGGCAGACATCGTCTACTCGCAGCTGAGATTCCCTTTGCTGGGTAATTAAGGCCAGTTGCTCCTTCACATCATGCATCTGGCGTTCTAATGCAGTAAACCTCTCCGCCTCCCTCTTCTTACTTCTGCAATGTTTTCTATAAGTTGCAGCGTCCTCCGGAAACCCTTCAAGAAAACCAACCCCGCCTCCTCTGCCTCGACATCGTCCCCAGTGTTCTTTATTCCCGAGGGCGAGTGAAAGCTCGTCGTCCTCTCTATCGGGAACATATTTTCCCTGTCGGACTAGTCCTATTGCGTCAACTAGTTTTTTGATGACTCTTGTAATTCTTTTCTTCCATTTTCCCTGTGCAACAATCAGCCCTGTGTCTGGGTCCAAAACTGCCCATGCGCGAACAACCAGAACTTGGACCTGTCGGGCCAGTCATCTGTCTGTGGACGGATCCCTTTTTGACGCAGCTCGTTTTCATAGGCTTCCCACTTAGGCAAGACAGTATTGTAGCCACCTGAGCCCAAACGATGGATATTTCTTCTTCTTAGCATTCAACTTATTTTGGGTCGATCGGGCCACAGCGACGGCCGATTTCTTATACGCCACAAATTCAGGCCAGTCATCTTTTAGCTTCTCTAGATGTCCGGTGAAATTTAGAGTTTTTTCGCATATTTTTCCACAATCCTTTCTTCCAGTTGTTGAATTGCTGGGCCATCTTGCTAAGAGTCCATTCCTTGACTTTATCCTTCCTCTTCTGTGGGAGATCTGCCGGTAGGCTGAAAGAAGCCAATATCGAGTCCCAAAGGGTATCTTTAATTCTTTGCTCGAGATATTTTGCGCCAATGTTGGCTTTCTTCGGCTGATTCCATTCTGCAACGGTGATCGGGACCATGTCCCTAACAAGAACACCGCATTGAGCTACATATTTAGTGTAGATTCCTTCGGGTTTCTCCGGTTTGCCTTTTATACTAACTTCGTCGATCGACAACTTTGCACCATCCGGCAGCTTTACCCCTTGGTTCGGGCCTCGTTTAGGGATTGACTTAGATCCAGAGGGCTAAAAGAAAAATGTTTCGTTAATAAGTGCAATATAAATCAATTAATGCATCTAGCTAGTGATCAACAAGACTTAATATATACCTCGCCGGAGTTTTCTACGGAGTTTTCTAACGGCACTTCTTCGTCGTCGTCGTCGTCTCTGAAATTTTCTAACTCAAGTCCCTCACCGGAGTCGTTCAAACATTTCGCGCTGAAATCTTCGTAGTCTCTTCGCGGAATCTTCTCCATCTGAATTGGGTCCTGCAGCCCTATCATATATAATTGCTTGCATCCGGTCTTCATTCTCCTCGTCTCGGATGAAGGGGGCGTCGTCTCGGATGAAGGGGGCGTCGTCTCGGATGATGGGGGCGTCGTTCCATAGCTCAATGTCACTGCAAATTTTTAATTCATAGCAAACAACTTTAAATTTCATTGCAACTAAAATAACATTGCTTTGATAAATTTTCAAACTTTGCTAAATTTTCTAACTTTGCTACTAAAAATAACATTGCTTTTATTTTCACTAATAAAATAACTTTGCTACTGAAATAAAAATATTGCAACTAAAAAGACTTAGCAAAATTTTCAAACTTAGCTAAATTTTCAAACTTTGCTACTAAAATTTTCTAACTTAGCAATATTTCAAACTTAGGAATATTTCTAACTTAGCAATATTTCAAACTTGGCAAGATTTCAAACTTTACTATGTTATTTTTAGTAATGTTATTTTCAAACTTTTCTAAATGACTTAGCAAGATTTCTAACAAAATTGCTACACTAATAATAACCTAAAATAATCTAAACAAAATTGCTAAGTTTCAAAATTGCTACACTAATAATAACCTAAACAATAATGAATTTTTTTTGCTAAGTTTACAAAATTTGCTAAGTTTCAAATTTGCTAAAATTGCTAAGTTTACAAAATTGCTAAGTTTCAAAATTGCTACACTAAAAATAACCTAAACAATAATGAATTTTTTTTGCTAAGTTTCAAATTTGCTAAAATTGCTAAGTTTACAAAATTTGCTAAGTTTACAAAATTTGCTACAAAATGTGCTAATAATAATCTAAACTTTACTAAAAAAAAAACCTCAAATGGAGCCGGTGGCGGAGGTGGAGAGGCCGGCGATGGCCGGCGGAGGAGGAGGCCGGCGCGGGAGGTGATGGCGCGGGGGGCGACGACGCGCGGCGGCACCGGAGCAGGCCGGAGGGCGGAGGCGGGCCGCAGCGCAGGCCGGAGAGGAGCAGGGCGCGGTGGCGCGGCCGCGGCCGGCGTCGATGTCGACGACGTGCGCGCGTGGTGGACGTGGCGATGGCGCAGAGGGCGCGCGGCGGAGGACGCGCGGCCGAGCGTGGCTTCGCCGGGGAGCGTGGCTTCGCCGGAGAGGAGAGCACGCGGGCGGGGACTTGTGATTTTGGGGATCGAATCGTCGATCCCCACTTAAAACTGCAGTTAAAAGATCTTTAGTACCGGTTTTTCTCCGCATCCGGTACTAAAGGGTCTTTAGTACCGGTTGTAGAAAACAACCGGTACTAAAGGTCTGTTTTGGGCCGCGGCGAAATTTCGTGCGCGAAGCCCACCCCTTTTGTACCGGTTGTAGTTTACAACCGGTACTAATGGGCTTTTGATTTTTTTTCTCTAGTTTCTTTTTTCTTTCTTATGTTTTCTGTTTTTTATATCTATTTGGTTTCTATTTTGTTTTTTTCTCTAGTTTCTTTTTCTTTAATATATATTTAATTTAATTGTCTACAAAATTGTAATAATTATCTATCTATTTGTTTTCTGTTGGGCTTTTGATTTTTTTTTCTCTAGTTTCTTTTTTTGGCGAGGACGACTAGCCCGCAAGCATTATTTTTGCTATTTTCGTTGCCGCGACCGTGGTTTTTCTGCCGATTTTTCCACGCATTGTTTATCCCGCCATCTTTCTCGTGAAATAGCTTCCCGCCATCGTATCTCCCGCCAAAATCGTTCCCACCCCTTTTTCCCGCCATCTTCTCTCCCGCCAAATTCTTTCTCGCCCTTTTTTCCCGCCATCGTATCTGCTGCCCGTTTCTACCGCCAATTCTTCTCATCTTGGCCTATAAGAACCCCTTCTCACTGAGGTTGGTAAGCATTCTAGTCCACTCACTCGAACATGTCGAGCTTTCCTTCAGATGGTAGTTTCCCGGTAGGAATGTCGGCACTACTTTTGAGGTTTACGGTCGATTTCAAGGTAGACAATACGAAAATCCCATTCGAAGATATTGTTAGTCATCCACTTTATCTCCGTAAGCTATCAGCGAAGCTAGTTAGGCATGGGTGGCCACGAAGGGATTCGAAGGAAATATAAAAAGAACTTGTGAGGCTGTATGCTAGGTGGCAGAAGAAGAAACTAGCATATAGGAGTGAAGCAGATATGTTGGATGCTTTTCGTAAACCGATTTTATGGGTCGAGGAAAGCGAGGATGAAGATGATATCTTCATGCCGACTGAAGCAAGCAAGAAAGCTGCAGCAGCGGCGGCGGCGTCGAAGGGCAAGGGTGCAGCGTCGTCGAAGGACAAGGGTGTTGCGTCGTCGAAGGACAAGGGTGTTGCGGCTTCGAAGGGCAAGGGTGCGGCATCGTAGATGACTTTTCTTTTTCTAATTTGCAGAGTACCATGTATCTTCAATTTATGTTATGTTTTGTTGTCTGTGTAATTTATGTTGTCAATGTAATTTGCATGGTTTGTTTAATATCAATGCGAAAAGTAGTCACCCATCATCATCATTAATCGAAACAGAGTAGTAGCAACTAAGATATAAGTCTGGTACATAGATAATAATATGTCTCGTACGTAGATAATATGTGTCATACAAACATAAATATGAATATGTCTCACATACAAATAGAAATACGGATATGTCTCATACATCCTAAATGCGAATATGTCCCGAAGATATCACTGACCCCTGGGTAGGACACGTGTCTGACACGAGTCGTGACCACGAAGCCCGCCTTTAGTCCCGGTTGGTAACACCAACCGGAAGTAAAGAAGCACACGGATCGTGTGTTTTTTTCAAACGCTTGTGAGCCGTTGGATCAGGGGTGTGTTTCTTTTGAGGGCTTGTGAGCCGTTGGATTTTTAGAACTAGTCCCGGTTGGTAACACCAACCGGGACTAAAGAATCACACGGATCGTGTGTTTCTTTCAAACGCTTGTGAGCCGTTGGATCAGGGGTGTGTTTCTTTTGAGGGCTTAGTGAGCCGTTGGATTTTTAGAACCGTACTGTGTTTCTTCGTGAGCCACATGACCCTATATATAGCCCCCCTCTCGGGCACTCACGGCACTCATTGTAGTTCACGGGTAGCAGAGAGCAAGATTTCTGAGAGGCAGGAGTTCCTAGAGCGGAGGCTGAAGGTGAACCCTCCCCTCGGTCGGATCCAAGCAGCGGCAAGGATCTCTGATGATTAGCAACATCCCCAACACTTGTTCGGACGGTTGCAGATCATCAGAGATGTCTTGCCGCTGTCTGGAACAAAGGCCGATTTGACCCTATATATAGCACCCCTCCCCGACATGTTCGGCACTCAGTGTCTACTCCTTTAGTTCATTTTGGTATACAAAGCATTCGGATTCCCGTCATACAGCCCTACGGTGTATTTGATATGCAATCACTCACGAGCCACCGTTGGCTGTATGACGGGGAAACCGTGTGTTTTGGGTGTGTTTTTACCAAGTGGGCGCGGTGATCAGGTGGGTGAGGTTGCATGCACCTTAGGTGTTTGATCAAATTCCCCACACATTTTTTCAGATCTCGGCGACGATGTCCGGCCTGTTGGATGCGATGGGCGATGTCCGGGACTGGGCTCATCGACCGAATACAAATCATTCGGATTCCCGTCATACAGCCCAACGTTGGGCTGTATGACGGGGAAACCGTGTGCATTTGATAAAAGGTTTAATACATTATTACACATCACCAACAACATCCCTATCTAGTGTTCACTTTTTTCTTCGTGTGTGTCCCTTTCTTCTGATTGCGCCGTAGCCATGGACAATCTTCATCATTTAACACGATGCTTGGGTCAGTTTTCACTTTGAAGGGCGGAATTTCATGAAACTTATTGTAATCTTCTGACATGTCTGTCTTGTCCTCCACTCCCACGATGTTTCTTTTCCCTGAAAGAACTATGTGGCGCTTTGGCTGATCGTATGATGTACCGCTTGCTTATCTTTTCTTTTTTTCGGTCTGGAAGACATGTCCTTCACATAGAAAACCTGAGCCACATCATTGGCTAGGACGAATGGCTCGGTGTGGTACCAAGATTTTGAGATCCACTGTAGTCATTCCGTACCGCCGGTCTATCTCTACCCCGCTGACAGGTTGACCCATTTGCACTGAAACAAAGGGATCTTAAAAGAAGGTCCATAGTCAAGTTCCCATATCTGCTGTATGCAACCATAATATGTGTCCTTTGTCCCATCGTCGTTTGTTGCATCAAAGCGGACACCACTGTTTTGGTTAGTGCTCTTTTTGTCTTGGGTTTCCGTGTAAAATGTATTCCCATTTATCTCGTACCCTTGGAAAGTCAATATAGTCGAAGATGGTGACTTGGCCAACAAGTATAGCTCATCTCCAACAGTGTGTTATTAATGAGATGTGTACGCAACCAACTGCCGAAAGTATCCACGTGTTTCCTTTAATCCAGAAGTTAGTCTCTCCGGGTATTCGGAGCGTAAAATATCCATGTGTTTCACGATATACGGAGCCACCAATCTGGAATTTTGTAGAACTGTGTAGTGTGCTTGAGTGAAAGAATGCCCGTCCATACTTCTTGTTGCTTTCTTTCCTAGCGTGCCTTTTCCACGCAGTCTCCCCTCATGGCGCGATTGAGGAACACCGATCGGCTTAAGATCAGGAATAAAGTCAACACAAAACTCAATGACCTCCTCTGTTCCATAGCCCTTGGACATGCTTCCTTCTGGCCTAGCACGGTTATGAACGTATTTCTTTAAGACTCCCATGAACCTCTCAAAGGGGAACATGTTGTGTAGAAATACAGGACCGAGAATGGAAATCTCTTCGACTAGGTGAACTATGAGGTGCGTCATAATATTGAAGAAGGACGGTGGAAACACCAACTCGAAGCTGACAAGACATTGGACCACACCCGTCTGTAAACTTGGTAGAGTTGCTGGATCGATTACCTTCTGAGAAATTGCATTCAGGAATGCACATAGCTTCACAATGGGTACTCGAACGTTTTCCGGTAGAAGCCCCCTCAATGCAACCGGAAGTAATTGTGTCATAATCACGTGGCAGTCATGAGACTTCAGGTTTTGGAACTTTTTCTCTGCCATGTTTATTATTCCCTTTATATTCGACGAGTAGCCAGACGGGACCTTGATACTGCTCAGGACTTGAAAAAAGATCTCCTTCTCTTCTTTGGTAAGAGCGTAGCTGGCAGTACCTTGGTACTTCTCTGGATTCAGGTTGTCTCGTTCGTGCGTACTTTGCTGGTCCTGCCGTGCATCCGATGTATCTTTCGTCTTCCCATACACGCCTAAGAAGTTTAGCAGGTTCACGCAAAGATTTTTCGTCACGTGCATCACGTCGATTGCAGAGCGAACCTCTAGGATTTTCCAATAGGGTAAATCCCAAAATATAGATTTCTTCTTCCACAAGGGTACGTGTTAGCGTCTTTCGGAACATTTAGACTGCCAGGACCCTTTCCAAATATTACTTCCAAATCCTTGACCATGCCATATATAACATCACCATCAGGGCGTGTAGGCTTCGTTCGGTTATCTGCCTCACCTTTGAAATGCTTGCCTGCTTTTTACGGGATGCCTGTTTGGAAGAAATCGACGATGACCAAGGTACACATTCTTGTTACCTAAATATATACTGTCAGTCTTATCTAAACAGTGCGTGCATGCATTGTATCCCTTGTTTGACTGTCCTGAAATGTTACTAAGAGCAGGCCAATCATTGATGGTTACAAACAGCAACGCTCGTAGGCCAAATTCCTCCTGTTTGTACTCATCCCACACACGTACGCCTTCGTCAGACCACAACTGTAAAAGTTCGTCAACTAATGGCCTCAGATACACATCAATGTCGTTGCCGGGTTGCTCGGGCCTTGGATAAGCACTGGCATCATAATATACTTTTGCTTCATGCACAACCAAGGAGGAAGGTTATAGATACATAGAGTCACGGGCCAGGTGCTATGACTGCTGCTCTGCTCCCCAAACGGATTCAAGCCATCTGTACTTAGACCAAACCTTAAGTTCCTTGCGTCAGCTGCAAATTCCCCAAACGCACTGTCGATGTTTCTCCACTGAGACCCATCAGCGGGGTGTCTCAGCATCTCGTCTTCCTTACGGTCTTCTTTGTGCCATCGCAACAACTTGGCATGCTCTTTGTTTCGGAACAAACGTTTCAACCGTGGTATTATAGGAGCATACCACATCACCTTCGCGGGAACCCTCTTCCTGGGGCTCGGCTCGCCCTCAACATCACCTGGGTCATCTCGCCCGATCTTATACCGCAATGCACCGCATATCGGGCATGCATTCAAATTCTCGTACTTCTCACCGCGGTAGAGGATGCAGTCATTGATGCATGCATGTATCTTCTCCACCTCTAATCCTAGAGGGCAGACAATCTTCTTTGCTTCGTATGTATTGTGCGGCAATTCATTATTCCTTGGAAGACTCTTCTTAAATATTTGTAGCAACTCCTGAAATGCCTTGTCAGATATTCCATTCTTTGCCTTCCACTGCAGCAATTCCAGGGTGGTACCCAGCTTTTTCTGGCCATCTTCACAATTTGGGTACAACAATTTTTTGTGATCCTCTAACATGCGCTCCAACTTCGACCACTCGTTTTCACTTCCGCACTTCATCTGTTCATCAAGAATGACCCGACGAAGATCATCATCATCGGACTGATCAACAATGACCTCGAGCTCAACTTCGTCTTCCCCCATTGTAGTATCACCGTGTTCAGAGAACACAGGATAGTTGTCATCATCCTCTTCTTCAGGGTCTTCCATTATAACCCCTCTTTCTCCATGCTTGGTCCAACAAAAATAATTGGGCATGAAGCCTTGTCGCAACAAGTGGGAGTGTATGGTTCTTACGCTCGGGTAATTCCTCGTATTCCGACATTCATCACATGGACAAATCATAAAACCATTCTTCAGCTTGTTTAACTTAACCACATCGAGAAAACGATGCATGCCATCAATGAACTCGGGACAGCGTCGATCACCGTACATCCATTCTCGGCTCATCTGCATTACATAAATACATCAAAAACCATTACACCAGCTAAATAATGAATAGAGATACGTGACCAAATTAATTAATACAAGTTCATCACATTAAAACCAAAGTAGAGTAGTGCCCAAATGTAATACATAGTTCTCACGAAACATACATCAATCGAAACTAACATACAACTATCTAAAGAATTTAAATCCAACAACAAATGCGATCAGAATCGCAACCAAGGTAACTATTGAACCAACAGCATAATGATACCAAGCCTCTTGACTAATGACATATTTTCTAATCTTTTTAAGCTTGACGCGCATTGCATCCATCTTCATCTCGTGAGCAGCGACGACGTCGGCAAGCTCGACCCCGTGAGCATCAACGATGTCGGCAATCTTCAAGTCCAATACCATCTTCTCTTCCAGGCATTGGAGACGAAGATCTTCACTTATCTTCAATTTTGCTTTAAATCGTTGTTTTCTTTTTTAAAACTCGACAATAGGGTCGGCTGGAATTTCCGGTTCAACTACCTCCTAAATAAAAATATATCTATGTCAAGTTGGTCGGCATGATTGTTATAAACACGAAACAAAATAAATAGTTATAAAATATACCACATCCGAATCATAGACCGGACGAGGGCCGACGGGGACGGATATCAAAACCATGACACTATACATATAAAAAACATAAGAAAATTATACAAGAAATAATTATGCATTTAAATCATATAACTAACATTTTTTAAAATAAAAGATAAAAAAAGAGGCTCACCGAGGTGGTGTCGGTGACGGAGCGGCGCGGGCGATCGACGGCGGTGAGGAAGGGGACGGGACGACACTATATAAAACCACAAATTATACTTTAATTTGAGCTCAAAATGCATATAAAAAAATGAAATCCCTAACTTAGGCATTTCATCAAACACCTTGCAAGCACACAAAATCAAACTTGCTAAACTTGCACGAAAATGAGCTAAACTTGAAATGCCGGAAGAGAAGATGAAGTTGCTAACCCTTATATATGTAGGTGCCACCAATCTTGGAAGTTGTTGGAGAAAACAGGGGTGAATTTGAGCTTGGGAGAGCAAAGAGAGAGGAAAAATGGAGTTGAGTTCGAGCTCAAAATGGAGCTGGCTCGGGTGTTATAGTGGCCGAGACCTTTAGTACCGGTTGTTAAGAGCAACCGGTACTAAAGGCCCATCTTTAGTACCGGTTGCTATAAACAACCGGTACTAAAGGTCGTCGCCGCAGGGCCCCTGCTGGCACACGAACGCAACCGGTGCTAATGCCCCCTTTAGTACCGGTTTTTATTCAACCGGTACTAAAGGGGGCGCACCGTTGCCCCCTTTTCTACTAGTGTACGTTGTTGCAGATGATGGGGGTAATTGGTATCTTCGCGATATTAATATATAATTTTTATCTAAAAAAAGCTATCAAATGAGCTTGTTGCACGCCCCCATCGAAGATCGAACTGCTGAGATCCTACCTTACCACTTGTAATTTTACTCTGTGTTGGTGCTCTGCATCCCTTGTAAACTAACCTTCATGTGCGGTCGATTTATATGTCATCTTCGAGTTATATAAGAAGCGGTGGGGAATTATACTGTGTTGGTGTTCGGAATAGCTCAGCAGCACCACCAAACTCAAGCAATACTAATGTATGATAACAAAGGGGAAAATTTGCTGTTGGACACCGTTATTTTGTGTCCTTTGCCCAAACACACTAAACTTTCATGTCTTTGCTGAGCACCATTACAATTTTCTGGTCATTTGCTGTGACACACTGCATCTTTGTGTATGAATTGACCGTTTAATCCTTAATCGAACCATTTTTTTCATTTAGTTATGTTGGGGTGGACGGGGGCGCAATGATTGTTGCCGCTGCCGGTGCATTGCTCGGTGTCCAGCATTGTGTGCCACCGCGAATGAACAGTTGAAATGCCCCTTTCCATTGATCAGCAACGAGAACACGAACCTGACGTTCGTTATTTTTTCCGGTGGTTCAGCACGCCATCTGGACGAGAAACAACATACCAGGTCAAGTTTTAGACACAAAATGTGACATTTAACGTCCACTATAGCATAGGAAAATTCCACAAAATAACAGGCATCGAACATGGATTAAGTTCATGTCAACTAGCACAAATAGCAGAACATGATTCAGTTCAACTAGGAGAAAATAACAGCACATGCTTCGGTTGGGAGGGCACCAACGCATGCTGGGCGGGGATTCAAATCGGAACAGCGTCGCTGGTTCCCTTGAGGCTGGAAGCCAACAGGGCGGGGATACAGGCCGGCAGCGCAGCGTCGCCCGGCCGGGCGGAAAGCTGCACCGGCAGGCGGCAGGGTGCGGCGGGGCGGGCGGGGCGCCGCCAGCTGCTCCCTTGGCCCTTTTCCTCTGCGTGAAAAAAGAGTCGTACCGGGTGTCGTACAAAGGGATAAGACGGTCAATACGCGCACAAAGTTTGACCTTTCCGTTTTGGTACATGGGGTGTGTTACGGCAAATTAACACAAAATTATAATGGTATTTAGCAAAGGCATGAAAGTTTAGTGTGTTTGGACAAAAGACACAAAATAACGGTGTCCAATAGCAAATTTTCCCATAACAAAGATAGGTGATAACATTGGTTGCAAATTACACTCATAGGAATAGTGGGAGATACAAGATACACAAACATGACAAATTAACCTCACACAAAGATAACACTGGAACTACGAATAGCAGATGCAAGCTACGCTCTTGTTAGCTTGAGGATTCAGCAGCAGCAGCAGCCCTGCGGTTCTCCACCATCTCGTCGTGGATCTTCATAAGAAGGCCGATGTGTATGCGGTGCTCTTTCTTGGCATTCTCGATCCACTCCGGCGTGAAGAGCTTCATCCTGCCCATCTTGTTAAGGTTCTGGATGACGTCGTCGTCGTCCGGCTCACCTTGGAAAGGGCAATTGGCGTCGACGTCTTGGGCTACCATCTCCTCTGTCCTGTGTTCCAGAGAAGAGTCCTTGGACGCCGCCGGTGCCGGGACGCGGTGGCTCTCCTTCTCGCCTTCCCTAGCTTGGAGCCATCGCCGAAAGATGCAAGTTGGATTTGGGAATTTCGCTCTACAAAGTTGGATCGGGGAATCGCTGGGTGCGTTAGAGGCGGTGGTGTCGTCCGATCTATATACACGAGTTGGAACTTGGAACTTGGAACCATAGGCTAGACTTCACAGGACGGAGTCCAAAATCGAGTCCGTCAAGGATTCCTTTAGGCCTCCACTTTCTTGCGCAGCCACTGCGCTCGACCCCTGGCGACACAGCGGTCGATCCACCGACTCGCCGGCATCTTCTGCGATCTAGTATGTTGCAAACACACTAGCTTTTGCCGTTGCGTCGAACTCGAGCAAGTCATCAACGCCATCAAAGTGGCATGCTCAAACGAAACATACGGCTGCAATGTGTTCATCAGATACCACGAGAAAGAGAAGCATGCATGCGAATGTACACATTTTTTTTAGATAAAGAGTATCTTTACTATTAAAAGAGGGTTGGTGGTGTCACACTTCCACGTTTTTACAACTGATGCCATCCCCCGTGGGTCAAAACGTACGTATTTATCCATCCTAACAACCGTGGGTCAAATAAACACCAAAACTTATCCATCCTAACAAACACATGGAGCAGCCCTTGCGTTGCATGTCAACAATAATTCAAATTTCCTAAATACGCGCCCAGCCCGTGCGTTGAGTGTCAACAATAATTCAAACTTCCTAAACATGTCAACAATTTTTTTCAAACTTCCTGACTACACGCACAAACAGCTTGCACAGTACCATTGACAGTCACCCTGGTTTATTCAGCACAGTATTCCGGCGTCGCTGTCGCCGGCCGTCGATCCCCGTCACTTGCTGCAGCACAGTACTCCGGCGCCGTGTCGCCGGCCGGCTCGTCGATCGCCGTCACTTGCTGCATCGTACCGGCCAGCATAGTGCTCCAGCGCCACTGTCGACGGCTCGTCGATCGCTTGCTGCAGCGTATCGGCCTGCTACGGCAAACAGGTACAAGTCGCAGCAACCTCCATGTACCACGCTAGCAAGCTCACCGTTAGCCGTAGTTCCTCATCCACCTGTGATGATAGTCAAATGAATCTGAATCAGTAAAGTATGCAGGCTGAAAACTCATTGTAGGTGAACGGTGCCCAGTGGCCTTTTGTAGGGTTTGGATTGTCTATAAGATGTCTCAAAGAAACCCTGGCACAAAACTACGTCTGAAGCTCAACTAGCCAAATGTATCGGAAGAGAATCCTAACCTTGATAAGTGGTGCGCATAGAACTGGAGGTAGTTGCCTATTATTGTCAGGCTCGCAGATTGTCACTGAAATTTTTCAACACACGGCCACTTGCATCATCTCTTCAAACTCGTCGATCACCGCCACTTCCCCGACGCCCCTGCAGCCCATACGGTCCAGTGCATCTGCTTGCTCTTTTACCCTGTGTGATCCATTTGGATACTTCAATACTATCTAAGTAAAATCAAGTCAAATATATTTGTAGTTGAATGTAATGGGCTGATAGGGTTCAGTAAAATAAACTGCACATGAAAGTTCAGCATAAACGAATAAAACATCTGCTAATCTCTCCAACCTGTAGTTCCAACAATAAGATTGAAGTTACGACGTGTAGTCTAGAGCTGTTGCTGCTTCGCGAATCACAGCTTTGTCATTCGAAAATTCTCTACCGAATGACAGCTCTATTTCGACTTATCCTGCCATGTAGGCAAAGAGCTCATCAAAGCAGGAAACTTGGTAATCAAGTGCTATATGCTAATAATTTCATTCCTATATCGATTTTTTTTTGAAAAAAACCACAGCGTCAGAATGATTTTTTTTCTTGAAACCTGAGGTACAAAAAATTGTTAAGAGATTACACGAGTAACCTTTTTTTTTACAACGATTACACGAGTAAGCTAGACAAGATTTCTAATCCTAACAACCGTGCAACTTTTTTTTACGGATGCAAACTTATCAAGACTAACAACCTGGCTAACTTTATAAGAATCCTAACAAAACAATAGTTATAGCGCCAAGACCTGATGGCTTACCTCTTCTCCCGAGCAACCAATCCCCAAAGGAGATAGCAATTCTCCACGACAAGGTCCCGAAAGGAGATAGCAATCCTCCACGACAAAGGTATTCAATCCACCAGCTTCCTTTCTTGAGCAATACACGCGCACCGCGTTGCAACCGGGCTCTAGGTTTGGCGGCAGCGGTAGAGAGATACGTCGAAGAGAGCCTTGGGGATGCGCCACAGCGAGCTGATCCAGGTTGGGGGGGCACCCTGCCGCAGCCTCGAACAGCATCCAGCAAGCGACGACGCCGGGCACGACCCAATTGCCGTGTCCTTCGACGGCACCTCGCCAGCGGCGGGGCTGGGGTTCCGCGCCGGCGACGGGTAGGAATTGCCAGAGGAGCTGAGTCCGCCGATCATAAGGACGCAGCGAGGAGGCCGGATCCGTCGGCGGGGGCGTAGGAGAGCGCAGCGAGCTCGGTGAGAACGAGCACGACCCCGCCGGGCCCCGTGAGGACGGAGGTGAAGGGGAGGCGGGGCCAGCAGCGGCGGTCCGGGTCGAAGGCGTGGAGGCAGCCCCCGCCGTCGGGGCACGTGGCGGAGTAGGAGGAGGCGGAGCACCGGGAGGAGGGCGATTTGGTGTTACGGGGAGGAGAGGGTCTCGTGGAAGACGCTCGAGACCGGGCGGCACACCACAGCGTTCCGCAGCGACAAGCGGAGGAGCACTTCGTGGAGCGCGTCCGGCGGCAGGTGGTGGATCGGCGGCGGAGGGGTCAGGTCATCGTCGGAGCCGTCCATGGCACGGGATTGGTTGAGAGGGGGGATAGGAATTGGCTGGAGGGGAGTGAGGCGGAGGGGAGGGGAGGCGGATAGCAAGCAGCGCCATGGGAGAGGAGGCCGCGGGCCGAGGAAGGGAGGCGGCTCCACGGCCATCCGAGGCCCTGAGAGTGAGGTTGTGCGGTCGGCGGTCGATGGTCGGCACCCGTGCGGCCCGTTCGTGGGAGAGGAGGCCGCGGGGCTAGAAGGGGGCGTGGGTGGCGCGGCGCCGGAGTCCGCCGGCGGTAGGCACAGGGCCGTGGAAGGAGAATAGAGTGGTGGGATTTGGGGAAAGCGATAATTGAGAGAGAAAGGACGCGTGCAGGGTGAGTGAGTGAGTGGGTGACCGTGCGTTTGGTTGCTGAAATGTTGAACTCGGCAAATCCAAACTCGCCCGGTCCATCCGTCATGTTTTAATTACACAGATAGATTTTTCATTATTACACGTTAACATGTCTGTGCTTGTAGTCACGCTTATGAAGACGATAGTTCCAGACACGGATATTGACGAAGGTTCAGAAGAAGCCAGTGACATATCCTCTGATGCAATGGAGACAGAAGCGACGAGTTTTTCACAATCAAATGAGGTGATTATTTTTAGGCATGTTCTCCACCTCTCCTACAACAATCTTTAAATTTTGTTGTGACAAATTTGCCCTTTTGTAGGTCATACACAATATGAAAAATGACTTTGTCGATTCTCCAAAAGAAGCCATGGAAGAGACTCTAGACTCACAGATTTTAACAGAGCCAAAAGAAGTGCATACAGGGACAATAAATTTGCGACATAATAAGCCAAAGAAAGCGAACAGAAAGGTTATTCCAGAAGGTACTTAATTCTGATTATCGTCCTTTCTATTTTTTCAATTTCCGTTCCACCTAACTAATCTTGCGCACTTATATATCGTCACAGACTATGTCTGCACTGATGTCTACGCACGCTTCTATTCTTGTTGACAGTGTTGGGCCTCCAAGTGCAGAGGTTTGTAGAACAACAGCAAGTTTCCCTTAAGTGAATCACCCAAGGTTTATCGAACTCAGGGAGGTAGAGGTCAAAGATATCCCTCTCAAGCAACCCTGCAATTAAGATACAAGAAGTCTCTTGTGTCCCCAACACACCCAATATACTTATCAGTGTATAGGTGCACTAGTTCGGCGAAGAGATAGTGAAATACAAGTAATATGGATGATTATAAGTGGTAATTGCAATTTGAAATAAAAATGGCAGCAAGCAAACATGTAGCAGAACTGGTTGTAAACGGTGTTTCAATGCTTAGAAACAAGGCCTAGGGATCATACTTTCACTAGTGGACACTCTCAACAATAATAATATAATTGAATACATAATATTTCCTCTTCACTATGCTACTCTGAATTATTCTCTCGTTGGATAACGAACACCAATCCACTGCGTAGGGCTATAAAAGCACACCTTAAAGTCGCATTCCACATCTAGGGAACCCCACACTGTCAACTTGAGCGCCCTAAATAGTACTAGACAAACACCGCAATTTCATAGAGACATCCAACGCAAATAATAACTCATGATAAGTATTCCTGTTATCTTTAGCCTAAGAGCCACACACGGGGCGCACACTGTCAACTTCGCACCGTGGGACAAAGGTGACTCCGGAGATTACATTAATAAAACCACTTGAGTAGCATATAAGATAATGAAGAGTACATCTATGGATTCAACTAGATTACAAAGCTCATGATCACATAAAGATCACACCATGGGAGAGAGAGATAAACCACATAGCTACCGTAGGCCCTCAGCCTCGGGGGAGAACTACTCCCTCCTCATCATGGGAGGCAGCAACGGCGATGATGGAGGCGGTGGCGTCGATGGAGATGGCTCCGGGGGCAATTCCCCGTCCGGCAAGGTGCCGAAACAGAGACTTCTGTCCCCCGAATTAGGGTTTCGGATGGCGGCGGAGCTCTGGAACTTTTCTGGAAATCGTCTAGGCACTTAGGGTTTTCGCGTCGGGGGGAATAAGTAGGCGAAAGGGCGGCGGCTGACGATGCACGAGGTGGCGACACCACCCCTGGGGCGGCCAAGGCCCAACGCCCCTAGGGGCGTGTGGAGGCTGTGGGCCTCCCCAGACTTGTCCTTCTGGCTCCAGGATCTTCTGGCGTTTTAGAATTTCTGTAATTTTTTCAGATTTTTCTGAGCACTTTCAATTTTGGACCTTTTCTGCAATGCACAGACATAATAAACAGAAACTGGCACTGTGGCATCTTGTTAATAGGTTAGTCCAATAAATGTCATAATATGATATAAAGTGCATATAAAACATGGCAATTGATATAAATGCATGGAACATCAAAAATTATAGATACGTTTGAGACGTATCAGCATCCCCAAGCTTAGTTCCTGCTCGTCCTCGAGTAGGTAAACGATAAAAACAAAATAATTTTTGAGGTGACATGCTACCATCATAATCTTGATCATATAATATTGCAAGGCACATGTAAATGAATGAAGTGATCCAAGTCAATGGTCTATAGTTTGCTACCAAATAGATAATGAGTAAACAATGAATCACACAAGCTAAACGTTTTCATGAATAGTACTTTCGAGACAAGCATCAAACAGTTTTGCATAAGAGTTAACTCATAAAGCAATAGTTCTAATAAAAGGTATTTAATCAACACAAAGGAAGAATTAAGTTTCAGCATTTGCTTCAACTTTCAACATATTTATCTCATGGATATCGTCAACACAAAGTAGTATAACAAGTCCAATACGTAGCATATAACATGTTGTAACAAAGTTGACACTAGTGTTTGCTTGTGGAAGACAGAAAGAATAGGAAAACTGACTCAACATAAAAGTAAAAGAAAGGCCCTTCGCAGAGGGAAGCAGGGATTAAGTCATGTGCTAGAGCTTTTAGGTTTTTGAAAGCATATAGAGATTGCATAAAATATTTGATACTCCTCCCAACCTTGCTAACACAAGCCATGGCTAACCGAATCCTCGGGTGCCTTCCATCAATCACATACCATGGAGGAGTATCTATTTTTGAGAGGTGTTTGTTAATTGTCAACGAATGGTAGCGGGTGAGAACAGTATTCTACCTGTCAAACGGACTTTTAAGAGCGGCTCCCATGAAGGACGTTATTTCTACCAGCAAGGCAGATCATCCCTCTTTCTCTTTGGTTTACACACATAGGTATTTCACTGTTTGTCATTGCTTACTGATGAATCAGGGCAAAAGTGTGAAGAGAATTAATGGTTAAAGTTGTAATTAATTGGGACTGGGCACCCCGTTGCCAGCTCTTTTTGCAAAATTAGGATAAGCGGATGTATATGCCACTAGTCCAGGTGTAAAAGTCCATTTGACAAATAGAATAAAGAATAACCACACTAATTCCTCATGAGCTAGTAAACATTGACACAAAAAGGGAATAATAACATTTTGAATAATTTAAAGGTAGCACATGAAAAATTTACTTGGAGTGGCAAGGAAATACCACATATAGGTAGTTATGGTGGACACAAATGGCATGGATTTTGGCTCAAGGATTTGGATGCACGAGAAGCATTCCCTCTCAGTACAGAGTTTAGGCTAGCAAGGTTTATGTAAGCAAACAAGAATATCAACCCGTACACCAAGTTTTATATGACAAACATATTGCAAACGTTATAAGACTTCATACCGTCTTCCTTGTTAACCAAACCCTGTTATTAGAAAATATCTAGACCTTAGAGATACCACCGATGCAAACCAAATTTTCAACAAGCTTTACGGTAGTTCTTCACTAATAGGCTTAACTCATGTGATGCACAAATTTAATCATGATCTACTTGTTAACTCAAAACAATTGACAAGCATCAAGTTATCCAAATTAGTGATCTACAAGATTAAGCAAGTTTTTCCTTATACCAATTACCACATGCAACATTTTCTGAACCAACCAAACACCAATCAATTCATTTCAACAACTCTCCAAACAGATATAAGTGAAGCAAGAGAGTACTTTCTACAAAAGAAAGCTAATAGCTCTGACAAGAGATACATGAAAACAAGAGCTAAAAGCTGAACAGCGCTAGATATGAATACTCAACAAATATAAGTGAAGAATAGGAGTATTCTCATGAAAAAGCGGAGCGTGTCTCTCTCCCAATCAAGAATGCTAGGGTCCAGTCAAGCTTTATTGAAAATAAAAGTACAATACTGAAAATAAAAGCACACAGACGCTCCAAGAAAAGCACATATGATGTGAAAGAATTAAAATATAGTTTCACTAGAGATGACCTGATAATTTTGCCGATGAAGAAGGGGATGCCTTGGGCATCCCCAAGCTTAGACGCTTGAGTCTTCTTGAAATATGCTGGGGAGATCCATGGGAGCCTCCCCAAGCTTGAGCTCTTCACTCTTCTCCATCCTATTATATCACTCTTCCCTCTTGACCCTTGAAAACTTCCGTCACACCAAACTCAAAGCAAATCTCATTAGAGGGTTAGTGCACAATCAAAAACTCACATGTTCTATAAAGACGCAATATGACTTGTTACTTTAAACATTAGCTACTGCCACTGATGTTATGTGAAGCTCTTCCACCCAAAAAAGAATTTCACTCAACACTAGTAAAAGAGAGAATGCAAAATAAAAAGGCATAATCTGTCTAAAACAGAACAGTCCGCAAAGACGAATTTTTTCGAGGCACTTACGACGCTCAGATCGAAAAACTTTGAACTAACGAAAGATGCATACATATCTGAGGATCACGCACAAAAATTTAGATTTAAATAATTTTTCTGTGATTTTACAGAAGCAAAACGGTGAACAGCAGAAATCTGTTCCTGCGCAGAAATCCAAATCTAGCATCATCTTCCTATTAGAGGCCTTACTTGGCACAACAATGCAAGAAAATAAAGATACAAAGGCATTGATACATAAGTAAACAGCACCTTGACTCAAATAAAATAAAAATAATGGGTTGTCTCCCACAAGCGCTTTTCTTTAAAGCCTTTTAGCTAGGCATGATAATTTTGATGATGCTCTCATATGTATAAGAGTTGAATATGAAAGAGCATCGAGAAGCAAATATCAAACACATTTAAGTCTAACCCACTTCCTATGCAAAGGAATCTTGTAAGAAAATAAATCAATAAAGCACAAAGTGACTAGCATAGGAAGGCAAAACAAGTGGAACTTCAAAAATTTCAACATAAAGAGAGAGACTTAATATTATTGAGATATATGAAACCGTGTCCCTCTCTCATAAGGACCAGTAGGTCTTAAAGTACCCAGCAAATAAAAGCAAATCAAGAGAAAGCTCAAAACCTTCATCATAAAGAGAGAAATTTAGTAACATGAAGATTTCTATAACCATACTTTCCTCTCTCAAAATAATTTTCAGTGGCATCATGAATAAACTCAACAATATAGCTATCACATAAAGCATTCTTATCATGATCCACATGCATAAAAGTATCATTACTCTCCACATAAGCATAATTAATTATATTAGTAATAGTGGGAGTAAAACTATCACAAGCATCATTGTAATCATCATAAATTGCAGGCATAGTATAATCATAATAAACTTTATCCTCCATAGTAGGTGGCACCAAAATACCACTATCATTATAATCATCATAAATTGGAGGCAAAGTATCATCAAAGAAAATTTTCTCCTCAAAACTTGGGGGACTAAAAATATCATATTCATCAAAACCAGCTTCCCCAAGCTTAGACTTTTCCATAGCATTAGCAATAATGGTGTTCAAAGAATTTATAGTAATAACATTGCTACCATCATGCAAATAATTTTCCATAGGTTTTTTAATTTTCTCTTCAAAAGCATCATGTCCTAACTCAAGATAAATTTCATAAGCTCTCTAATTTTTTTGTTGTTTTCCATTAAGCCTAACTAGTGAAATAAAAACAAGAAACAAAAAGATATAATTGCAGAATCTAAAGGAAATACCTTCGAGCACTCACACGTCAGCAACAGTGCTAGAAAATAGCTAAGTAGCTGGAGGATGTGAGTACCTTTTACCTTACCTCCCCGGCAACGGCGCCAGAAAATAGCTTGATGTCTACGCACGCTTCTATTCTTGTAGACAGTGTTGGGCCTCCAAGTGCAGAGGTTTGTAGAACAGCAGCAAGTTTCCCTTAAGTGAATCACCCAAGGTTTATCGAACTCAGGGAGGTAGAGGTCAAAGATATCCCTCTCAAGCAACCCTGCAATTAAGATACAAGAAGTCTCTTGTGTCCCCAACACACCCAATACACTTGTCAGTGTATAGGTGCACTAGTTCGGCGAAGAGATATTAAATACAAGTAATATGGATGATTATAAGTGGTAATTGCAATCTGAAATAAAAATGGCAGCAAGCAAACATGTAGCAGAACTGGTTGTAAACGGTGTTTCAATGCTTAGAAACAAGGCCTAGGGATCATACTTTCACTAGTGGACACTCTCAACAATAATAATATAATTGAATACATAGATATTTCCTCTTCACTATGCTACTCTGAATTATTCTCTCGTTGGATAACGAACACCAATCCACTGCGTAGGGCTATAAAAGCACACCTTAAAGTCGCATTCCACATCTAGGGAACCCCACACTGTCAACTTGAGCGCCCTAAATAGTACTAGACAAACACCGCAATTTCATAGAGACATCCAACGCAAATAATAACTCATGATAAGTATTCCTGTTATCTTTAGCCTAAGAGCCACACACGGGGCGCACACTGTCAACTTCGCACCGTGGGACAAAGGTGACTCCGGAGATTACATTAATAAAACCACTTGAGTAGCATATAAGATAATGAAGAGTAACATCTATGGATTCAACTAGATTACAAAGCTCATGATCACATAAAGATCACACCATGGGAGAGAGAGATAAACCACATAGCTACCGGTAGAGCCCTCAGCCCGGGGAGAACTACTCCCTCCTCATCATGGGAGGCAGCAACGGCGATGATGGAGGCGGTGGCGTCGATGGAGATGGCTCCGGGGGCAATTCCCCGTCCCGGCAAGGTGCCGAAACAGAGACTTCTGTCCCCCGAATTAGGGTTTCGGATGGCGGCGGAGCTCTGGAACTTTTCTCGGGAAATCGTCCAGGCACTTAGGGTTTTCGCGTCGGGGGGAATAAGTAGGCGAAAGGGCGGCGGCTGACGATGCACGAGGTGGCGACACCACCCCTGGGGGCGGCCAAGGCCCAAACGCGCCCAGGGGGCGTGTGGAGGCTGTGGGCCTCCCCCAGACTTGTCCTTCTGGCTCCAGGAGTCTTCTGGCGTTTTAGAATTTCTGTAATTTTTTCAGATTTTTCTGAGCACTTTCAATTTTGGACCTTTTCTGCAATACACAGACATAATAAACAGAAACTGGCACTGTGGCATCTTGTTAATAGGTTAGTCCAATAAATGTCATAATATGATATAAAGTGCATATAAAACATATGGTATTTGATATAATATTAGCATGGAATATCAAAAATTATAGATACGTTGGAGACGTATCATGCACCGTTGAAGATTTAGCTGTCATCAAATCAATGATGTCCGCACCTGGAGACACCAAGTTCGTGGATATCGGTGACGCCTTATTATCTAATGACGATTTGACATGTCTTACATGTGATGATGCATTCTTGCCCGACGATGTAAGTCAACATAGTTTAATACCACTATTTACACATTAGTGTCTAAAATGTCTTGAACTAAAATGCATTTTGTCGATCCAATTATAGGTGGTAAATGCGTACATATATTGTATGCGCTCATTTGACCATCTTCTAGATAGAGCGGGTGGTAATGTATTATTGGACAATACGCTGCCATGCTGAAAAAGGACCAGAAAAAACATCGTCACATCATAGAACGGGGTATCTTTATCTAAAACATGACATGGTTAGAATTAACTATACCTATGCATCTCATTCCATATATATTTTTAACATGTGCATTCGTATGTCTTATATAATTCTTTTTCAGATCTTCATTCCAATAAACATTAGTAAGACTCACTGGTATTTAGCGTTCATCAATGCAAAAAAAGGGTTGATACAAGTATTGGACTCCCTTGGAGCTGGAATGAGTCGGAGTGACCTCACTCTTATGGCAAGTAGCTTATGATTGTGGTTTTCCTCTTGACATTGTGTTTGTCAATATTAAATACTTTCTTCCCATTTATCAGCTCCAGGGATTTGAGAGGCATCTGAAGATTGTATCCCAAATGAAGGACTTTGACATAGGTGAAAAGTGGCAGGATCTCGAAGTCACAACATGGCCAGTAGTAGAACATTTCCAAAAACAAGTGCGAACTGATGGGTATGTTGAATCAGAATCTCAAACCAATTTCAAAAAATTGATATATTTAAGTGTGTACAAAGAGTAGAACAATTGTGTTGGTGCATATAAGTACAAAAAATAGATGGATGGGTATCCTGAGCACCGCTCAATATTGTATTTTGATTTCTTAAAACCAAATTTATGAGATGTACAATTGCAAAACTATTTTGATCAAAAAACAATACTATATTTAATAGCAAAAAAATATATTGAACATTTCCATTAGCTGGCATATACAGATTTATACAATGAGCCTTTGTTAGGATAGTTTCCTTATGTTGATTTTTCTAAATGAAATCCTTACGCAACCTTTGGTAATCGCGTAGTTCATCGTGCGGATTATTCATGTTAAACTTTATGGAGTATTGGACAGGAGATATGCTTTCTGACAACGTCACACAGGTATTTTTTTTCACGGTCCTTTTGGTAGTAGGTTTCATCTTGAATTATTATCTTACGACAGGAACTTTTCTTACTATTTTGCAGAAGGACATGAAAGAATTTCGAAAAAAGCTAGCTGCCATATTGTACGACTCGGAACTAAATAAGTTAAGAGGTAATCCGGTCTATAAACAACCAGGCGATAAACAGAAGGCATCTCATTCTGATATTGAAGAGCTGCCAGATCCAAAGCAGCCAGACTCAGACGTTCTAGCCAAAGAAGTATGTACCCTTCCCGCCTCCATGGTGCCTGTCGACCCACATGATTTAGACGAGATCGTCAGATACATCATGTCCTTTGACGATGCAAAGTGTTTGGAGTAAGTACCATATACTATAAAAATAATTAAGTGTCAATATATTATAATGATATCATCATTCTTACCGACTGTTTCGCGGCAAAGAATGGGTGCAGAGCTCGAAACCATATCCATTGGGTTTGAGTTTGAAACAGATTCAGCAAATTCTCAAATCGGACCACCCTATGGACAAGGACTGCTTCAACATGGCCGTGCGTATATTGGCATGCGACGATATACAATTGTGGATAGATCCTCCCGTGCACAACATGGACTTAAGATTTTGTGTAAGTTGCCATATTCACATGTAATTATTATCATCGTCATGTTTCTAAACCTTGTGTATTGACGCAGTCGGCGTTATTAGATGGCACAAAACATCCCAAGTGGCGTGTAAAGCTAGACATTAAGAAGTTGGCAACATTTCTCCACGGCTGGCCCGAGATTGACAATAATATCTCGTCGTGTCATACGGTAAGTTGCTTTTCCTCTTATCGATCATAGTTACGATTTATGCTTTTCTAATGCTTTCAACTTGCAGATTTTGTTACCATATGCATTCCTAGGCCACTTCATGTTGTTCTTCATCGACAAACATAAATGCCGTGTAGCATTTTGGACCCTATTATTGAACCGCTATCAAAAGAGAGGTATCAATTGAAATTTCAGAGGTATGCAATCTACCTAAACGAAGCACTCGCAATAGCACAACCTCACTGGAATGCAGATATCTAGTTTTGGCCACGAGGTTATCCAGATGGTATCCCAAGAAGTCATGACAGGTGATTTATTTAAAAAGTCATTATAATAATTTATTTGTTTTTGTCCTGGTGTTCAGGATAATGAAAGTGCATTGATTTGCAGGGACTTGTCAAGTTACTTAGTTTTTAGGTTCATGCTCTCATGGGATGGTGAGAAGTTTGTCCATCGAATTTGTACCGTGAGTATTCTCTATTGCACATTTTTACAACTTAAACGTGATTTTTTTTAGGTAATTAACAATATATATTTATATTCCTCGTGCAGGATGGTTATGAGATGAGGAAAAAGTTTTTGTTATATCTGCTCAAGTATCACGCAAATAAAGTCGAAGACAACATTCCAGATGTTGTTCGAGCATATCTTAAGCGTGTCAAAAGATACGAGAGTTGGTAGCATAGGAGATGATTCAAATGGTTGCTTTTTTGTATACGTGACATCTAAATAAAATTCTGGTAGTCTGGATTTTAGTTTGTTTGATTACAACGTGATATCTTATCTAAGTACATTACTATTTACATGTATTCAATATTAAATTGTGCAAAAAAAGGTAACCCGTTGCAACACACGGGCATTCAAATAGTATATATTAATATCGTGCAGATATCAATTACATCTAGTCTCTACAACAACGCATTGCCCTAGCGACAACACGGATGCACGCAGCCCAGAAAAAGAAGAAGAATTAGAAAAAAGAAAAGTCCCGCTACAATGATAAATTCCTTGTAGCAGCCGGCCTAACACCACCAAAACAACACCAGAAGTACAACTTCTCCAAAAGCGACGCTTCCAAGAAGGGAACAGTGCTATAGCGCCGTCGCCGTCCTGATCATAGATCATAGGTTTTCACCCTGAAGAAAATCCACACTCGCAAAAGCAATGCCTTCAAAAAGGTCATTGCCAGGCACAACCAATTAAGGCCAGACCTTGGGTTTAAACCCTGAAAGTTTGGACTGTGAACTTCTCCTGTGTTGTCGCTGCTCCAAGTTACAAATCACCAAGCAAATTCCTCATCGCCACTAGGAATCGAAACACCATTAGTAGTCTTCAAATCTAAGCCTCCATGTCATTCTCCACACTCTGACACTATTAGGAAAAGGCCTTTCTGTGGCGCACCCACTTTGCCTTTCTGTGGCGCATGGTGGGTGCGCCACAGAATCATCGCCACAAAATTATATTTCTGTGGCGCACCGGCCCGTGCGCCACAGAAAGTCAAAGATTTTATGGCGCACCCGCATGCATGCGCCACAGAATGTCATTTTCAGGTTTAAAAAAAATGGGCAGCCACCGCGGTCGTTTGGATGGCCGGCGGCGGCGGGATCCGGGAAGGGCCACTGGCGGTTGCGCAGCAAAAAGCTTCCGGTGTTGAGCCCAATCCAGTTCTTGTCGTCATAGACCATCTCGTCCCAGCCGTGCAGGATGAAGTTGTACGGGCCATAGCGCTCCCACGGCAGCTCGAAGGCCATGTCGGTGAACATGGCATCGAAGTCTATCCACCAGAAGAACTCGACCTCCGGGTGCGCGAGGAGGCGCGCGCGCAGGAGGGGCAGCTTGGCCTAGAACCCGGTGAGCTCGGCGTCGAGCAGCGCCATGTTGTAGAAGATCGCGATGTCGTGGATGCGGCAGTAGTCCATCTTGTTCTTGATGGACTTGAGGAGGTAGTGGTCGCCGACGGGGTTCTCGCAGGGCTTGGGGGAGGACCCGGTGACGAGCATGACCCTGGCTTAACGTCGTTGAGGAAGGGCGGGGTCTCCGGGTGGCGGGCGTTCCATGCGGCCCGCTGCTTGTCCCAGTCGGAGATCTTGGGGCCGAGCGTGTAGGGCGGGTCCCTGAGCGACCTGGGCGGCGGCTCCGGCTCGTCGTCTCGGACGGCGGACTTGTGCGGGTGGGAGGAGCCGGAGTCGGAGGGCTTGGACCTGGCGTCCTGGTGCTCGGCGAGCGCGCGCTCCAGGTGGTAGATGAAGCGAAGAGAGAGAGAGGGGATCGTGCGAGATGGGCGGCAGAAGTAGAGAAGAGATGAGGGGATTGTGCGTGTGTGGTTGGTGTGAGAGGATAGGATAGAGAGAGAATATGGATCTGGAGACAGACGTGTGTGCGTGGATGGCATTCTGTGGCGCACGTAACAGTATGCGCCACAGAAATGCTATCTTTCTGTGGCGCATGTGGCCACATGCGCCACAAAAATTTGAATTTCTGTGGCGCATCTGACCGCGTGCGCCACAGAAATATGTTGTGGCGCACGCGGTCAGATGCGCCACAGAAATTTGACTTTCTGTGGCGCATGTGATTTGTGTGCGCCACAGAATTCCTAAATTTTTGTGGCGCACCACGTGGGGTGCGCCACAGAATCTTTTTAGTGGCGCACGCACTGTTTGGTGCGCCACAGAATGTCAGTCTATAGAAAGGTAGTTTCCTATTAGTGTGACTTCACCGTGAAACAGAAAGGCATGTCCCAAATGGCAACAGACTGCAGAGTTTCGCGACGCTTCCTCTAAAACCAAACGGTCAGAAAAAGATATGACTACGCGCGACCGAATCCCACCCGATCCGGCAATCTCCAGTCTTGATTGCCCAATGAAGTTTGCCGACGGAGCCTTCAGGAACTCGACAATCCGGCCAGATCGAAAAAACAAGTGTCAGGCAGATCTTCTTCTTGGCGCAAGCGGAACCTAGAGCCGTCGCCTTTATTCAATCGCACAGCTGCCCCCATGCCGACGGACGGAGCAGCAGCCAGGGGAGGTAACAGCAGCACATCGGACCACACATGACAGGAATACGGGCAGCCCGGACCAAGGCCAAACCAACCGCCGCCTCCGCCGCCAGTGATTCGTCGGAGCGCCGCGCCGACCTCCAACCTCACGCCGCTCCGGCAACGAGGCCTCAGCCGCACGGCCGCGCCTCCAAGTGCCGCCTCCTACGCCCCGCCGCCACCCACGGGACGCAGCCGCGACACCCTCTCCTCCCCTCCAACAACTGCCGAGAGGGGGGTTGGCCAGGATCGGGCGAGACGGGGGAGGGGCTGGTGGCGGTTTGGGCCGGAGTCACCCGGGGGGGGGGGGGGGCTCGGGAGGTTAGGGTTAGGTTGTTCAGGATCCAGGCGAATGTACACATGCTCCATGCTACTGCCCAGAGGACGACTGCACATTCAGAGGGGCAACATTTTTTTTTTTTGCGAGGGAAATTGCAATTACAACCAACCAAGATTCTTACAGAAAAGCCCAAGAAATTACAGATAGGTCCTTCTTGAGCTCTGGCGTCGTCTTCGTCGTGCTCGACGCTGCGCCGGCGAAGTCTGCCGCACCACCTCCATACGCTTGGACTGGGAGGCCCCCCGTGGACAGAGAGTCGACGCTCCTCGGTGCCGGAACACCTCCACCGCGCACGACGGCCGGCGACACCACCTTGGTCTTCATGAATCGCAATCTCCAGATCATCAATCGCCGGATCCACCTGCCTCGGACTCCGGCGAAGGGGACGCCCCTCGAGGCCTCCGCAGAGCCGCGAGCAAGGGCCTGGCGGCAGATCCGCGGCGAAGCTCACAGAGCCGCACCACCGGAGGGGAAGTCCACCACCAACAAACACCACCGGCGCCATCGCTTCCACCCCCAACGCCGCCGGCGACACTCCCCACGCACACCTAATTCACATAGCCCGGATCCGGGGATTCCCCGACCTCCCGCCGCCGGAGCGGCCGCCGGAGGCGAGGAATCCCGCGGATCGCCGGCGAGGAACCGGAGCGCACGGAGATCGCCCAAAGAGTCGCCTTTTCCTGTAGCAGGGGAAAAGAAGAGAAGGTCCAACTCGTCTCTGGATCAGAGGGGCAACATGTTGTCTTCTGGACCACTTCGGCACCGCGCACGGATGGTCGCCGACCGACTTCAGTTACAACAAACCACTGAAGATGTCTGTTGCTCGTGACCACCGGTTCACGCTCCTCATCGGGAAGACCTGTCCATGTTCCTACTAACCAACAACACTATGACTGACATCTGAATCCGAGCCGACCTATTCATGCAACATCTCAGCTGCTCGCGTTGTTGCTGGTGGAAAAGCCGAAGGGAGGATCGTGTTCCAGAAGGATCCTCTTGTCTCAAGCAGCTCGCTGTCGGGTGGAGTTCATTTGGGCAAGTTCTTCCTGCTGGTTCCTCCTGAACTCGCGGATAGCTCATCTGGTGAACTCACCGTACACGTTCACATCGACAGACTCATGGCTTAGGGATCTCAGCTTGGAGACGTAGACAGAGAATTCTGGGTCACACGTAACATCGCTTTGAATGACTGCACAAGGTGAAGGAAGTAGGCTTAGTTTTGAAGACAGTTGTTTTGTAATGTAGGTTGATGTCGTTTGTAATGGTAGAAACTTACCTATCCAAACTCCCAACTCATGAGTGTCATGAATGTTGCAGAATAGCTCTGCATATGCTGACTGATTAAAGTACTAATTGAAGATCAGTATCTTGCAACTGAAAATTATACTAGTATTTGTCAAGTATATATAATAAGTTGTTGATGGATAATATTGGTACTACGAAATAACAAGATTAGTTACAACATAGTGGAGATTACATTATCCGATGAATGTTGGCGAATTCTGACTTGCTCTACTTGCGAACCACGTCGTCCTTTCCGATGAGCATATTGTACTTGTCGCGGCGAGTAAGCCCGGTACACTCGAACCCAAGCGCCTCAGCGAGCCGCTGCTGGATCCAATTGGCTACCTCGGCGCCAGTCCTCCCCCTTTGCACGTCTGATCCTGCGGCACAGCACCCAGGAACTCTACCCGGTAGGCAGGCACCGGGTTGGCGAAGAACACCACGGGGTCGAGCCACTTGCGGCCGCTTGCCGTCGTGCCGTACAGAGAGGTCACTTGCGCGTCCAGCGCCACGGGCTCCATGTCGTCGGCGAGCTCGGCGAACAGCGGGCTGAACCGGAGCAGGTATGGCTCGCGGCATGTTGTGCCCTCGGGGCAGACCGCGAGGTCTCCCTGCTCTAGCAGCCGCAACATCATCTCGGCGTCGCGTTGGCGGTCGCGTGTGAGCCGCACCGTCTTGATGGGCGCGAGGATCTCAGAGAGCCGGCTGAGGCTGTAAGTTACGGCTGGCACGGGCTTCTGCAGCGCCGCAGTGAGCATGATCGGGTCGACCAGCGTCCGGTGCGTGCACACGAACATGACACCCCTGCGCCTGGCGCCGCCTTTAGGAATACCAGAGGTGCGGAAGCGAACTCCGAAGAAGGCGCCAGCTGCAAAGCTGATGTTGTAGGGTAGGAGGATGCCGATGGAGATACGGATGACGGAGAGGATGAGTCCGAGCGGCAGGAAGAGGAAGAAGGCGAGCGTGGCGGTGGCGGTGGGGAGGAAGGCGAGGCGGCCGTCGTGGAAGATGAGCGGCTTCGGGTACCTCGCACGCGGCAGTCGCGCGGTCTTGGCGCTCTCCTTGCTCACGGTGTAAACTTCCTACCGTTATCACATGGTCAACGGACAAGAACACATGAAAAAAAAGTTATTTATTACTAGTAGAGTACTTGTCATTCTAAAATCAACCGATTGTGAGCTCAAAAAAAAATCAACCGATTTATATTACATAAAGAAGGGAGAAACAAAGAAACTACACACTTGACGTCCAGCACTCGAGAACAAACTGAAAACTAGCCGATTGATAAATTATTACTGCATTTGTCTCCACTATATGAAAACCTAACGATAATACAATGAGTTCTCATATAGTCTCCAGTTACTGTCGTGAACCTGCGAAAAATTAGTATGACCCGACATTTCAAGCTTTGATATTTGATTTACAACTTCAGCTGACATTTCAAGCTTTGATATTTGATTTACAACTTCAGCCGCCCCATGTCGGCCATACTAAAATTGCTTTCTGTCACATTCAAGCAATCTATATGTAGTACGGGAATGGTTAAGCTTTTCCGCATTCCACCATGCATGTAATGGTGCATAGGCCCAAAAGGGCACATCCTACATGGAATGCATACTGTTGAGAACGTGATTGGATGGAAGTGATACAAACATAAAATGTGTCACTCATTATAAAAATACATGTCTCACGTGTTATAAAATCAAAAAATTATAACACTATAAACTTTATTCAAATACGATTTCAATGTTATGACTCTCGTAACAAGCATATTATATCCGACCTGACCACCTCCCCTGAATTCTTGTGTTAGCCCCACCCCTATCCTGTCACGGTCGAGACTTGTTGTCGTACGGCCGTTTTTCTCTAAATAATAGTAATGCATACTGTTGATAAACGTGAAAGTGATAGTAAGAGAATATGTGTCACCAACTCACCATGTCAAAAAAAAAAAGAGAATATGTGTCACTCGCACTTTCGGAGTCGAGAGTTGTTATCGTACGGTATGGTATGGTTAACGTCGTTTGTTTCCTAATAATAATGCATACTATTTAGAACTTGATAGGCTGAAAGTGATACTAAGAGAAAATGTGTCACTCTCATTATTTCTTGGACGCATCAACAAATGCGTTGGTGCAAAAGTAGCCATAAACGGGGATTAAGGCAAACACTACACGTAAGCCTTAACTGCACGTCCATACCTTGCAGTAGGGGACGAAGAAGTGATCGCGTTGGTTGGAGCTGCCAACGACGGCAACCTCGGCCACGGTCAAGGGCGGCGCCACCGGAGCTGGCCGGCAGAGCAGCCCAGTGAAGTAGCAGCGGCGTCCAAGCTTGACGGTGTGAAGTTCATACCCGATCACCACGTCCGCGGCCACGTAGTGTTTGAGGAACCAGTGAGCCATCACCCTGGGCGCGCTGGTCACCACCACCTTCCTCTTGGCTGGTAGCCAGAGGTTGTCGTACACCTGCGCGTTGAGCCTCTCCATGTAGAACTTGGGCAGGATGGCGCGGGCCACGAGGTCAGCATCCCGTGGCCTGAGCCCGACGAAGGTGACAAACGCCATGACCCGGACACCAGCGCTCGAGAGCTCGCCGAGGACCCATATGAGCGGGAAGGAGCAGAGCAGGAGCAACGCCCGGAGCAGGCTGCCGCCCTCGCAGGCGACGAGCATGAAGTAGGGGAAGAGGGTGGTGGACCTCAGCAGCCCACCATGGAAGTCGCACACCACCGTCTTGTCGATCGTAGATGGCATGGCGGCGGTGGCAGCGGTGGATGGCTCGGTGTTGCAGCCGGCGCAGTACAAGTTGATGAGCCAGTGGAAGACCATCTTGTGAAAAATGTTTGTCAAGCGTGCCTTTGCCTCGGGTCCTTTCCGTGTTAATATAGCGCCCAATGGCTAAGATATCACACAAGTTAAAACCATAAAGGCTAAGAATTACAAGAAAGAGAGCAATTGGTTTACATCATACCAACTTTAGCTGTGTGCATCCTCGATATCTGGATTAGTTCTTAATGTCCTGTTGTTGAAGACTGTGTGTACTTATATCATTTTGATATAATATATGATCCTTTATCGAAAAAATAAACAACTACATCAGGCTAACAACCTAATAGCCTATTTACAAGACACGGTACAACATGTGACACGGTACATCACATAAACGTGTACGGAATATTTCGACGTCCCCTCTCAATTACAACTTATCTAAATTGAGATTGTTTCGAAAAATTTGGCTTAACTAAACCCACCTGCAACTTGATCTCACGTAGGTATAATCCTGATATTCAAGAGTTTATCAACACTTTCTCAAACAAAGTGAAAATCAGCCTCCATAGACATGTTTGGTTGTTAAGTTTACATTAGAGAAGTTACAGCTCAATCTACAGAAAATAGAGTAAGCGGTTTACATCACACCAACTGTTACAAACAACCACATCCACTAGTACAGAATGGGAAATCCACACGTTCGGAACCGGCTATCGCACACGATTTATGGCTCCGTCGCTATCCATGGGCGGGCGATGACGTTGAAAATCGCAGACGGTTAGAAAAATCGTGTGCAATCGTTCCAACATATCATTGAAGACCGACCTACTAGCCTATCTACAAAAGATTGTTTCGGGAAGCTTCAAGTTGCTGACTCAAGGAGTTTACTTTCAACTCTTTCTCAAACAAAGTAATAATCCACTTCTATATGTTTGGTTCTGGCACGCAATTTTAGATTTACTGAGTAAGTAAGTAGCACCAAAATTGTCGCACCACAAAGATGCAGCCTTTGGATGATCAACACCTAGTTATCTCAAGGGTCTGAAGCCAAATTATTTCAGTTGTTGCATTTGCCAAAGAGTTGTATTCTGCTTCGATATTAGATCTAGACAATGTACCTTGCTTTTCTCCAGAAAAATAATTTATACCTAGCGAACACATCGAAGACAGGTCTAAACGCTGCAGACTTAGAGCTATTTTTTTGTTGTTGGACCCGAGTCTAGTAGTGGGCACATGTCTAAGATAGGTTTGACCCCTTCGCTGGAGTTTTTCCTTAGCCCACTTCAATGCTGGACACACTCAAGTAGCTTCATCAGAACATGTGTTAAAGCCAATCTCACTATAAAGTTGGCGGTGTAGGTCGAAGACGACCTCTCTAACGAAATTTTGACAGAACAGACCACATCGATAAATGAAATGTCAAAAAGGACCACCTGCAAAAAAATTTGTCAAAAAGGACCACGTGAGGCGTGGCGGCAGGCGTGCCAGGCGACACGTGGCGCCTGCCGCCACGGACGGAGGCGACAGGAGAGGCCGCCTGGGCCGCTGGCGGCACGTTGCTGCGAAACGGATTCCCGACGCGTGGAACGGAATCTCCTTTCGTGTGGGACCCAGCCGCCTGGCACCCTGGAGGCATGCTGAGGTGGCGGATAGGCCGCCTGGGCCACTGGCGGCCTTTGCCATGCTGCCGACAGGCGCATGTAGAGGCGCAATCGACTGCGTCGGTGCACTGATAAAGAAAATTCCTGATTAAAGCAGAATCGAATCAGTGCTACTATTTAAAAAGAATCGAATCAGTGCAGGGAAATCAACGCGCGATTGATTTTTTTTTAGAGTTAACACTGGACTTTATTACTGGATAATAGGTGGTACTACATTTACAAAGCCCGGTGGCAGCTGGACTTTATTACTGGATAATAGGACGTCCTGATTAATCTAGGAGTAGGACGTCATGTGTGGTTGATCAGTAACATGCATGCAACCTTTCGCCAGGTCTTCCCAGTAACGCGCGATTGATTTCTGCGCGATCGATGCAGCTATCGGACGCTGGGCCAAAGGCCGCCAGCGGCCCAGGCGGCCTCCCCGCCAGCTAGACGTGCCGCCACTGGTCACGGCGGCTGGGTCTCATCCGTCAGAATTTCCGTTGCAGCTGGTCCGGGAATCCGTTTCGCAGCAACGTGCCGCCAGCGGCCCAGGCGGCCTCTCCTGTTGCCTCTGTCCGTGGCGGCAGGTGCCACGTGTCGCCTGGCGCGCCTGCCGCCACGCCTCACGTGGTCCTTTTTGACAATTGTTTTTGCAGGTTTTTCTTTTTGACATTTCATTTACCGATGTGGTCTGTTCTGTCAAAATTTCCATCTCTAACTAGCAGAAGAGAGTAAAGACAGTTTAAATTCAGATCACATCTAAATATTTAATGAACATGGACTAATTCATGGACATTTATTACTCGTGAGGGAAAACTGCATGTGTGCACCCAGAGGTGGGACCCATGACAGTAGCAGCAGCTTTGTTTTGGAACTGCACATCAAAACCACGAGTTGCGTGAGAGCTATAGAAGCATCATATTCAAAGGTCCTGGTCCTTGATTCAGCTAACTATGTGAGCATAGTGAATTAGTGATGTTGGTGGGTCTACCTAGTACCTACTGGTTGACCTTGACGAAGCAACCTTTTGTACCCACACGACTCGTGTGAAGCAGAGATCGAACCGCAAATCACTTCGGCCCCGAGCTTGGTTATCCTTTATTTAAATATAAATAAGTTTAAACAAATCTAAAAAATGTCTATATTTAAGATTTAGTCAGTGATGTTACATTGTCTCTTCCGATTTAGGGTTCTCTTAATTAGCTATGGTTGCTGCTCTGATGTGCTGGTTCTTTGGCGTTTTAGCACGCCGATTATTTGTCTTTCTACTACAACAAGCTCTAGTACGACAAGTTTTGTCCGGCTCTGGTTATGGAGGGTTAAGAGCGGTGACGTGCCTATGGCTCGCTCCAGTACTTCTAGTTTTCGCTAGGTGGTACAAAACCCTATTTATAATTTTATTTATTGTTAGACTCCTTTGTACAACTCTTGATCATTACTAATAAATCGATGGACTTTTCACAAAAAATAAATGATGTATCCTATAAGCATGCAAAACCACAACACTAAAATCTATATATTATTGGCTACACAAAATGAAAAAATATATAAATTTCGAGATTGGAAAATGTACATACTCATATCTCTATATTTGTTTACTTCTGTGCAGTTTAAAATACACAGTATTTCAAATAAGATTTTGCGCGTTTTATGTGATACATCATTGATCATTGAGAACGTTCATGATTTTTTCACCTTTTTTTCCTGAAACTCATTAATATGACATTTAAAAAAGGGAGTCAAAAAAAAATACTCTACTCCGAACGAACATGAAAGTACAACCAGCTGGTCGTGCATACTGGTCAATTCATGGTCTTTATCAAAGCTAGCGCTTGGCCTTGGACACATCGCTGCAGTACGTACCTCAACCAGCAAAGATGTTGGTTATGTGGGTCGATCAAAAGGACGACCGAACTTCTACCAACTTCCGATATATGTTGCACTTTTCTCAACAAATGTGCAACTCCAACCTAGCTATTTCGATACGAGTTGCACTTTTTCGCAATAAATGTGAAACTGACAATAGGTTTTTCATATGATTTTTTTATATAAGTTGCACTTTTTATCGAGAAATGTGTAACATAAATATGCAATCCAACTGATCTTTTATTCGAGTTGCACTTTTTCCCCAAGACCCATATTTCCTTTGAATTTTTGACCTATTCTTAGATTTGAAAAATCACTAACACTTCTCCATCAAAATATGATTTACAAATTTGTCAAGAAATGTACAACTACGTATCTTGAAAAATCCAACGGGCTCCAGTTACTTAGCTAGTACTCCTATATGGCGTGATATGAAGATATTTATAGTTTGAAGCTTGATACCGCTCTTAGAGAAAAAGTGCTAGAAAAAAAATCAAAACACAAGGCAAAACCCACAGAGACTGTAAGCCGAATAGAAACTTAGGCTACGTGATCTAAAGTCACGGCCCCCTCTCGTATATATATATGCCAAAGTACAAGTCGGTTACATTGGTTACATGAATAGAATCCGTATCTAGCTAGGAGACTTGGAGTCTACTCCAAGCCGGCGTGTAGACGCCGTGTCCTTCTCCTTCTCTAACACGCCCCCGCAGGCTGAACTCGGTGTTTCGCCGATGTGAAGACTGGAACGAAATTCTCGAAAGAGTGCAGACGGCAGTCCTTTTGTGAAGATGTCAGCAAACTGAGAGCTGGAGGGGACATGTAGTACACGTAGAGCACCGATAGCAACCTTTTCCCGTACAAAGTGAATGTCCAACTCAATATGCTTCGTGCGCCGATCCTGAACTAGGTTAGCCGATAGGTAAACGGCGCTAACATTGTCACAATAAACGATAGTGGCACTGCGTATCGGTTTCCGTAGTTCATCAAGAAGACTCCTAATCCAGCATGTCTCGGCAACTGCTGTGGCGACAGCACGATATTCTGCTTCGGCACTTGAGCGTGAGACAGTAGGCTGCCGTCGAGAAGACCAAGAAATAAGATTGTCTCCCAAAAACACGCAGTATCCTGACGTAGACCGGCGAGTGTCAGGGCATCCTGCCCAATCAGCATCCGAATAGGCAACCAATGAATGAGAGGAAGTGGAGTGTAGTGTGAGACCATGATCAAGGGTGCCTTTGAGATATTGAAGTATTCGTTTGATTAGAGAGAGATGTGGTTCACGGGGATCGTGCATATGGAGACAGACTTGTTGGACAGCATAGGATAGATCGGTCGTGTGAGAGTGATGTATTGGAGTGCACCTGCTAGACTGCGATAGAGAGAGGGATCGGCGACTGGAGAACCGGCCGATGCTAGTAGTTTGGCTTTGGTGTCAACTGGTGTGGAAGATGGGTGGCAGTCGCTCATACCTGCACGAGAAAGAACCTCAAGGATATATTGGCGTTGGGAAAGGTGGAGACTATGTGGAGAACGAGTGACAGAAATACCGAGAAAGTGATGTAGGGGACCAAGATCTTTCATGGCAAATTCATGGCTGAAAGTGTTGATGATGGACCGGAGTAAGGTGGAGGAGGAAGCAGTAAGAATTATGTCGTCGACATAGAGAAGAAGATACGCGGTGTCAGATCCGCGATGGAGAGTAAAGAGGGAAGCATCGGATTTGGACTCTAAGAAACCAGAGGAGCGGGCAAAAGCGGCGAAGCGATGGAACCAAGCACGTGGTGCCTGTTTAAGGCCGTAGAGTGATTTGAGAAGACGACAGACATGAGTGGGACGAGAGGGATCAACAAAACCAGAGGGTTGTTGACTATAAACCTCCTCTAGAAGGTGACCATGAAGGAAAGCGTTTTTAACATCAAGTTGATGGATGGGCCAATTGTTGGAGAGAGCTAGAGAGAGCACAATGCGTATGGTGGCAGGCTTAACGACCGGACTGAAGGTTTCATCAAAATCGATGCCTGGTTGTTGAGTGAATCCACGTACTACCCATCGGGCTTTATGACGAGCAAGAGATCCATCGGGATTATGTTTGTGACGGAATATCCATTTGCCACTAACGATATTTGCGCCGGGAGGAGGTGGAACAAGTGTCCAGGTGTTATTTGTCATCAGTGCATCGTATTCTTCCTGCATGGCAAGACGCCAAGAGGGATCACGGAGAGCTGTGAGATAGTTATGGGGTATAGGAGAGGAGACGATGGCAGAGAGGTTTAAACGATCGGGAGGACCAGGAAGGTGTCCGGTTGTGCGGCGGGTTCGGTGTAGAGGGGGTGGAGAAGGAGGTGTGGGTATGGTGGGAGGGGATGAAGGTGAAGAGGACATAGCAGGTGAGCTAGAATCGCGAGAGGCAAGAGGTGAGCCAGGAGGTGTGGCAAAATTGGGAGTGGGTGGGTTAGGAGATGTCGTGCTAGGAGGAGTGGCCGTGACAGGGGTGGCATGGAGGCTTGAAAGAGGAGGGATCGAATGACATCGTTAATGGTGCGGATTGCTCGTTCGGCCTTGCCGTTTTGTTGAGATGTATAAGGGCATGAAAAACGAAAAAGAGTGCCGTGTTGTGTGAAGAAGTTGTTTAGGTTGAGATTATCAAATTCTTTCCCGTTGTCGCATTGAATATTAAGGATAGGAAGATTGAAGTGGGTTTGAACAAAGGCATGGTATGCGACAACGTAGAGAAAACATCCGATTTTTTTTTTGAGAGGGAAAGTCCAAAAATAATGAGAAAAATCATCAACAATAACAAGATAATATGTATAACCAGTTGTACTAGGGATAGGTGATGTCCACAAATCACAATGTATGAGTTCAAACGGACGAGTTGAAAACGATTTCGAGGAAGAAAAGGGTAGTCTAACATGTTTCCCTAATTGACACGCATGACACAAGGAGGAACTAAATTTATTTCCGGGGATGGCCGTAGATGGATGTAGTGTCGAAGTGGTGCGATGGCTTGGATGTCCGAGACGGCGATGCCAAAGGTCGAAGGTGTTGGTGGCGGTGTAGGCTTCAACTGCAGGAGGGCTCTGGAAGGTGTAGAGGGGGCCAGGGCTATTACATCTGAGAACCACGGTCCTGCTGGAAAGAGCCTTCACAGAAAAACCAGAGGGATCAAACTCAATGGAACAATTGTTATCAATAGTAAATTGTCGAACGGAGATCAGGTTTTTGATTATGTTAGGAACTAGAAGAATGTTGCGAAGATGAAAAGTTTGAGAGGGGGAGTGGAGTGCTGTCGAGCCGACATGTGTAACAGGTATGGTTGCGCCATTGCCAACGGTGACGAATTGAGTTGAAGAGGGATGAAGAGAGGCAATGTTACCAGGATCGGATGCCATGTGGGAGGATGCGCCCGTGTCCATGTGCCAGTCGTTGCCGGGGATCTGCAGGTTGTTGAGGGCGGCGATCAGGGCGGGGTCGATGTTCTGTTGCTGCTGGTACTGGCCGGCGTTGGGCTGGCCAAACGCGGCGTAGGCATGTGGCGTCGGAGGAGGGCCGAGGATCTCGGGAGGACCAGGAGCAGGTGGACGCCATGATGTTGGTGCAGGCGGGCGTGGTTGATGCTGCTGAGTGTTGGCGCAAGTCGGGGCACCAGTCCACGGATTGAACTGCCAAGGGTTGTCGCGCCCACGACCACGCCCACCACGGCCACGCCCGCGGCCGCCGCCGCGAAAGTTGTTGGAGGAGCCGTAGCCGCGGCCGCCGTAGCGGTCGCCCCCGTAGTTGTCGCCCCCGGAGCGATCACCGCTAGGGTTGGGAGGAGGGGCGCCCCCGCCGTGCGGCAGGACGCTGTTGCCACTTGCCCAGAGCGCCGTGGACGCGGCGTTCTTGGCGTCAGTCTTCTTCTGGGTTTCCTCGAGGATGAGCGCCGACCTTGTTTGGAGGAAGGAGGGGAAGGGCACCTGAAACGGAAGAAACGAGCGCAGATGCGCGTAAGTGTCATTGAGTCCGCGGAGGAGTGTGAGGACGAGTGTCTCGTCGCTGATGGGCTGGCCGACGTCAGTGAGGGAGTCGGCGAGAGCTTTGAGCTTGGCGCAGTAGTCGCTGATGGAGAGGTCGCCTTGCGGAGTGTTGCGGAACTCCGCCTCGAGTTGGATGGCGCGATGCTTTTTGTTGTCGCGGAACAGCTGCTCGATGGCGTCCCAGATGGTGCGAGCGGTGGCGCCGGGCCGCATGACGATGCCGAGCAGATCGAGGGAGATGGCGCCATATATCCAGGAGAGCACCGTGAAGTCATCGCGCGCCCAGGAGGAAGACGGCGAGGTATCGGAGGGAGTGGCGTCGGAGGAGCTGACGACGTGAGCTGTCAGGCCATAGCGGCCAAGGGCAACGAGAAAGAGCTCACGCCAGTTGGTGTAGTTGCCGTCATTGATGTCTAGGGTGATCGGTATGAGTTTGGTGGAGGTTGTATAGGAGGGTTGGATAGGAGGGGAGGGTGTGCTCTCTGAGTTTTTGCTGAGATTGGCGAGGCGCCGATCGAGTTCGTCCTGGCGAGCCTTGAGGAGAGACTCGCGTTCCTTCAGCTCCTTCTCGAGCTTCGCGAGTTCGGCGGCCGAAGACATGGTGGTGGAGGGAAACTAGAGCTGGAGATCGGTTGTAGGAGAAGAAGAGGTTTTAGGGTTTTTGACCTAGGATACGGCTGGGCTCTGATACCATGTAAGCCGAATAGAAAGTTAGGCTACGTGATCTATAGTCACGGCCCCCTCTCGTATATATATATGCCAAAGTACAAGTCGGTTACATTGGTTACATGAATAGAATCCGTATCTAGCTAGGAGACTTGGAGTCTACTCCAAGCCGGCGTGTAGACGCCGTGTCCTTCTCCTTCTCTAACAGAGACCATGTCCATGTCCACCTCGCCGGGGACGCCGCAGTTGGGCACGTCCCCTTGATGCTGGGAGACGCCCCTGAGGTGGCCCGCGTCGACCGGAGGGCCGTCCACACAGAGCGTGCCCGTGTACAGCGGCCTCGAGTCCTTGTTCGACTGTCCCCCTGACGCATACGACGGTGACGGGGCGAACGCCGGACGGGGCCCGTCCGGCGCCCACGGCCAGGAGGAACACCCGGTGGTCCTCCTCCGCGAGCAGCAGGCAGCGGTGCTCCGACGCCGGCACCACGAACGCGCGGGCGGTCTCGTACCTGATGGTTTGCGCGGGCCAGCGGTGCCGGCCAGACTCCTCCGTGAGGTGGCGCAGGAGGCTCGCCGGCGAGCCCTCGACCGTGCACTCGAGGCAATAGATGGCGCGTGCGGGCAGACCGCCGTGTGGTCGGCCGTGGCGTGGTAGGCGACCGACCTCGCGCAGCCGAACTTGGTGTAGGGGCAAGGCACCTCGTAGTCGCCAACCAGGCTGTCCATGTACGGGATGTGGTGGTGGGCGGCGGTGGCGCCGCCCCAGCAGCCGCGGCACCGGCACACCATATACCCATCATCACGCTGCGATCCAAATAAAATAAAAATGATGTGAATCATTCAACCTGAACCTTTAACCTCACGGCCATGCATCTTACCATGAATATGGGAGGCTTGAGTGGGGCAGGGCTGGCGGCGCAGTGAAGCCATTTCTTCTTGACGGTCAAGCTGACCCCCTCTTCCGCCTCCGCCGCTGAGAGCACCATAGGCCCTGCGCGTCCGTCGCCTTCGAGCACCTCTCCGTCTTCTCGCTTACGCTTCACCACGCCCATGGGCCTAGCAATAGGTATCGGACCGGGCGCCACAAGGGCCGATGCCGGTGCCATGGCGACGGCAGCCGGACTGGGTGCCGCCAGCGCCGGTGCGGCGACTGGTGGGCTGGGTGTCTTATTGTTGGCGGCGTTCTCAGGGAAACGCTGCCGTTTCTTCTGCTGGTCAGCCATTTTTTTGTGCTCCGCCATTGTTCTCTACTGTAGCTGATTTTGCATACACACGACACAAGCTGGTTCGGTTGACAAATGCTGAATGCACATATGTAGTCTCCTAGAGAGAGACTTGAAAGGACCTCGCATTCACTACAGGACGTCTACACCCACTAGGAGAAACTCAAAAGACTCGATCGGTAACTACAACGGCAAAACAAAACGTCACGTCTACTACTCACACAGATGGTACTCCTTTCCAGTTAAAAAAAACTTTACCTCAAATGTAAGGTGTGAGATATGATGATCATCATCTTGAACTAAGCTATATTGCAAGTGTATGCATACAATTAACCTTGACCACATAAACATCAGATCGATCTACAGGTTGAGGAGGTTGCAAGTGTATGCATATATACAAGAGGGACTTGGACCATCTTATATAGGATACCACTCACTAAGGTGTGAGAAGAGGAGTGGCTAATGCACACCACTCCTCGTACGCCGCCCACCTCGGCAGCCGAATTCAGATTATGCATGTTGTTTGTATTTTTTGTTGTTTGGAAAGTTAATGTGTTAATATTTTAGTCATTAAGACCTGTGTCAATGCACAGTTTCTTAGCACAATATCATAGGAGTAATAAATATTTAAAATACATCTAGTTTAATGCATTGTTTCTTAAGGGTGTATCTACATTTAATGATTTGGAGTTCATGCATGCATATGATTGGATTAAAATCATTTTTTTCGTATGGCCACGTGAAAGGGTTGTATCTTAGCTAAGCTAAAAAACACACTCTCTATTAATTAATTAGTATGCCACATCAGCAAAATGCATATAAAACCGTGATAAGAAACTTGCATTCGCATAAGCCTAATGAACACTTTAAGCGATACGTCATTTATGGATTTTCTGATGGTGGGTTGTTGCTGGCTCGGAGGTGAGATTACTTCCCATGTCTTATCTGCTATACACTATAAAAATAGGTAGAGGCGAACCCTAGCCATGACCAATCCTAGCCATGACCGGCAATTAGATTGCATCTCCCTCATTGCGCACAATTGTTCATCTCGCTGTGTTGCTCTTGTCTAGTCCATGTCATCGACCTCATGCACGGCCGTCCGGAAGGTCTCCAAAATCCCGTCTCTTTGATTCTGCACCAGGAGAGGCGATAATATTTTTGGTAGTTTTTGGGCATTACTGCTCACATTCAACTTCTTCGACTACGTCATACTACCTCGACTCCATCACCGTGTCGGACACTGGTAACACCCTTGTTGATGTTGCTACTACCGACGCAACACCAAGAGCGTCACGTGTGTTTTTGTTTTACCGTTGGTCATACCATGCACCAACTCGTACGTGCTCTTTTCTCTACTGTTAATTATTTTCATGATTACTACATATATAATTAGTCATACCTTAAAAGTGATGTATTCTTTAGCTTATCTTGAAAAAGTTGATGACTCTAAGTGCTGCAGTTGCCAAATTATGTTGGTGGGGATAGTTGGCATGTCAGTCCCACTAGGTGGGGACATCAACCCGTATAATTTTTTGACTCACATGGCCCCACGCGTGAGCTCGGAGCGGTTACAGCGCTCTCGCTAAGCTGACGTGGAGTGGAACCATGGGCCACATGCTATTGATCCGGTGCCGTGGGTGCACTATAGTGTAGTCATAAATAATTTACTATACCAAGAGATCAACCTTGCAATTACATATGACAAGGTACACAGTTTAATCAACTACTAGTTGACGGCACGCCCTTGATGTTTTTTTTGTGTGCAGTATATATATATTTTTTAACAAAAATGTTAGCTAAATTGGTATGTTAGAACATGTTTTTATTTTGTCATGAATAGGTAGCATTTTTTATGAGCATTCTTGTCACATTTTGTGAGTTCTTTGTGAGTTTGTTTGTATGATGTCAGAAATGTTGGCGAAATTGAAATGTTGAAATATATTTGTAATTCGTTATAAGTATGTTGCGGCTTTTTTTTTTGGAGCATTATTGTCATATTTTGTGGAATATCAGGAAAAGTCGCTAAAATGTTGGCGAAATTACAATTTGAAAACGTTAAGAGTAGATAGTAATTCGTTCGAACATTTTGTATATATTTTGTAAAATATTCAAATATTTAGATAGTTGAATTTAGCGCGGCGACACGCCGCTCCTTTGCTGAGGATATGTTGTAATAATTTTGTTTGTTTTTTTATTTGCGGTATATATATTGTAAGGGAAGGTGGTTGTTCTAATTTGTATAATGTAGTTAGGTGGAATTCAATTTGGAAGCAATCCATAATTAGAGTAGACGTGTTTGTATTTTTTGAAAATATTCATATGAACAATCATTTTTTTAAATGTAAATACATAGTTAGAGGGATTTAAGTTATATTACTTGCAAATATGTTAGGCAAATTTGAATGGTTAAATATGGTTTTATTTTGCTATTATTTTCATACGAACCACCATAATTAGAGAGAATATATTATGGTTATGTTTAAATATTATGTGTCTATTTCGCCGTAAATATGTGATTTAGTTTGTTGGTTAGAAGAAATATGTTGTGTTAACATCTATTAAATTGAATCCATCTTTAGAGGAAACAAATTCTTGATTTCTTCAAATGTGAATGGAATGAAGCATTATATAAATTTGACCACATAATTAAAGAGAGTTAAGTTTAAGTTGAATATTTATTAAATTGAACTGCATAATTGAAGAAAGTTCAGTAATATTATTTGTAAATATTAATTTAGTTGAGTTGGTATGATATGTCTTTGTTTTGTGTTAAATATTTAATCGAACTCAATAATTGGAGGGAATAAATTGTTTGAGCACTTATTAATTTCAATTTTAAATCAAGCCATAATTAGAGGAAATACTTAACTATGATTCTTTTTTCCCGTAAGTACGTAATTAGTGGGAATGCACATTTTTTGGATTTGATTCTACAATTAGGGAAAATCTATTTATATTGCATCCAAATATTGACCAAATTGGAATGTTCAAATATGTTTATATTTACCATAAATAGTTAGTATTTTTTATGAGCTTTTTTTTAAATAGTTTTTTCAAAAATATTAAAATATCTAGCAAATTGGAATGTTCAAACATATTTGTATTGTGTTATGAATGTTTAAATGTAATTAGAGAAAATTCATTCGAATTATCTCGAAATATTTTTGTTAAGAATGTAACTACATAATTAGATAGTTTTAAGTTATATACTTGCAAATATGTTAGCTAAATCTAAATGATCAATTATGGTTTCATTTTGCCATAAATTTCTTGTGTACCACCATAATTAGATGAAATATACCATGGTTGTGTCTAAATATTATATTCGTATAATTGTGTAATTTTGATCGATGGTTAGAAGAAATATGTTATGTTAGCATCTATTAAATTGAATTCATTTCTAGAGAAGATGAACTTGTGATTGTTTGTAAATGTGCATGTAATGAAGCATCATTGTCGCTAAAATGTTGGCGAAATTACAATTTGTAAACATGTTTTTTATTTTGTTATGAGTAGATAGTAATTCGTTCGAACATTTTGTATATATTTTGTAGAATATTCAAATATTTAGATAGTTGAATTTAGCGCGGCGACACGCCGCGCCTTTGCTGAGGATATGTTGTAATAATTTGTTTGTTTTTTTATTTGCGGTATATATATTGTAAGGGAAGGTGGTTGTTCTAATTTGTATAATGTAGTTAGGTGGAATTCAATTTGGAAGCAATCCATAATTAGAGTAGACGTTTTTGTATTTTCTGGATATATTCATATGAACAATCATTTTTTTAAATGTAACTACATAATTAGAGGGATTTAAGTTATATTACTTGCAAATATGTTAGGCAAATTTGAATGGTTAAATATGGTTTTATTTTGCTATTATTTTCATACGAACCACCATAATTAGAGAGAATATATTATGGTTATGTTTAAATATTATGTGTCTATTTCGCCGTAAATGTGTGATTTAGTTTGTTGGTTAGAAGAAATATGTTGTGTTAACATCTATTAAATTGAATCCATCTTTAGAGGAAACAAATTCTTGATTTTTTTAAATGTGAATGGAATGAAGCATTATTTAAATTTGACCACATAATTAGAGAGAGTTAAGTTTAAGTTGAATATTTATTAAATTGAACTGCATAATTGAAGAAAGTTCAGTAATATTGTTTGTAAATATTAATTTAGTTGAGTTGGTATGATATGTCTTTGTTTTGTGTTAAATATTTGATCGAACTCAACAATTGGAGGGAATAAATTGTTTGAGCACTTATTAATCTCAATTTTAAATCAAGCCATAATTAGAGGAAATGCTTAACTATGCTTCTTTTTTCCCGTAAGTATGTAATTAGTGGGAATGCACATTTTTTGGATTTGATTCTACAATTAGGGAAATCTATTTATATTGCGTCCAAATATTGACCAAATTGGAATGTTCAAATATGTTTATATTTTACCATAAATAGTTAGTATTTTTTTCTGAGCTTTTTTTTAAATAGTTTTAAAAAAATATTAAAATATATAGCAAATTGGAATGTTCAAACATATTTGTATTGTGTTATGAATGTTTAAATGTAATTAGATAAAATACATTTGAATTATCTCGAAATATTTTTGTTAAGAATGTAACTACATAATTAGAGAGTTTTAAGTTATATACTTGCAAATATGTTAGCTAAATCTAAATGATCAATTATGGTTCCATTTTGCCATAAATTTCTTGTGTACCACCATAATTAGATGAAATATACCATGGTTGTGTCTAAATATTATATTCGTATAATTGTGTAATTTTGATCGATGGTTAGAAGAAATATGTTGTGTTAGCATCTATTAAATTGAATTCATCTCTAGAGAAGATGAACTTGTGATTGTTTGTAAATGTGCATGTAATGAAGCATCATTTAAATTTAACTATATAATTTGGGAGAGTTAAGCGTAATTTGAGAATTTGTTAATTACGATTTGCATAATCAGAGGGATTTTAGTTATATTATTTGTAAATATCAACTGTAATTCGAATCGGTATGATATGTTTGTGTTTTGTGTTAAATATTTAATCTAACTCAATAATCGAAGGAAATACATTGTCCGACAATTTATTAAATTCACTTTAAAATTAAGCCGTAGTCAGAGTAAATAAATTTGCATTTTCTCGAAATATTCATCTAGTCGAATTTTTTTTAATGGTAAATTATTTCTAAATGTGAACTTATTTGAGTTGGTATGATACGGTCGTGTATCGTGATAAATATTTAATTTAATTCAATAATCGGAGGGAGTACATTGTTTAAGCGTTTGCTAAACTTTTAAAATCAAGCCATAATTAATGGAAATAAATTTGCATTTTGTTGAAACATTCATGTAATCAAACATTCAAATAATTTTGAAAAGGGCCCAAAATATTTGAAATGTATTATTATTTTTTACAAATTTTTAGAATCTGTTCTGGATTGATTTTTAGATGTGTTTCAAAAGTTCCAAAAGATCTGGAAAATGTCTAGATATGGACGGCATCTAAAATTTTGAAATATTTGAAGTTAAAATTTGATCAAATGCTATTAAAATCCGTCGCTTTTTGTTCATGTTAGTGCTGACACGTTTGTCACATTTTTAAATAACATGTATTTGTAAAGCTGGAAAAAAAATCGAAAACAGAAAGGTAAAACAAAAAAAGAAATTGTAAAAAAAAAAGGCCGACGCAGCCCAGAACGGCCCACGAAGCGGCCCGTCTGGCCAGCCCAGCCACACTATGACATGTGGGCCTGCGCTGGCGTCAGCAGGTGACGTTAGCCTGCGGCGGCGGACGCGCCGGCGCCGCCGAGCTTACGCTCGGGCAGGGGCGCGCGCGGGGCTCGGACCTTGTGGATCCGTGCGAGGAGGTTGTGGCGAGCAGGGAGGGCGGCGGGATGGACCATTTAGTCGACGGAGTCGCCGGCGGCGAGGAAAACGGCGGCGGCGGACAGTGAGGACGGCGGTGATGATTCGGGCGCGCGTGCGGCGTCCCGGCTTGCGTGGCTCGCGGAGGACGGAGAGGAGGCGACGGCGGAGCTTGTGGCGACCTTCGATTCGTCGGGGAAGCAGCGGAGCAACGGCGGCCCGCGTCGGTGCCGGCGGGGAGCTCCGCCCGAGCGGAGGAGGAAAGGGAGAGGAGGAGGGGCTCTGGACCTTTTTTCAAAATAGTCCTCGTAGTTTTCTGTAATTTCGTAAAGGTCCTCTTCTTGGGAAATCTGGACTGCGGGTTGATTTCCCGTTTATAGAGGGGTCTTTTTACAAAACCATCACGGACGTGTGCTGAGAGCCGTCCGATCGCCGAACGACGGCCGGGATCGTAGCACTGTAGAACACTGTTCATTTCTACAGTGTTTACTGTCGCTGCTACAGTAGCTCGGCCACTCTCCGATCGCAAAAGTGCACAGCTTTGATATACTTAGTAATGAACCAACAACATCTCTTTGGCGATGTTGTGGCACTCCTTGATCTCATTTAGATATTTTTTTCTTCTCAGCAATAATTTTGTCACATACTCACTCTGTCCCTTTAGCTTGCCAAAACGTTTTATAAAAAAGGACAGAGGAAGTACTTATTATCGCTGGGTAATCACTGTAACCAGACCCAAGAGGCTAGCCCCAAATCGCGGTCAACCGCCGCCGATGTCTCCGCCGTCCTCCGAGCTGACCACTGCTGCACTCTGGCGACCAGCGCTTGGGAGGCCGAGTCCGGCGTTTGGCTCGAGAAGACTCCGCTGAGAAGCCCAGGCGGCGAGCGGCAACCACGGGTCCGTGCGCACCGGCCAGCTTCTCTCCTGCTAGTTCCACAGCAGCTCCGGCGGCGGCGCCGCGCCTCCGGTGCAGCGAATCCACCATACCGCACAGCTCTCCTTTATTGCTGGATGGCGCGGGAATCGGATATATGCTTCGATTTGTAGCGAGAATCGGTTCATTCTCTGTTCCATTTCCCCCCAACTGGCAGCTGCTCCTCCCAGTCCTTATTCAGTGTCTAGTCCATGGGGCGCAAGGTCCAGGTACAATGCTTGAATCTCACCATCATTAGTGTAGTCTATTGATTCAGTACTTCACTGTTCATAGTTCATACTGCACTCGCAACACCTAAATTTAATCCACTCATACCCTTGCAGGGATACTGTTCATAGTTCATAGTGTTCATATGGTATACAATGCTGGAATATCACCAGGATTAGAGAAATTTATTATTGATTCAGTACTTCATACTTCACTCACAACACTTAACTTAACCCACTCATACCCTTGCAGGGCCCTAAAAATAGAGAAGTACGGTTTACATGCTCACCTGGACATGTCCGGAAATATCTGAAGGACCTTAGTCCTCAGCAGCAAGATTATGTCAGAAAAATTGGGTTTGGTAGCTTCCTGTCCATGGCAGATTTCGAGTTGGATAATGATCTTACACTATGGTTGCTTCAACGGTTCAACTGTAAGACGGAGTCTCTCGAGTTTGAGGGTGGCGTATCGATTCCGGTGAGGCCTCTTGTGAAAAGCGTGCTCGGAATTCTTCGGGGCTGGTTAAAGTTGTTGAAGGTTCATATTACGACCCTGCTGTGTATCATCGTTATTACGTTGGCAAAATTGATACAAGAGGTAGATGTTGTTGGCAGAGATGACTTTGTTGAAAAAGGGGTTAAGTATATGCACACAGCTGGGAAACAGATCTGCTCCGAAACTGAGGAGAAACAATTCTGCATAGCTTTCATGAGGGCCATTATAGCGTTGTATCTAGCACCAAATAAAAATGCATGTACCTATTTTGGAGCTGTTCAACAGGTTGATAAGCTTAATCAGATGGATTGGTGCAATTTCACTGCTAGCTACCTCTTTGAAGGAATCATGGAATTCAAACATTCTAATTGCTCACCCATTAAAGTAAAGGGTTGTGTCCACATACTGAGTGTAAGAATATTCAAACCTCGTGCCGGTGGAAATTAGTTATTCATTTGGTAAAAAAATTGTTGTAATGTGCTCATTTTCTTAACATTTCCATTGGTACTGGAATGCAGGTCATATTCATAGATTTGGTGAAAAATTCTGGATTAAAAATACCAGGAGGTTTTCCACGCATTTGCATTGTCAGTAATCTACATAAAGAATTGGTAAATTCGTGTTCACATCCTCAGGTACGAACTCATCTACTAAATTTTTTAAGCAACATGTAATACAACTGTTGGTTTGAAAAACAAGATTGTAACCATAGATCCCTTTTTTAACAATAAGCAACCCTAGATCCTGTTTCATTATTATATGATCATGCCCTATACTGTCATGTATCACATCAGAAAGTCGAAAGTCAAAACGGAGACTGAAATACATGTAGCTCTTTATTTTGCAAAATTCTAAAATCACATTTTAAAAATCCAAAATTTTCTAAAAGAAATCTTGGACGTAGACAATAGTGCATTATAACAACGTGCAAAATCACAACTCAAAATCATTCATATTCCGGGCTACGTAAAAATAACAAAATCTGTCAAATTTTGGAGAATTCAAAATTTGCACTATTCACTACTTTCAGATTCAGATTTTGTCATTTTCGCACAGCCCAAAAAAACATATTGCTATTTGAGATTTTACACGTTGGTAGTGAACAACATAATCTACATTGAGACTCCAAAATATGATTTTCAATTTTCGAAAATAAAGGGCTATGTGTAGCCGATCTACATATCGCCGCTCTCTGTATCACATATCATACATTGGATATAGCAATACGTTTTGCATCTTGCTTGTGATCTACTCCCTCTGTCCCCAATTATATGTGTCCTTGTTTTTGCATGCATTTAAATTTGACCATCAGTTTGATCAGTAAAACGTGTGTTATGTGCTCTTAAAATTATAGTGCTGGATTCGTATTCAATAAAGTTTCTAATGATATAATTCTCACGACATAATTACTGTCCGGTCAAGTTTAATACCATGTAAATAAAGGACACCACGTAAATAGGGACAGAGGGAGTAGCATTTGTTTACCACTTCTACTATCCGGTCAAGATTACTGTTGTGGAGTTATATTTAAGCAACATCTGTCAGAAGTACTTATTTTACCCTATGTTGCATAGACCGCTACAGTTTAATTTATGTGTATTCTCATTTGAAAAGGTACATTGCCTAGAAGAATCGATTTATGCTTCTATGCTTGATAAATCACCGAAAGACCTGGGAAAAAACATTCGGCAAAATTTCGGACGAAATTCGGGAAATTTACGATTTTCTATAGGGAACGTGAAAAGGTAACCTCGGTCGGAATTCTTGTTCAAATTTGAAAAATTCACAGATTAGACAGTTCTAAAGAGGTAAAACAACTTTCCTACTACAAATTAAGCCACACCGCAATGGTGTACTGTCTAGGCGCTGATATTTCAAGTTGAGAGTTTGATTCCAAATTTTGGATCTAATTTTTCCTAAAATATTTAATCACCAAGTTCAAAATGTCCTAAAATTTCTCGAAATTAACGACTCTTGGTCAGGTGCGGAAGAAAATATTACTACCTAAACGAATTCTGGAAGCCTGCGAAACATAACATTATAGAAGCCAGAAAATGTGCTGACTCTGATAAAATTACTGGCGCTGGAGCCGATCAGTTTGGTACAACTGTGGAAGATACCACATGCAACAGTACCGAGTTGATGGAAACACACCACTACTCAGCAGCAACAAGATTTCATAAGGAGGTAGCTGATTTTCGTCTGAGAAGCTTGGAATCAATCACAAACTGTACAAGTTTTGATCTAAATTGATCATTTCTTTATATTTATCAAGGGGGTATATAGCCGGGGACGCGTAAACAGCCAGAAGATCCTCTGAGCATGGCAGATCTATCCCTGGGGGATCTCAGAAGAAGCATCTCGTTTCAGCAGAGCTTGACACTGCCATATCATCTTCTAACAGGTTAGATTTGACCATTGTTGAACCTCGGAATTAGACACCCAGCAGAGCTTGACACCGCCATGTCATCTTCTAACAGGTTAGGTTTGACCATTGTTGAACCTCCGGAATTAGACACCTCAACTCCGTCAGCAGGTACAAACCAGACACTCACTCATGATAAGATTATTTATAGCTAGGTTATAACATATTTTACACAAGCATTTCCACCCTTCCATTTACATGACATATCTTAATCGATTATCTTTGTAGAAGGCTCTTCTTCCATACGCTCACCTAATGGATGTAAGTACAAGTCTATAAGACATAATCATTTTTCTTTTAATGTCGATTTATTATTTTCACATCTCAGATAAAACTTTACCAAATGCAGCACCAGAATCTGCATCTCAGGAAGACATTCACACCAGACCGGAAAGCTTGATTATCACCGCCAATGCTGATAGTACACATCATCACTCCTTGGAGCAAGAACACATAAATTTTCCAAGAGATGGCCAGCAATTGCGGTTCAACGGGCCTTCTTCTGAACCTTATGCTGCCCAAGTTTGTGAACGCTCTCCTCTTTCGTCATTGTATTCTTTGAATTTTTCAGAAGAAATATATGTATGTAGTGTTAGTTTGAACGCCATTTCCACATACCATGGATGTGATGAGTTACGCTCCATCATCTCTTTGCAGATTGACGAGGGGGTGCAAGTTGATCCGGACGTCTCGCTTGGACGGAACAGGGCTTCTCCGTCGATGATGGAAGAGGGTGGTCAGAGCGCCAAGAAGGCAAGGGTGGAGCAACCCAGTGGCCATGTGGTGCCAGCTGGAGTAGGCGCGGTTGTGGACACCAGTTTACTTAACTGCCCCCTCTGCTCTCGTCCCTTCAAGCCTCCTGTTTTCCAGGTTGGAGTAATTTCATCCTGTCAATTATTTCTTTCCAATTCCAATCGTATATATTCCTCATAACCAACTTCGATTTGTGCAGTGCAAGGGCGGGCACTTGGCTTGCGGCACCTGCGTCGGTGAGCTCCCGGGCATCCAGTGCCAGAAGTGCGAGCATGGCGGCGCCTTCGACGTCCACAACATGATGATGGACACCATCGTCTTGTCTGCGAAGATCAAGTGCTCTTATGACGGCTGCCAGAGCTATGTGAGCTATCCTGAGCTTGACGACCACCAGAGCACGGCATTCGCATCGATAAGATTGTGTCCTGATCTCATGCCGATGATCATGGCATGTGCTCTTAGTTTAGGTGGAATTAGTTGGAACTTGAGTAGAACGTATAGTTGCTTAGAATTAGAAATGATGTATATTGCCCGTGTAGCTAGTTGCTTCAAACTCCATCACGAATTTCGTTAGTTTTGTTTGGGGTCCATCTAGGTCTTAGCTGACTGAGAATTAAGTTAATTCTCAGTCAGCTGACGTCATCAAGCCAGTCAACAATTTCTCTTACTCTCGATCGATCGTTCGCTGGTTTCCTGGAAAGCGGTATGGGCCTAAATGTTGCATGCTTGTGTTGGGCCGAATGGTCTCACTTCAAAACCATATTTTTTATGTTCACTTCATACGGTAATTCATAAGGTCAAAGAGATGAGAGAAAAATTTGGAAAAAAAACTTAGTAAATCAGGAAGTTGGACTTGTATCCTGCATGTACGTGTCGCTCCGCAACAAACAAACAAGAAATCAGCTGGCCAGCTAGTTTATCGCGTGTGCAATTGATACGGGTACCCTTATGTGTGTGTGTTTTAATGGTTGTTAGTCCATGTGTACATGTTTGTCAGCCGGCCAGCCGCCGTTATCTCCCGAGACGTTATCCAAAGTGGTCCGACTATGTTAATACCCGGGCCGAAAATCACCTCCCACCTCGTCCGAAACACCCTCCTAAACCCGGTGGGTATTCCGGCGGGCTCTCGCCGAGTGCCGTCATTAATTGCCAAACCTTCTGATCATAGCAAGAATTCTACGTCCAACACGCCGTGCCCCTCGCCGGCTCGGAAGCGCGATGATGTCTCCCATTCGGGACCTCATCGTGGCTGCTCAGACCCTCGTCAGACGTCCCAACCCTCGACAAGCACCATCACCTAGACAAGTATCTTCGACCCTGGACAAAGCATTTTTTTACCCCAAGTTTCGTCGACCCTCGACAAGCATCACCGACCCTTGAGAAGTCTTGTGCGTAGTTCGCTAAACCTCGGCGATTCACCATGACACTCGATGTGTGTCTTCAACAACACAAATCGATCGGCTTCTACATCGACACTAGTCGTCGCCCGTTGTCGAGCTCTCCGACTACGTCAAGCCTATATCGACAAGTGCCCATGGGCCTCGCCACCTCTCGGAAGCGCGACACAACCACGACAATCTAGGCGTACTCGAAAATCTTCTTCCCCGTGTGTGTCTCGGAAATACCGAGCAGAGCATCGAGGTCATGAAGAAGCATCCCGACCCCATATCAAAGGTGTCACCTTCAAAGCACCGCAACCCAACTCGGGGCTAATTCGAAGTTGCAACCCGACTTACAACTAAGAAAAGAAAACTCAGTTGCAACTGGGAAAATCTCAGTTGCAATCGGACTTGCAATTGTGAAAAACTCAATTGCGACCCCACCTGCAACTGAAAAAATAATAATAAAAATAATAAAAAGTAAAAAAATAATAATAATAACAATAATATAGAAAATAAAATATAAAACACAAAAGAGAAAACTGGCTTCAAAACTCGGGAATCTCAGTTGCAACTGCAGTTCCAACTGGCATAAAAAAAAACACTCAGTTGCAAGTTAAGTTGCAACATGCTTATAGCGTCGAGAAAATCTCCGGTGCAAATACAGTTACAATTGGCTTACAGACAAAAAACAAAACAAAATAATAATAATTAAAAATAACAATAATAATTAAAAATATAAAACACAAAAGACAAAAATCTCAGCTGAAAACTCAGTTGCAAGTTCAGCTGCAACTAGCTTCTTAACTCGAGGAATGTCAGTTGCAACTGCAAATGCCACTGGCTCGGGAAACTCAGTTGCAAGTCCAGTTGCAACTGGCTTATAGCGTCGAGAAAATCTGAGTTGCAAATTTAGTTGCAACTGGCTCAAAAAAACTCTATTTCAAGTGTAGTTGCAACTGGCTTATAGCGTCGAGAAAATATCAGTTGCAAGTGCAGTTGCAATTGACACAAAAAATGAGTTGCAAGTGCAGTTGCAACTGGTTTCTTGACAAAAAAAAAAAAAAATATATCTAAAATAATTATTTAAAGTAACAAAATAATAATTAAAATAATAATAGAAAATAAAACATAAAACACAAAAGAAAAATATCTCAGCTGAAAACTGGCTTCTAAACTGAGAAAATCTCAATTGCAACCACAGTTGCAACTGGCTCGGAAAAAAAACTCAGTTGCAAGTTCGGTTGCAATTGGCTTATAGTTTCGAGAAAGCTCAGTTCCAAGTACAGTTGCAAAAAAAAAAAATTTAAAAAAACATAAATATAAGAATTAAAATAATAATATAAGACATAAAACACAAAATACAAAAGATCTCAGGTGAAAACTGGTTTTCAAAACTCGAGGGATCTTCGAAAAAAACTCAGTTGCAAGTTCAGTTGCAACTGGCTTCTAAACTCGGGGAATCTCATTTGCAACTGACTCGGAAAAAAAACTCGGGTGCAAGTTCAGTTGCAACTCGCTTATAGCATCGAGAAAATCTCAGTTGCAACTAGCTAAGAAAAAACTCAGTTGCAAGTATAGTTACAACTGACTTATAGCGTCGAGAAAATCTCGGTTACAAATGTAGTTGCAACTGGATTATAGCGTCGAGAAAATCTCAGTTGCAAGTATAGTTGCAACTGGTTCAAGAAAACTCAGTTGCAAGTGTAGTTGCAACTGAGTTCCAGACAAACAAAAAACTAAAATAAGAATAGGATTAAAACTAAAAAGAATAATATTTGAAATAATAATATAAACACCAAAGATAAGAAATCATAGCTGAAAACTGGCTTCTAAACTCGTGGAATCTCAGTTGCAGTTGCAATGGCTCGAAAAAAATATAAAACTTGCAACTGACTTGCAGACAAAAAAGATTTTTTATTAAAAAAAATAATAGTAAAAATAATAATATAAAAAATAAAACATAAAACACAAAAGAGAAAAGATCTCACCTAAAAACTGGTTCCAAAACTCGAGGGATCTCCGGAAAAAATCTCATTTGCAAGTTCAGTTGCAACTGGCTTTCCACAAGCGAGAAAACCTCAGTTCCAAGTGCAGTTCAACTGGTTAAAAAAACTCACTTACAAGTGCAGTTACAACTAACTTCTAATAACTCGGGGAATCTAAGTTGCAACTATAGTTACGACTGGCTCAAAAAAAATTGCAAGTTCAATTGTAACTGGCTTATAGATTCGAGAAAATTTCAGTTGCAAATGCCGTTGCAACTCGCTTCCAGACAAAAAACAAAACAAAAATATATATTAAAAGGGTGTGTCTAGGGCTCAGTGACTGAGATTTAAGCTAAGTCTCAGTCAGCTGACGTCATCTCTAGAGTTGAAGCAAGCGATCCGTCTCCTCTGCTGATGGATCGTTACCTGTACTAGCTCACCCGCCCGCGCAAGTTGCTTTCGGCCGACGGCCCATCTAGAGAGCAGCCCATTAATAAAACAAATGAAACGATCCTTCAGCTAGCTCCCAGCGAGCATTGTTGGACTGTCTTTGAGCTAGCTCCCAGGTAGAGAGCACGTGTTTAGTTTTTTTAAATTCATTAAAATATATGAATAATTGATTAACACGTGAACCTTTTTTAATCCGTGAACATTTATTCGAAACATGGAACCGTTTTTCGAGATATATGAACAATTTTCATATAAAAAAATGAAAAAGGTTCACGAGAAAAATGGTTGTTGATGAATTAAAAAGTGTTCTCCTATGATAAAAAACAGTTCACAAGAAAAAATGATTCATGATAAATTAAAAAAGTATTCACCTACAAGAAGAAATGGTTCAAGAAAAAAAAATCAAAATTAAATAGTTATAAGGAAATACAGGAAACAATTTTTAGTTTAAAAATAATAAAACAGATACAAAAATGACCGAGACCATTCTACATCAAAACAACATAACACAAAAAAGAAGCCCATATGGGATACATGGCTCAATTTCTTAACAAGGGAAATAGAAAAAGCCCAGTGATAAATAGTTCACGAGCCGGTAGAGAAATCCAGCCAGTTGCACGAATCTCCGTGCATACAAGTCGCTATTAGTAACGAGACAAGCGACAAAAAAACCGTAAAAAAATTAATAAAAGAAAATAATAATAAATCTCAGTTGCAAGTGTAGTTGCAACTGACGTAAAAAAACAAATAAATAATAATAAAAAATAGAAAGAAAAAATAACAAAAAAATAATTAAAACTCAGTTGCAAGTTCAGTTGCAACTGGCCTGTCTTAGAAAAAAAACTCAGTTGCAAGTAGTTGCAACTGGACTGCTTAGAAAAAAACTCAGTTGCACGTGCAGTTGCAACTGGCCTGTCTCAGAAAAAACTCAGTTGCAAGTACAGTTGAAACTGACCTGTCTAAGGAAAAAACTCAATTGCAAGTGCAGTTGCAACTGGCTGTCTCAGAAAAAAACTTCAGTTTCAAGTACAATTGAAACTGGCCTGTCTAAGTAAAAACTCAATGCAGGTGCAGTTGCAACTGACCTGTCACGAGAAAAAACTCAGTTGCAAGCGCAGTTGCAACTGGATTCCAAAAATAAATAAATAATAATTAAAATTAATAAAGAAAAATGACAAAATAATAATAAAAACTCAGTTGCAAGTACAGTTGCAATTGTCCTGTCTCGAGAAAAAACTCAGTTGCAAGCGTAGTTGCAACTGGCTTAAAAAACAGAAAAAAATAATTAAAATTAATAAAGAAAAATAGCAAAAAAATAATACTAACTCAGTTGAAAGTGCAGTTGCAACTGGCGTCCAAAAAAACAAATAAATAATAATAAAAACAAAAAAAAAAAAAATAATAATTTAAACTCAGTTGCAAGTGCAGTTGCAACTGGCTGTCTCGATAAAAAACCCAGTTGCAACGCAATTGCAACTGAATTCCAAAAAAAAATTGATAAAGAAAAATAACAAAAAAAAGTAAAAACTCAGTTGCAAGTGCAGTTGCAACTGGCTGTCTTAGAAAAAATTCAGTTGAAAGTGCAGTTGCAACTAGCGTCCAATAAAAACAAATAAATAGTAATGTAAAAAGAAAAAAATAACAAAAAAAATTAAAACTCAGTTGCAAGTGCAGTTGCAACTGGCCTGTCTAAGAAAAAATTCAGTTGCAAGTGCAGTTGCAACTGGCATAAAAAAACAAATAACTAATAATTAAAATTAAAAAGAAAAAATAAAAAATAATAATTAAAACTCAGTTGCAAGTGCAGTTGCAACTGCCTGTATCAAAAAGAAAAACCTCAGTTGCAAGCGCAGTTGCAATTGTCTGTCTGGGGTAGGGGTGTAAACGGATAGGATAATTTCCGTACCGAATCCGTCGCCGAATCCGTTTTGAAGAATCCATATCCGGTTCCGAAGAATTTGCCGGATAAGGATATCCGATTCCGAACTGAACATCCGGATACGGTATAGGATATGGTATGAAAAATAGCATCCGAATATGGATTATCAGAAATATTAGTTAAGATTATCCGATGGTTATAATCCGAATAATCCGATTTTCTACCGAAATGTCTAAACTAATAGAGCACAATTTGTATTTAGTGAGTTGTGGAGCTCATTTGTTGAACAACGACTCCCTTGCATGGTCATTCTACAGACTATGGAGTATAACTTTGTTAGATTATTATGTTGTTGAGCTATTATTTTTGGTTATGTGGCTTGATGATATTCATTGCGCATACCGATCCGACTAATTTTCTTTCCGCCCCGAATCCGCTCCGTTTCTATTCCGAATCCGTGATTATATTTATCCGCCCCCGAATCCGCAACCGTTCATTATCCGATCCGATCCGAATCCGATAAAAAAATATGGTAAAGGATATGGTAGAGGCAAAATCCGATCCGATCCGATCCGTTTACACCCCTAGTCTGGGGAAACTCAGTTGCAACCGCAGTTGCAACTGGCTTCCAAAGAAAAAGATGACTCCTTCTTCCTATATATTACCAAGGAAAAGTAATCTTTCTTTTATAGGCGAAATTCTATTGGATTTTAGATGTATATAATTCCTTAATTATATGAGACCAAAAAGAAGAAATGACAGGAGACTTCTATATAGATAGAGAAATAAGAAGAAAATTACGATGTGGAAAAGAAGACAAGAATTGTGTACAATGGCATTGTACAATAATTTAGAAAAGGGATGTAGCACAGCTTGGTAGCGCGTTTGTTTTGGGTACAAAATGTCACAGGTTCAAATCCTGTCATCCCTACCTATTACTTCATTTCTTCTTTATGGGCAGTAGAAAAGGGATCGATTAAAATAAAGTGGGTATAACTTGAATTTGTGGAGACTATATGTACGTGAGATACGTTAGAAATAGAAAAATATTTTCTTTTTGAATGAATGAAAGCGCTCTTAGTTCAGTTCGGTAGAACGCGGGTCTCCAAAACCCGATGACGTGGTTCAAGTCCGTCGTCGTAAACAAAAAACCTCAGTTGCGCTCGCTTCCAAAAAACAAAAATAATTAAAATTAGAAAGAAAAAATAACAAAAAAAAATTAAAAACTCAGTTGCAAGCGCAGTTGCAAGTATCGGAAAAAAATTCAGTTGCAAGCGCAGTTGTAACTGGCTTCCAAAAAACAAAAAATAAATAATAATTAAAATTAATAAAGAAAAAATAACACAAACTCTTTTTCGCTATTGAGAAAAAATCAGTTGGAAGTGCACTTCCAAACTGGCTTATAGCGTCGAGAAAAATCTCAGATTATTTTTCGTTGCAAATTAGGTAAAAAATATGAACATACAAAAAAGTGCAACCGTTGCATAAAAAACACAAAATTATTTTACCTGATCTAATAAAAAAGATATTTCAAAAAAATCAGGTGAAAAAAAGTGACTACAAACGGACCATACAACAAAATAATGCAAAACAAAAATAATACTCCCTCCGTCCAAAAATAAGTGTCTCAGGTTTGCTTAAAAGTGGATGTATCTAGACATGTTTCATGTATAGATACATCCATATTTGTGTAAACTTGAGACACTTATTTTGGGACGGAGGGAGTACAACCCAATACCAACCCAGCAAAAAAAACACATCCCAATTGATATTTAACGTACCAAAAAAAACGGTCCACAAAAAATCCAACAAACAAAGCCCAGCCCGTTGTAATCACACATTCCGAAAAAAAAACGACAGGCAAAACGAGCCCACGCACAGCGCCAGAAAAGCCCCGCCCACTATTGATTCGGCTTTCCTCACCTGAAAAAAAAGACCACTAACCAGCCCAACAAGACAAACAGATGACAAACGGGCCAACACACCGAAACACGAATCACAAAGCAACGTAACGATCGGACGGTTAAGCATGTGACTGAGACCTAACCTAGCTGAGACTTAGCAAAACCGATATTAAAAGTAACAAAAATAATTATTAAAACAATAATATAGGAAATAAAACATAGAATGAAAATTGACCAGGAATAAACAATCATTTAAACATGACGTGCTAAAGTCTATAAGACATAACTTTTGTCCACTGTGTAACAAGCACAAATAATAGTGTAGTGAAAAATCAGTACACGTGAGTGTTACCTAGGGAAATAAATGATAAGAAATATAAATATATGTATAAGGAAATACAAAACAAAAACAAAAAAAAAAATCGACCTAGAGCTTCTCACTTCCCTTCAGTTGGAAAATAACGTAATAGGAAACGAAGCCCACATATGGGCAAAGGGCTGAACTTTCTTGACAAAAACGAACAAGAAAACAAGTCCATCAAGAAATAAGTTCAGGGGCCGGTACATAAAATAAATAATGAGCAGGCCCAGCGCAGAACAGGTCGCTGTTTGCGACGAGGTAAGCGACGAATATACGTACACGGATCTTAACGCTAAATGATCTGATGGCTAAACAGTTGACTGAGCCCTAAGCTAATTCTCAGCAGCAAAACCGTTTTGTTTGCTGTTGTACTTCATATTATTTTGTTGCAGCTGGTAGTACTTGTGTTGTTTTGTGAATCAAAGATGCCTTAAATACCGTAACCTGTTTTGTTGAGTACCACCGTTGCGATGAAGTTGCATGCAAACTTCGGTGATAAAATCAAGCATACTTGTGATTCCAGATGACACTCCGAGAGTGATTCCACTGACCAGTTTTCCAAATTTGACTACCACAGGCGCATCACATAGATTCAGCCAATTGTTTCGGTTCACGCATGCGCAAGATCGACCAAACCAAAACAGAGTAAGTGAATTAAGCTACTATGGAAGCTAGAGGCTAATCATATCAGGGGAAACCCTCAATGTGGATGTCGAGATGAACCTCTTTGGACTCTCCGTGGAGCAACTCCGGATTGACGTGCGCATGGAGGCGCCGTGCTCCATGTCGACCTCGCCGGGGACCGCGCAGCTCGCCATCTTTGCATACAGTTCCAAGATGTCATGCATTGTCGCCCTCTTCGCCGGCGCCGGTGTTGCCCCTGACGCACACGACGGTGACCGGGCGTACACCTGCCGCGCCCCTTCCCGCGCCCACGGCCAGGAGGAACACGCTGCCGTCCTCCTTCACCTTCAGCAGTCGACGGTGAACCTCCGACGACGCCGGGATGACGAACGACTCTTTGGCCCTGTACTCGATCTTCTTCGGCGCCGGCCAGCGAGGGCGGCCGGACTCCTCCGTGAGGTGGCGCACGAGGCTCTCCGGGGAGCCCTCGAACGGGGGCGTCGATCAGGTCGTCCATGCAGGGGACGTGGGTGTAGGTTCGCGCCGTGGTCGTAACGTGACGAGGAAGACCACGTACGTATTCGTCCATCGGAGCACCTCCGCCTCGCGCCAAGTCGCCAAGTCACACGCGCAACCGCACGCGGCTCTCACGCCGGTGCTCTAGTATTTATAGAGGCTTGTCTAGCTGACTCATGTATTGCAGGGAAAAAAGAAAGAGAGGAGAGAGATATCTCGGCGGGAATCTGCTAATTTTCCGTCCGTCCGAGTACGTATCTCCTGGTGGCCGGTGGATGCGGGATTAATTAACTTTCCTCCGGAAACCAACAAGGCGCCCGTGACTAACTCCGTTTTATAAATGGAACAATACTTAATCCGCGTGAATGGGAATCGCCCGCTGTGAGGAATGATTTGCCCCGGATGGACTAACTATGGTACGTGCGGAAAAGAATGGAAAGAGATATTCCCTCCTATTTTTTCTCTCCCGGTTAGTTAACTAGGCCAGCCTGGTCCTCCTTCCCTCCGCCCGATTAAGATTTCCCTTCCGAGGGTGAGTGCGTGACTTTCCGTTTAGAAACACCTGAAATTCCGTTTCTTCAAATTGATCATTCTTAAATACTTTCTGAAATTTGTCTGTTACCCCACAATCCTGTGATTGCCATCCCTTACATGGCGCACCTATGGTAGTCCACATCGTAATAAACTAGACCTATTTCACCAAGTTTTAATCTGACTATACTACTATGCATGCGTGATGTGATTGGCTACGAATATGGCACCCCAGATGGCCCGGCCAAGGAGTTGAAAGATTTTTTTTCAAAACTATTCGGGCTCCACTTTTTTCGTCTCCCCCAATTCTGATACGCACTCAGCAATTATTAATCACAAAATTCAGGCAACCAAATCCTCGAGGATCTGGGCACAAATTTGTTTCACCGGTCCAATAAATTACGCATCCATCTATCAGCAAGGAAAACAAAATTCCAACGTATATATGGATCCCCATAATCGAGCCTCGATTTTTTTTTGAAATACAAACCTGCGTATAATCAAAGGATACGAACAGAAATACATACGCACGCTTGTACAAGACGTACACAACTCAGAGCACTACAGCAGCGAACTGCTGAACCACCGGAGTTACTCGTCGCCGGCGACCACCGAAGAAGAAGAACCAAACCACCGCCCGCCTGGAAGAGGGAGGACCTCCAACGTTGAAGAAGACCGCATAAACCACTCGTCGCAAGCAACGAGACCTCGCCGATGAACGGGCACGGCCAAGCCATCCCCACGACCAGCTCCAGCACCTCCTGCCGCCGGGACGACCAGGCCGTGCCAGAACCACCACCACCGCACCACCTCCCGAGCGCCAGAGCTGAGTACAGCGCCCCGCAGACCAGAACCCACCTCTGCACCGACGCTGGGGACATCGCCAGTGCAACGACAAAGAGGATGGGGAAAAGAATACTCACAGACTGGAACGCCGCCGCCGCCGCGTCGCCCAGCCAGAGGACCAACCTCACCAGATCCATGGATCTGAGAGGACCAAAAACTCCACCACCGCCACCACTGCCACCGGCGTCGAGGGGAGGCGAACACCCGCTAGATCCATAGATCAGCGGGGCGAAAACGCCGTCCGCAAGCCAGCGCCGCCAGCACCGGCCAGGGAGAGGAAGGACGGCGGACTTATTCTTCCAACACGGACGTCGGGAGCTCTCCAAATCGACGCCGCGAGGATCTAAAACTACCCTAACTACACACCGGAGGCAGAGGAACGGGATCCCGACCGCCAGCCGCCGCCGAAGCGAGCGGAGGAGGCCGGGAACCCCGCCCTCGCCGCCGGAGAGGAGGGATGGAAACGCCTCGCCCTTTTCGCCTCTCTCTACTGCAGAGGGGAGGGAGACGGACACGGCTCGTGTTATAGCCTCGAATTTTTCTGTTACCCCACAATCCCGCTATTAGTTCTCGTCATTCCTTGCATGCCGCACCTACGCAATAAAGTAGATCGGTTTGGGCTAATCTGACCATACTATTACTATGCATGCATGCCTGTTGTGATTGTCTACGAATATGGCACCCCGAGTAGGAGATATATTCTTTCCTTTTTTTAGCGAAACACAGCACAACGCAGACGCTCACATACACATGAACACACTCACCCCTATGAATGCACGTACGCACACCCTACCCATATGAGCACCTTTGAAAAACTGAGCCGGCGGTCGGGTCTTGACATTGACGAATTCACCACAGGCGCCTCGCTGTCGACGGGAACGTCGCCTCCCGCTGAAGAATATTTCGACTAAATGAGAAACACCAATGTCAAATCTAGGATTTGAACTCTGCTGGGCTGGGGGTACAACCACCCTTCTAACCATCTTGTCACAGTCAAGTTCTGAGATATATTCTTTCCTATTTTGTCTCCCTGTTAATTAGGCCAGCTTGGTAGGATTTCCGAACAAAAACAGTAAAAAGGAGTTGAGATTTTTTCTAAACTATTCGGGCGCCACTTTTTTGTCTCCTCCAATTCTGTAGTATATCTGGCCCGCTGATACGCAAATAAGTAGCGCGAGGCGTTGCGTTGCATATGCGTTATTTTCCTTCAAAAAACATGCATGATTTCTTTCCCACCGTAGTAGCGATCAGTTTCCTAAAATCGAGCATCCATACTTCTGGATTTTTTTTATAGAAAGTCTCCTTACTTTTCGGAATTTTTTACCTTCCCTCATTGGTTTCCTTACTTAATGGTGATGCCCTCTATGAATGGCTAACGTACGATTTGACACACAATTAGTTTCATCGCTTGATGGTTGACTGATAGAATAGAAGGCGTCCGTGCATGGGGCCGGTTCCAGTCATTGACCTATAGACTTGTTACCTTTTTCGCCCCACCATACCAACGATTAGTAGTTTCCTAAAATCACAAATACTTTTCAGAATTTTATAGGAAACGGAATATCCGGAATTTTCGACGGAACACAATAAGTTTCGTTCTATTATCCCGTCTCGTAAACTTCCGTGATTACTTTCCTTAGTTGCTAGTCATCGATAGAAGAGGATTGTAGGGAGAATATATATGGTCAGCGTGGACAGCGACAAACTATTTCCATCCTTTACCTTTTATTAAGTTTTTTATTATGTTGGCTTTTGATCATGATTTTCATTACAAGCTCGTTCGAATGGTGAGACTCTCTCGCTCTCTCCTATAATATGTATACTCTGATCAATGAATCATATAAAGCTCTCAGCATTTTTAGACACACGCCATTTATAGCTGCAACACCAACAATTGATAATATGTGTACAGATACTGTATTTGCAACGCCAACAATTCATAACATATTTACAGATAAGATTCATGCCCAACAAATTGTCAAGTACCGAAACAGGCAAACAATCATGTCTCGGGTATCTGAACCTGTTCGATCAACACATCTACCTGTGTCTAGCAACAGCTAATCTAAGAGCGGAACACTCAAACCAGCACTGGTTGCCGTTTGTCCTCTTCCAAAATCGCCATTGTTCTGCTTGAGCCCCCGCTGCTCTGTCATGGATTTCTTGGAGGTCTCAAGCGCGGTCTCGAGCTAGGCGCCCTTGTCGTCCACCTCCATCTTCACATCTGGTGGAGGCGGCGGTGGTGGTGCGCCAATCCGCAGCACGTGCGGCGGCACTCGTGGTGCGCCCCGCCGCAGTGTGTGAGGCGGCGGTGACCAACGGTCGCTCGGCGACGTTGGACCCCGCGTGTAGAGCGCCTGCCGCCGCAGGCTGTGCTCGTCACTGAACCACGTGCCCCAGTTGGCCCTCGCGGACGACCCTCGGGATACGCGCGCGGCGGCGCTCAATCTCCAACTCCCGCGCGCGGCGGCTCGTCGGGATGGGCGGCACCGGGATCCGCTGCGGGTTCAGGTGCCAGTGGTCAGGCAGTTTTGCATCTGGCCATGGCACCGGGACCGCGTGGTTCCAGTACCACCAGCCAGTCCTCGACCCACACGTACACGCGGTCGCGCCGCGCTATCTTGGCGCCCGACGGCGCGAGGGAGAAAACCGTGGGGAGCGACGGCGGGGATGATGGTGGGGATGGGGAACGGGATGGGGTGGGAGTGCAGCGGCGGCGGCGAGAGGACGAGCCTGACTCGTCGTCGTGCTTGGCCCTGCCGAATCCCGGCCACCGGAGCGGCATGGTGGCGGTGGCTAGGGTTTTGGTCGCCGGAGAGGGAGCGGGAGTGGAAGGGTGGGAGTGGGGGCGGTGGGTGGGGGCTAGCCGTCCCTATCCCCTGGCATTAAAAAGGACTGTGCCAGGGGAGGCTGACCGTCGCCGTGTCACTGCCAGGTGGGCCTGGGGAGGACACCACGCGTGACCACGCGGACGCGCAGTCAGTCCGCCGCGCGTAAATTTGGGCCAGGAATGCGTCGGCGCGAACGCGCGGCGGACTAAAATCGGCCATGGTCCGATTTTGCGTCGCCCTGTTGGGCCCTGATTTTAATCCAACACGATCCAAACGGACACGCGCGGACTGGATGCGTCGCCCCGTTGGAGTCATTCTAAGGCCTCGATTGGATGGGCGTATATTAACCAAAACAGGCCTGAAACTTTACGGACGTAGCTAGGTCCTGCAGAAAATCCAGCGCGCGGCCGGAAAAGTATTCTGCTCCGTAATTTCAACTGGTGAACCAAGCGAGCCCTAAAGTGAATTTTAGAGGACCGTTCAAGACTATTGTTTAGGACATTTAGCGTGTAGCTTATCTAGATCATTTATAACTTTATTTTTCTACGTGTCACACATATTTTTGGTCATCATTTTAGGGTGGACTTTTATGTTGACTTTTAAAAATAATCATAACAACAGGGATATGACTTGAATTTTTTTCGAAATACTTTTGGATAATCGTCAACTCTAATGTTGAGATCTTCCCACCCCATTGAGTATTCTTTTTTTTTTCTTGACATATAAGGGCCGGTCAATCTAAGATGTGTAGTTACCCATTCGCAGTTGGTTTCGTCTGAAATCACAATCTTGATCCGAGTTGTCTCTTCTTTTATTTGGTTCTCTGAAACAGTCTGGTCCAAACACTATCACCACGACCATGCATAATTCGTACATGGTTCGATAGTTGTTGACTCGAACATGTGTAGGTATAACAGGAGTACATTTCATAACTGATGAGATACGAACCATTCCGGTGCAGTCCATCTTCAACAAAAGTAGCTATCAGACTCTCTCACACCAAGCACTAGCCGCAAGAACATCTCTTTGTTCATCTGAAAGCGGCACTAAAAATAATTTAGGCCTCCTTTGATTCAAATGATTTATTCAGGAATTCTATAGGATTCAGTTCCTGTGGATTTTTTCCTTCCAAACGTGTTTGATTCATGGGATTGTACCCTGTAGGAACTAGTTGGTTTTCATAGGAAAAGAAAAATGAGCTCCAACCTCATTTTAAAGTTCCTGTGATGTTCCTTCGATGCAATCAAACAGCAATTCCTAAGAGAATAGGATCTGATTGGGCAGGGCACTTCATTCCTTTCTACTCCCTATTCCTTTGGTGTTCCTACCCTACAAATCAAAGGAGACATTAGAGAAAATGTTGTCAAGTTGGCAAAATAGTCTATGTATAGCAAGAAATGTCCCTTCATCATCGTCTTGGCTTGGTCTTCAACCTCCCAAAATTCTAACCTCAGCGTTTGAGTTCAGCATTGGCGGCCTTGCCAATTTGCAATTCTAGAAGTCAAGCGAGGATTGACAAATTCTCTCTGCCCCATGAGTCAACGAGCGTTGGCTCAGCCTAGGAGATATGATGGGGAGGCGAGGGGAAATGGATTGGGATGGGAGAAAGGGGAAGGAAAAGAGGGTTACAACTTTGTTTATGACATCGCGGTCCCCCTTGTGGATATCCAACGTGGCGACGATCACGACTTTGTCCGACACTACCAGATTGTTCTCTGTGGGTCATGGACAGGCTGATAGCGCTGGACCAAGTATTGAGCCGCGCCGGACGTAGACCACGTATAGGGAGCGCGACTGGGTGTAGTTTTTTGTCCGACGTGTCCATTAACTTTATTGGGAGGGATAGAGGGAGTGAATTCCAAAAAAACACCACAATTCGGCTAAAGATAACAACCATGTAGAAAAAACCCACCACAAATCACATGAAATGGTGGGTGTTCGACACCTTTATCTCAATTGTGGCGGTTTTTTGAAATTCACTCGAATAGGGGGGCGCAACTGGGATGCTCTAACCACTAAAATTTACAAGTTGGATCTTTAACATCCAGTCAAAGAGATCTTACAATATGTTGTTTTGTGAATTGAAGAGCCTCAAATATATGTTACATGTTTTAACTACAGGTTGCGAGGAAGACGCGCCCATATAATACTATGGTGATAAAATCAAGCATAATTGTGATTTCAGATGACAAATTGTTCATAAATATGCAGAACGCTGACTCCACTGACCAGTTTATCACACAAAATGCAAGTATTCCAATAATCACCACATGCGCGTAACATTGATCAAGCCAAGTGTTTCGGTTGACACAGGCGCAAGATCGACCAAACCAAAACAGATCGAGCAGAGCAGCAAGAAGGGAAACCAGAGGCTAATCCTCAGGGATTCTCAACGCAGACGTCGAGATGAACCTCTTTCGACTCTCCGTGCAGCATCTCCGGAATGACATGCCCGCGCAGACGCCCGTGCTCCATGTTGACATCGCCGGGGAAGGCGCAGCTCCCCATCTTTGCTTGCAGGAGCAAGATGGCACTGTCGTTTTGTTCGTCCGGAGGGCCCGTCACCTTGATCGTGCCTGTGTACACCGGCCTCGTGCGGTCGCCGGTGTTGCCCCTGACGCACACCATGGCGACCGGGCGTGCGCCTGCCGCGCCCCGGCCGGCGCCCAGGGCCAGGAGGAACACGCCGCCGTCCTTCTGCGCCAAAAGCAGGCGGCGGTGATCTGACGACGACGCCGGCACGACGAGCGACTGCTTGGTCCCGTACTCGATCTTCTCCGGCGCCGGCCGGCAATGGCTGGCCGACTCCTCCGTGAGGTGGCTCACGAGGCTGGCCGGGGAGCCCCTGAACTGGCACTCGAGGCAGTAGCAGGGCGCGTGGGCGCACCTGGCCTTGTGCTCCGCGATCGCGTGGTAGGCTATGGACGTCCCGCACCCAAACTTCTTGTAGGGGCACGGCAGCTCCAGCGTGCCAATCAGGCCGTCCATGCAGGGGACGTGGGTGTAGGTGGCGGCGCCGCCGCACTCGCCGCAGTGCTTGTTCGCGCCGGCGCAGTCGCAGCACACGGCATGCCCGTCCCCGCACTGCAATCCACAAATCGAAGGATACATGCGTACGAATTAGAACTGAATTTCACCGCCGTTCTAAATAAATGTAGGAGTAACATGGATACGGGGGGCTTGAGGGCGACGGGGCAATCAGCGCAGTGCAGCCATTTCTTGTTCTTCGCCGTCAGGCCGTCGACGGCCTTTTCTTCCGCCGCCACGGTTACCATTGCCCCACCTGATTGCTCGAGCACCCCTCCGTCTTCTTGCTTCACCACGGCCTTTGAACCTGGCGCCGTCAGCGCCGGCGTGGTCTTCGTGGCCACCGGGCTGGGCGCCATGGCGGCACTTGGACTGGTTGCGGTCGACTTCACCGCGATGATTGTTGGCTTCGCCTTGGCGACGGGGCTGGGCGCCACCATCGTCGGCATCCTCGTGGTCGCCGCACTGGGCGCCGCCGTCGCTAGTGTAGCCGCGGGACTGGAGGTCACCGCCAGGACGCTCGACGACTTCTTGCCGCCGCTGCTCTCGGGGTTCTTGGAGAACTTTTACTCTTATTCTGTTGCTCAGCCATATGGATTGCTGCTTCGTGTGGGTGGATATAGACGAAGAAGACGAAGAAGCTAGCAATGGAGGAATTTCTACTTGCTTCGCCTTGACCGCTTTGACTAGTGTAGTGTGTCGACCTGCGGAGTGTGCCGCGGACGATTTTTTTACAAATACGAGGGAATTTTTTTCTAAATAATATTTTTTTAAACACTTATTCGAGAAGTAGCACGCTGTTTGAAAGTTGTTGAAAACTAGCGCCGTCGGCAATGGCCGTGCCGAACGGCGTTACAGGTGCTAAAAGAAAGTCGTCTGGCTGCCTCGCATGCATGCGATCCTTGGTCACCACTCACCCCACCTGACCACGCAGGCACGCACTGACGCCTGCGATCACATCATTAGCACTAGCACATGCACATGCCCGATCCAGTGCTCCGCCGACGGTCAATCCGTTGGTCCCCTCCCTCTCCGGCTGCCGTTGAGGTGGCTGGAGAGTGGGGGACCTCGGATTCGTGCCGGAGGCGTGTAGATAGTAGTTTTAGGGTAGTTAGGGTTCCTCCTGGTAGCGCCGTGGAGGCGGAGGCGGTGCCGGAGTGGGGGGTGGTGGCGCTGGCTCTTCTCCTCTGCGTCGTCGTCCTTTGGGGCGTCGTCGGGGGCTGGCGTCTTTTGGTGCTCGGAGATCTTCGGTTCTGTCGAGTCTCCGTCCCCGGCAGGCGGTTGCTGAGGCGACGGTGGCGGCTGTCTGTTTTGGGGTCCTGGTCCTCCGGCCCTGTCTTCGCTGTGCTGTCGTCCCCTCCCGCGACGGCGCTGGGCTTGTGAGGTGGTGTGCTCTGGTGGGGAGTGGGGTGGATGCGAGTTGCTGCTCTACAGTTCCGGGGTCTCCGGCCGGCCGTGGTGGCGAGGGGAGGTGCGGGTTGGTGGAGTTTTTTTTTTTTTGACGCATCGGACAGTGGGGGGAAACTCCCCACTGCGTCATTTTCTCATTTTCTATTACCCATCAAATATTTACATACAGAAAGTAAAGCGATTGTTCAGAAATAAAATTACAAAAGATCTAGCCAATTCTGTAGTCCTTCTTTCAGGCTGGGCTTAACCCTATGCCTGATGTTTTCGACAGCAACTTTGAGCAGGCCGAAGCAGCTCTCTTGGTCTCTGTTTTCTGGTCGAAGATAATTTTATTCCGGTGGTTCCAAATACTCCAGCATCCAGCTATCATAGCTATTGTAAATAGTGGGCTTTGTGACCTGTTTTTGGCATCCATCAGCATATCCATAACTTCCTCGGAGGTGGGCTGCCGGCTTCCGGTGAGTTGGTGGTTGCTGCTGCTGGGCTGTGTGGTTTGCAGGTGAGGGGTCTGGCCACTTCCTCGGAGGTGGGTTGCCGGCGGGCCCAGATCCGGTGCGGAAGTTGCTCGGGGTGCGTCCCGGCCGAGATCCTTTCTTTGGTTTTAGATCCAATTCCTTGGAGCTGGTGGCTACTGCGGCTCGTCATCGCCTTTGGGCTAGGAGCTCTTCTTGCTCCGCTGTGCGACTCTGCAGGTGTTGGCTTCGACGGGAGGTCTGCCTGTTCTTCGGTCATGAGGAAGACGAAGGACTGTTTTGGTTTTCTGTTTACCTGGATGTTCTTCGTGTAGGTGTGGGCAGCAGTGCCTTGATTCGTATCCTTTTGATTTACTGCTTGTATTCGGTCTTGTATTGGTTTCCTTATCGGTTGAATACAAGTAGCATAAGCCTTCGGGCGTATGTATTCTAAAAAAAAAATGCACGAGCTCCTCCTCCACATAAGACAAATCTCATGCACGCACTAATTAATTGCTCTGCTTAGCATCAGACCAGCTACACTTATGAATCTGTTCAACGAAAAAGCGGCAGGTTCCATTAGAGTGGAGTCGCCTCCATTTTTCCGCGGCGTGGAGCCGTCTCATTCCATTAGATATTTTATCCGCATATTGTTTTCCTCATGACGCCTCGTTCCTCTTGACATTTTCAGGATCTCGACCAAAAAAAATAATAATAATAACTCAGTTGAAAGTGCAGTTGCAACTGGCGTCCAAAAAAACAAATAAATAATAATTAAAAACAAAAAGAAAAAAGAAAATAATAATTTAAACTCAGTTGCAAGTGCAGTTGCAACTGGCCTGTCTCGATAAAAAACCCAGTTGCAACCGCAATTGCAACTGAATTCCAAAAAAAAAATTAATAATGAAAAATAACAAAAAAAAGTAAAAACTCAGTTGCAAGTTCAGTTGCAACTGGTCTGTCTTAGAAAAAATTCAGTTGCAAGTACAGTTGCAACTAGCGTCCAATAAAAACAAATAAATAGTAATGTAAAAAGAAAAAAAATAACAAAAAAAATTTTAAAACTCAGTTGCAAGTGCAGTTGCAACTGGCCTGTCTAAGAAAAAAATTCAGTTGCAAGTGCAGTTGCAACTGGCATAAAAAAACAAATAACTAATAATTAAAATTAAAAAGAAAAAATAACAAAATAATAATTAAAACTCAGTTGCAAGTGCAGTTGCAACTGGCCTGTATCAAAAAGAAAAACCTCAGTTGCAAGCGCAGTTGCAATTGTCTGTCTGGGGTAGGGGTGTAAACGGATAGGATAATTTCCGTACCGAATCCGTCGCCGAATCCGTTTTGAAGAATCCATATCCGGTTCCGAAGAATTTGCCGGATAAGGATATCCGATTCCGAACTGAACATCCGGATACGGTATAGGATATGGTATGAAAAATAGCATCCGAATATGGATTATCAGAAATATTAGTTAAGATTATCCGATGGTTATAATCCGAATAATCCGATTTTCTACCGAAATGTCTAAACTAATAGAGCACAATTTGTATTTAGTGAGTTGTGGAGCTCATTTGTTGAACAACGACTCCCTTGCATGGTCATTCTACAGACTATGGAGTATAACTTTGTTAGATTATTATGTTGTTGAGCTATTATTTTTGGTTATGTGGCTTGATGATATTCATTGCGCATACCGATCCGACTAATTTTCTTTCCGCCCCGAATCCGCTCCGTTTCTATTCCGAATCCGTGATTATATTTATCCGCCCCCGAATCCGCAACCGTTCATTATCCGATCCGATCCGAATCCGATAAAAAAATATGGTAAAGGATATGGTAGAGGCAAAATCCGATCCGATCCGATCCGTTTACACCCCTAGTCTGGGGGAAACTCAGTTGCAACCGCAGTTGCAACTGGCTTCCAAAGAAAAAGATGACTCCTTCTTCCTATATATTACCAAGGAAAAGTAATCTTTCTTTTATAGGCGAAATTCTATTGGATTTTAGATGTATATAATTCCTTAATTATATGAGACCAAAAAGAAGAAATGACAGGAGACTTCTATATAGATAGAGAAATAAGAAGAAAGTTACGATGTGGAAAAGAAGACAAGAATTGTGTACAATGGCATTGTACAATAATTTAGAAAAGGGATGTAGCACAGCTTGGTAGCGCGTTTGTTTTGGGTACAAAATGTCACAGGTTCAAATCCTGTCATCCCTACCTATTACTTCATTTCTTCTTTATGGGCAGTAGAAAAGGGATCGATTAAAATAAAGTGGGTATAACTTGAATTTGTGGAGACTATATGTACGTGAGATACGTTAGAAAAAGAAAAATATTTTCTTTTTGAATGAATGAAAGCGCTCTTAGTTCAGTTCGGTAGAACGCGGGTCTCCAAAACCCGATGACGTGGTTCAAGTCCGTCGTCGTAAACAAAAAACCTCAGTTGCGCTCGCTTCCAAAAAACAAAAATAATTAAAATTAGAAAGAAAAAATAACAAAAAAAAATTAAAAACTCAGTTGCAAGCGCAGTTGCAAGTATCGGAAAAAAATTCAGTTGCAAGCGCAGTTGTAACTGGCTTCCAAAAAACAAAAAATAAATAATAATTAAAATTAATAAAGAAAAAATAACACAAACTCTTTTTCGCTATTGAGAAAAAATCAGTTGGAAGTGCACTTCCAAACTGGCTTATAGCGTCGAGAAAAATCTCAGATTATTTTTCGTTGCAAATTAGGTAAAAAATATGAACATACAAAAAAGTGCAACCGTTGCATAAAAAACACAAAATTATTTTACCTGATCTAATAAAAAAGATATTTCAAAAAAATCAGGTGAAAAAAAGTGACTACAAACGGACCATACAACAAAATAATGCAAAACAAAAATAATACAACCCAATACCAACCCAGCAAAAAAAACACATCCCAATTGATATTTAACGTACCAAAAAAAACGGTCCACAAAAAATCCAACAAACAAAGCCCAGCCCGTTGTAATCACACATTCCGAAAAAAAAACGACAGGCAAAACGAGCCCACGCACAGCGCCAGAAAAGCCCCGCCCACTATTGATTCGGCTTTCCTCACCTGAAAAAAAAGACCACTAACCAGCCCAACAAGACAAACAGATGACAAACAGGCCAACACACCGAAACACGAATCACAAAGCAACGTAACGATCGGACGGTTAAGCATGTGACTGAGACCTAACCTAGCTGAGACTTAGCAAAACCGATATTAAAAGTAACAAAAATAATTATTAAAACAATAATATAGGAAATAAAACATAGAATGAAAATTGACCAGGAATAAACAATCATTTAAACATGACGTGCTAAAGTCTATAAGACATAACTTTTGTCCACTGTGTAACAAGCACAAATAATAGTGTAGTGAAAAATCAGTACACGTGAGTGTTACCTAGGGAAATAAATGATAAGAAATATAAATATATGTATAAGGAAATACAAAACAAAAACAAAACAAAAAATCGACCTAGAGCTTCTCACTTCCCTTCAGTTGGAAAATAACGTAATAGGAAACGAAGCCCACATATGGGCAAAGGGCTGAACTTTCTTGACAAAAACGAACAAGAAAACAAGTCCATCAAGAAATAAGTTCAGGGGCCGGTACATAAAATAAATAATGAGCAGGCCCAGCGCAGAACAGGTCGCTGTTTGCGACGAGGTAAGCGACGAATATACGTACACGGATCTTAACGCTAAATGATCTGATGGCTAAACAGTTGACTGAGCCCTAAGCTAATTCTCGGCAGCAAAACCGTTTTGTTTGCTGTTGTACTTCATATTATTTTGTTGCAGCTGGTAGTACTTGTGTTGTTTTGTGAATCAAAGATGCCTTAAATACCGTAACCTGTTTTGTTGAGTACCACCGTTGCGATGAAGTTGCATGCAAACTTCGGTGATAAAATCAAGCATACTTGTGATTCCAGATGACACTCCGAGAGTGATTCCACTGACCAGTTTTCCAAATTTGACTACCACAGGCGCATCACATAGATTCAGCCAATTGTTTCGGTTCACGCATGCGCAAGATCGACCAAACCAAAACAGAGTAAGTGAATTAAGCTACTATGGAAGCTAGAGGCTAATCATATCAGGGGAAACCCTCAATGTGGATGTCGAGATGAACCTCTTTGGACTCTCCGTGGAGCAACTCCGGATTGACGTGCGCATGGAGGCGCCGTGCTCCATGTCGACCTCGCCGGGGACCGCGCAGCTCGCCATCTTTGCATACAGTTCCAAGATGTCATGCATTGTCGCCCTCTTCGCCGGCGCCGGTGTTGCCCCTGACGCACACGACGGTGACCGGGCGTACACCTGCCGCGCCCCTTCCCGCGCCCACGGCCAGGAGGAACACGCTGCCGTCCTCCTTCACCTTCAGCAGTCGACGGTGAACCTCCGACGACGCCGGGATGACGAACGACTCTTTGGCCCTGTACTCGATCTTCTTCGGCGCCGGCCAGCGAGGGCGGCCGGACTCCTCCGTGAGGTGGCGCACGAGGCTCTCCGGGGAGCCCTCGAACGGGGGCGTCGATCAGGTCGTCCATGCAGGGGACGTGGGTGTAGGTTCGCGCCGTGGTCGTAACGTGACGAGGAAGACCACGTACGTATTCGTCCATCGGAGCACCTCCGCCTCGCGCCAAGTCGCCAAGTCACACGCGCAACCGCACGCGGCTCTCACGCCGGTGCTCTAGTATTTATAGAGGCTTGTCTAGCTGACTCATGTATTGCAGGGAAAAAAGAAAGAGAGGAGAGAGATATCTCGGCGGGAATCTGCTAATTTTCCGTCCGTCCGAGTACGTATCTCCTGGTGGCCGGTGGATGCGGGATTAATTAACTTTCCTCCGGAAACCAACAAGGCGCCCGTGACTAACTCCGTTTTATAAATGGAACAATACTTAATCCGCGTGAATGGGAATCGCCCGCTGTGAGGAATGATTTGCCCCGGATGGACTAACTATGGTACGTGCGGAAAAGAATGGAAAGAGATATTCCCTCCTATTTTTTCTCTCCCGGTTAGTTAACTAGGCCAGCCTGGTCCTCCTTCCCTCCGCCCGATTAAGATTTCCCTTCCGAGGGTGAGTGCGTGACTTTCCGTTTAGAAACACCTGAAATTCCGTTTCTTCAAATTGATCATTCTTAAATACTTTCTGAAATTTGTCTGTTACCCCACAATCCTGTGATTGCCATCCCTTACATGGCGCACCTATGGTAGTCCACATCGTAATAAACTAGACCTATTTCACCAAGTTTTAATCTGACTATACTACTATGCATGCGTGATGTGATTGGCTACGAATATGGCACCCCAGATGGCCCGGCCAAGGAGTTGAAAGATTTTTTTTCAAAACTATTCGGGCTCCACTTTTTTCGTCTCCCCCAATTCTGATACGCACTCAGCAATTATTAATCACAAAATTCAGGCAACCAAATCCTCGAGGATCTGGGCACAAATTTGTTTCACCGGTCCAATAAATTACGCATCCATCTATCAGCAAGGAAAACAAAATTCCAACGTATATATGGATCCCCATAATCGAGCCTCGATTTTTTTTTGAAATACAAACCTGCGTATAATCAAAGGATACGAACAGAAATACATACGCACGCTTGTACAAGACGTACACAACTCAGAGCACTACAGCAGCGAACTGCTGAACCACCGGAGTTACTCGTCGCCGGCGACCACCGAAGAAGAAGAACCAAACCACCGCCCGCCTGGAAGAGGGAGGACCTCCAACGTTGAAGAAGACCGCATAAACCACTCGTCGCAAGCAACGAGACCTCGCCGATGAACGGGCACGGCCAAGCCATCCCCACGACCAGCTCCAGCACCTCCTGCCGCCGGGACGACCAGGCCGTGCCAGAACCACCACCACCGCACCACCTCCCGAGCGCCAGAGCTGAGTACAGCGCCCCGCAGACCAGAACCCACCTCTGCACCGACGCTGGGGACATCGCCAGTGCAACGACAAAGAGGATGGGGAAAAGAATACTCACAGACTGGAACGCCGCCGCCGCCGCGTCGCCCAGCCAGAGGACCAACCTCACCAGATCCATGGATCTGAGAGGACCAAAAACTCCACCACCGCCACCACTGCCACCGGCGTCGAGGGGAGGCGAACACCCGCTAGATCCATAGATCAGCGGGGCGAAAACGCCGTCCGCAAGCCAGCGCCGCCAGCACCGGCCAGGGAGAGGAAGGACGGCGGACTTATTCTTCCAACACGGACGTCGGGAGCTCTCCAAATCGACGCCGCGAGGATCTAAAACTACCCTAACTACACACCGGAGGCAGAGGAACGGGATCCCGACCGCCAGCCGCCGCCGAAGCGAGCGGAGGAGGCCGGGAACCCCGCCCTCGCCGCCGGAGAGGAGGGATGGAAACGCCTCGCCCTTTTCGCCTCTCTCTACTGCAGAGGGGAGGGAGACGGACACGGCTCGTGTTATAGCCTCGAATTTTTCTGTTACCCCACAATCCCGCTATTAGTTCTCGTCATTCCTTGCATGCCGCACCTACGCAATAAAGTAGATCGGTTTGGGCTAATCTGACCATACTATTACTATGCATGCATGCCTGTTGTGATTGTCTACGAATATGGCACCCCGAGTAGGAGATATATTCTTTCCTTTTTTTAGCGAAACACAGCACAACGCAGACGCTCACATACACATGAACACACTCACCCCTATGAATGCACGTACGCACACCCTACCCATATGAGCACCTTTGAAAAACTGAGCCGGCGGTCGGGTCTTGACATTGACGAATTCACCACAGGCGCCTCGCTGTCGACGGGAACGTCGCCTCCCGCTGAAGAATATTTCGACTAAATGAGAAACACCAATGTCAAATCTAGGATTTGAACTCTGCTGGGCTGGGGGTACAACCACCCTTCTAACCATCTTGTCACAGTCAAGTTCTGAGATATATTCTTTCCTATTTTGTCTCCCTGTTAATTAGGCCAGCTTGGTAGGATTTCCGAACAAAAACAGTAAAAAGGAGTTGAGATTTTTTCTAAACTATTCGGGCGCCACTTTTTTGTCTCCTCCAATTCTGTAGTATATCTGGCCCGCTGATACGCAAATAAGTAGCGCGAGGCGTTGCGTTGCATATGCGTTATTTTCCTTCAAAAAACATGCATGATTTCTTTCCCACCGTAGTAGCGATCAGTTTCCTAAAATCGAGCATCCATACTTCTGGATTTTTTTTATAGAAAGTCTCCTTACTTTTCGGAATTTTTTACCTTCCCTCATTGGTTTCCTTACTTAATGGTGATGCCCTCTATGAATGGCTAACGTACGATTTGACACACAATTAGTTTCATCGCTTGATGGTTGACTGATAGAATAGAAGGCGTCCGTGCATGGGGCCGGTTCCAGTCATTGACCTATAGACTTGTTACCTTTTTCGCCCCACCATACCAACGATTAGTAGTTTCCTAAAATCACAAATACTTTTCAGAATTTTATAGGAAACGGAATATCCGGAATTTTCGACGGAACACAATAAGTTTCGTTCTATTATCCCGTCTCGTAAACTTCCGTGATTACTTTCCTTAGTTGCTAGTCATCGATAGAAGAGGATTGTAGGGAGAATATATATGGTCAGCGTGGACAGCGACAAACTATTTCCATCCTTTACCTTTTATTAAGTTTTTTATTATGTTGGCTTTTGATCATGATTTTCATTACAAGCTCGTTCGAATGGTGAGACTCTCTCGCTCTCTCCTATAATATGTATACTCTGATCAATGAATCATATAAAGCTCTCAGCATTTTTAGACACACGCCATTTATAGCTGCAACACCAACAATTGATAATATGTGTACAGATACTGTATTTGCAACGCCAACAATTCATAACATATTTACAGATAAGATTCATGCCCAACAAATTGTCAAGTACCGAAACAGGCAAACAATCATGTCTCGGGTATCTGAACCTGTTCGATCAACACATCTACCTGTGTCTAGCAACAGCTAATCTAAGAGCGGAACACTCAAACCAGCACTGGTTGCCGTTTGTCCTCTTCCAAAATCGCCATTGTTCTGCTTGAGCCCCCGCTGCTCTGTCATGGATTTCTTGGAGGTCTCAAGCGCGGTCTCGAGCTAGGCGCCCTTGTCGTCCACCTCCATCTTCACATCTGGTGGAGGCGGCGGTGGTGGTGCGCCAATCCGCAGCACGTGCGGCGGCACTCGTGGTGCGCCCCGCCGCAGTGTGTGAGGCGGCGGTGACCAACGGTCGCTCGGCGACGTTGGACCCCGCGTGTAGAGCGCCTGCCGCCGCAGGCTGTGCTCGTCACTGAACCACGTGCCCCAGTTGGCCCTCGCGGACGACCCTCGGGATACGCGCGCGGCGGCGCTCAATCTCCAACTCCCGCGCGCGGCGGCTCGTCGGGATGGGCGGCACCGGGATCCGCTGCGGGTTCAGGTGCCAGTGGTCAGGCAGTTTTGCATCTGGCCATGGCACCGGGACCGCGTGGTTCCAGTACCACCAGCCAGTCCTCGACCCACACGTACACGCGGTCGCGCCGCGCTATCTTGGCGCCCGACGGCGCGAGGGAGAAAACCGTGGGGAGCGACGGCGGGGATGATGGTGGGGATGGGGAACGGGATGGGGTGGGAGTGCAGCGGCGGCGGCGAGAGGACGAGCCTGACTCGTCGTCGTGCTTGGCCCTGCCGAATCCCGGCCACCGGAGCGGCATGGTGGCGGTGGCTAGGGTTTTGGTCGCCGGAGAGGGAGCGGGAGTGGAAGGGTGGGAGTGGGGGCGGTGGGTGGGGGCTAGCCGTCCCTATCCCCTGGCATTAAAAAGGACTGTGCCAGGGGAGGCTGACCGTCGCCGTGTCACTGCCAGGTGGGCCTGGGGAGGACACCACGCGTGACCACGCGGACGCGCAGTCAGTCCGCCGCGCGTAAATTTGGGCCAGGAATGCGTCGGCGCGGACGCGCGGCGGACTAAAATCGGCCATGGTCCGATTTTGCGTCGCCCTGTTGGGCCCTGATTTTAATCCAACACGATCCAAACGGACACGCGCGGACTGGATGCGTCGCCCCGTTGGAGTCATTCTAAGGCCTCGATTGGATGGGCGTATATTAACCAAAACAGGCCTGAAACTTTACGGACGTAGCTATGTCCTGCAGAAAATCCAGCGCGCGGCCGGAAAAGTATTCTGCTCCGTAATTTCAACTGGTGAACCAAGCGAGCCCTAAAGTGAATTTTAGAGGACCGTTCAAGACTATTGTTTAGGACATTTAGCGTGTAGCTTATCTAGATCATTTATAACTTTATTTTTCTACGTGTCACACATATTTTTGGTCATCATTTTAGGGTGGACTTTTATGTTGACTTTTAAAAATAATCATAACAACAGGGATATGACTTGAATTTTTTTCGAAATACTTTTGGATAATCGTGTCAACTCTAATGTTGAGATCTTCCCACCCCATTGAGTATTCTTTTTTTTTTCTTGACATATAAGGGCCGGTCAATCTAAGATGTGTAGTTACCCATTCGCAGTTGGTTTCGTCTGAAATCACAATCTTGATCCGAGTTGTCTCTTCTTTTATTTGGTTCTCTGAAACAGTCTGGTCCAAACACTATCACCACGACCATGCATAATTCGTACATGGTTCGATAGTTGTTGACTCGAACATGTGTAGGTATAACAGGAGTACATTTCATAACTGATGAGATACGAACCATTCCGGTGCAGTCCATCTTCAACAAAAGTAGCTATCAGACTCTCTCACACCAAGCACTAGCCGCAAGAACATCTCTTTGTTCATCTGAAAGCGGCACTAAAAATAATTTAGGCCTCCTTTGATTCAAATGATTTATTCAGGAATTCTATAGGATTCAGTTCCTGTGGATTTTTTCCTTCCAAACGTGTTTGATTCATGGGATTGTACCCTGTAGGAACAATTCCTGTAGGAACTAGTTGGTTTTCATAGGAAAAGAAAAATGAGCTCCAACCTCATTTTAAAGTTCCTGTGATGTTCCTTCGATGCAATCAAACAGCAATTCCTAAGAGAATAGGATCTGATTGGGCAGGGCACTTCATTCCTTTCTACTCCCTATTCCTTTGGTGTTCCTACCCTACAAATCAAAGGAGACATTAGAGAAAATGTTGTCAAGTTGGCAAAATAGTCTATGTATAGCAAGAAATGTCCCTTCATCATCGTCTTGGCTTGGTCTTCAACCTCCCAAAATTCTAACCTCAGCGTTTGAGTTCAGCATTGGCGGCCTCGCCAATTTGCAATTCTAGAAGTCAAGCGAGGATTGACAAATTCTCTCTGCCCCATGAGTCAACGAGCGTTGGCTCAGCCTAGGAGATATGATGGGGAGGCGAGGGGAAATGGATTGGGATGGGAGAAAGGGGAAGGAAAAGAGGGTTACAACTTTGTTTATGACATCGCGGTCCCCCTTGTGGATATCCAACGTGGCGACGATCACGACTTTGTCCGACACTACCAGATTGTTCTCTGTGGGTCATGGACAGGCTGATAGCGCTGGACCAAGTATTGAGCCGCGCCGGACGTAGACCACGTATAGGGAGCGCGACTGGGTGTAGTTTTTTGTCCGACGTGTCCATTAACTTTATTGGGAGGGATAGAGGGAGTGAATTCCAAAAAAACACCACAATTCGGCTAAAGATAACAACCATGTAGAAAAAACCCACCACAAATCACATGAAATGGTGGGTGTTCGACACCTTTATCTCAATTGTGGCGGTTTTTTGAAATTCACTCGAATAGGGGGGCGCAACTGGGATGCTCTAACCACTAAAATTTACAAGTTGGATCTTTAACATCCAGTCAAAGAGATCTTACAATATGTTGTTTTGTGAATTGAAGAGCCTCAAATATATGTTACATGTTTTAACTACAGGTTGCGAGGAAGACGCGCCCATATAATACTATGGTGATAAAATCAAGCATAATTGTGATTTCAGATGACAAATTGTTCATAAATATGCAGAACGCTGACTCCACTGACCAGTTTATCACACAAAATGCAAGTATTCCAATAATCACCACATGCGCGTAACATTGATCAAGCCAAGTGTTTCGGTTGACACAGGCGCAAGATCGACCAAACCAAAACAGATCGAGCAGAGCAGCAAGAAGGGAAACCAGAGGCTAATCCTCAGGGATTCTCAACGCAGACGTCGAGATGAACCTCTTTCGACTCTCCGTGCAGCATCTCCGGAATGACATGCCCGCGCAGACGCCCGTGCTCCATGTTGACATCGCCGGGGAAGGCGCAGCTCCCCATCTTTGCTTGCAGGAGCAAGATGGCACTGTCGTTTTGTTCGTCCGGAGGGCCCGTCACCTTGATCGTGCCTGTGTACACCGGCCTCGTGCGGTCGCCGGTGTTGCCCCTGACGCACACCATGGCGACCGGGCGTGCGCCTGCCGCGCCCCGGCCGGCGCCCAGGGCCAGGAGGAACACGCCGCCGTCCTTCTGCGCCAAAAGCAGGCGGCGGTGATCTGACGACGACGCCGGCACGACGAGCGACTGCTTGGTCCCGTACTCGATCTTCTCCGGCGCCGGCCGGCAATGGCTGGCCGACTCCTCCGTGAGGTGGCTCACGAGGCTGGCCGGGGAGCCCCTGAACTGGCACTCGAGGCAGTAGCAGGGCGCGTGGGCGCACCTGGCCTTGTGCTCCGCGATCGCGTGGTAGGCTATGGACGTCCCGCACCCAAACTTCTTGTAGGGGCACGGCAGCTCCAGCGTGCCAATCAGGCCGTCCATGCAGGGGACGTGGGTGTAGGTGGCGGCGCCGCCGCACTCGCCGCAGTGCTTGTTCGCGCCGGCGCAGTCGCAGCACACGGCATGCCCGTCCCCGCACTGCAATCCACAAATCGAAGGATACATGCGTACGAATTAGAACTGAATTTCACCGCCGTTCTAAATAAATGTAGGAGTAACATGGATACGGGGGGCTTGAGGGCGACGGGGCAATCAGCGCAGTGCAGCCATTTCTTGTTCTTCGCCGTCAGGCCGTCGACGGCCTTTTCTTCCGCCGCCACGGTTACCATTGCCCCACCTGATTGCTCGAGCACCCCTCCGTCTTCTTGCTTCACCACGGCCTTTGAACCTGGCGCCGTCAGCGCCGGCGTGGTCTTCGTGGCCACCGGGCTGGGCGCCATGGCGGCATTGGACTGGTTGCGGTCGACTTCACCGCGATGATTGTTGGCTTCGCCTTGGCGACGGGGCTGGGCGCCACCATCGTCGGCATCCTCGTGGTCGCCGCACTGGGCGCCGCCGTCGCTAGTGTAGCCGCGGGACTGGAGGTCACCGCCAGGACGCTCGACGACTTCTTGCCGCCGCTGCTCTCGGGTTCTTGGAGAACTTTTACCTCTTATTCTGTTGCTCAGCCATATGGATTGCTGCTTCGTGTGGGTGGATATAGACGAAGAAGACGAAGAAGCTAGCAATGGAGGAATTTCTACTTGCTTCGCCTTGACCGCTTTGACTAGTGTAGTGTGTCGACCTGCGGAGTGTGCCGCGGACGATTTTTTTACAAATACGAGGGAATTTTTTTCTAAATAATATTTTTTTAAACACTTATTCGAGAAGTAGCACGCTGTTTGAAAGTTGTTGAAAACTAGCGCCGTCGGCAGTGGCCGTGCCGAACGGCGTTACAGGTGCTAAAAGAAAGTCGTCTGGCTGCCTCGCATGCATGCGATCCTTGGTCACCACTCACCCCACCTGACCACGCAGGCACGCACTGACGCCTGCGATCACATCATTAGCACTAGCACATGCACATGCCCGATCCAGTGCTCCGCCGACGGTCAATCCGTTGGTCCCCTCCCTCTCCGGCTGCCGTTGAGGTGGCTGGAGAGTGGGGGGACCTCGGATTCGTGCCGGAGGCGTGTAGATAGTAGTTTTAGGGTAGTTAGGGTTCCTCCTGGTAGCGCCGTGGAGGCGGAGGCGGTGCCGGAGTGGGGGGTGGTGGCGCTGGCTCTTCTCCTCTGCGTCGTCGTCCTTTGGGGCGTCGTCGGGGGGCTGGCGTCTTTTGGTGCTCGGAGATCTTCGGTTCTGTCGAGTCTCCGTCCCCGGCAGGCGGTTGCTGAGGCGACGGTGGCGGCTGTCTGTTTTGGGGTCCTGGTCCTCCGGCCCTGTCTTCGCTGTGCTGTCGTCCCCTCCCGCGACGGCGCTGGGCTTGTGAGGTGGTGTGCTCTGGTGGGGAGTGGGGTGGATGCGAGTTGCTGCTCTACAGTTCCGGGGTCTCCGGCCGGCCGTGGTGGCGAGGGGAGGTGCGGGTTGGTGGAGTTTTTTTTTTTTTGACGCATCGGACAGTGGGGGGAAACTCCCCACTGCGTCATTTTCTCATTTTCTATTACCCATCAAATATTTACATACAGAAAGTAAAGCGATTGTTCAGAAATAAAATTACAAAAGATCTAGCCAATTCTGTAGTCCTTCTTTCAGGCTGGGCTTAACCCTATGCCTGATGTTTTCGACAGCAACTTTGAGCAGGCCGAAGCAGCTCTCTTGGTCTCTGTTTTCTGGTCGAAGATAATTTTATTCCGGTGGTTCCAAATACTCCAGCATCCAGCTATCATAGCTATTGTAAATAGTGGGCTTTGTGACCTGTTTTTGGCATCCATCAGCATATCCATAACTTCCTCGGAGGTGGGCTGCCGGCTTCCGGTGAGTTGGTGGTTGCTGCTGCTGGGCTGTGTGGTTTGCAGGTGAGGGGTCTGGCCACTTCCTCGGAGGTGGGTTGCCGGCGGGCCCAGATCCGGTGCGGAAGTTGCTCGGGGTGCGTCCCGGCCGAGATCCTTTCTTTGGTTTTAGATCCAATTCCTTGGAGCTGGTGGCTACTGCGGCTCGTCATCGCCTTTGGGCTAGGAGCTCTTCTTGCTCCGCTGTGCGACTCTGCAGGTGTTGGCTTCGACGGGAGGTCTGCCTGTTCTTCGGTCATGAGGAAGACGAAGGATTGTTTTGGTTTTCTGTTTACCTGGATGTTCTTCGTGTAGGTGTGAGGCAGCAGTGCCTTGATTCGTATCCTTTTGATTTACTGCTTGTATTCGGTCTTGTATTGGTTTCCTTATCGGTTGAATACAAGTAGCATAAGCCTTCGGGCGTATGTATTCTAAAAAAAAAATGCACGAGCTCCTCCTCCACATAAGACAAATCTCATGCACGCACTAATTAATTGCTCTGCTTAGCATCAGACCAGCTACACTTATGAATCTGTTCAACGAAAAAGCGGCAGGTTCCATTAGAGTGGAGTCGCCTCCATTTTTCCGCGGCGTGGAGCCGTCTCATTCCATTAGATATTTTATCCGCATATTTTTTTCCTCATGACGCCTCGTTCATCTTGACATTTTCAGGATCTCGACCAAAATGTCGAAGTGTCATCCTCAATACTCGTCCTGGTATTAGTCGTCGTCCTCCTCCTCGGTCGACTCCTCGTCGAATCAACCTTCGGCATTTTCATCGTCCTGATCTCATCTATCCAACTGGCGAGCTCGTCATCGCCGCTGGACTGCGCCAACGTGTGCCCCGGCCCGTCAACAGACCGACGCTGACAGCGGGTCCGTCGGGCGACGACTGAGTGCGCTCATGCGATTCCCAGCTCCGAGAAATCTTGGCTAATCACTACCAAGGAGCGAGAGAGAGTGTGGTTTCTATGTTGTAGGGACATAGCAGGATCGGGTTTTAAGTAGCAATGGACGGTTCCACTACGCCATAACATTTATTCGACTCGCGGAGATTATAATTTCTCCATAACCAATATTGACGGGACAGCCATAACCCAGTTCTGACAGCCATCATCGGCAACGGTGAAATTACAATTTTGATTAGAGGAAAAATATGCGGATAAAAAAATGGTGGCCGACAGTCATCAAGCTAATGCTAAGCAGAGCATTTAATTAGTACGGTCCATGCGATTTGTCTCATGTGGAGGAGCATTTGACCAATATAGTACGCCAGTACGGTGCATCCGTGCATGCGATTTGCATGCTAAGCAGAGCTAATGCTAAGTAGAGGTGGTGATCAAGGATCGATTGCATGCATGCATGGTCAGCTCGTGCAGGTGCGAGGCAGCCAGGTGACTTTCATCATGACGGGTGACGAAACAGGCTTTTCGTCAGGGCGCGAAACTCTCTCACGTGCATGCAGATCGCCCAGGTTTCGGCGAGAGCCATGCCAAAACAAGTGGCACGGACATTGCCGACGGGCGCTAGTTTTCAACAACTTTCAAACAGCGTGCTATTCTCGAATAAGTGTTTCAAAAAATATTATTTTAAAAAAAATTCCAAATACGAGCCCCTGCCCAATCATTTGTGAAAAGTAACCCCACCGGAAAAAATTGACAAATCTAACTCTGGCGGGAAGTGCAAAAAGCGACACGTGCTGTCACTTTTCGCCATCTAAGATGGCGGGAAGTCACGTTGTGCTGCGGCAAAAAACATTGTTGTGACCACTTTTTGCCCACTCAAAAAGCGACACGTGTCAGTTGGCGGGAAGTCACTTTCCGCCACCTGGGTTGGCAGGAAGACACGTGTCGCTTTTTACACTTCCCGGCAGGGTTAGATTTGATAATTTTTTCGATGGGGGTTACTTTTTGCAAATGCATTAGCCAGGGGGCCATATTTGCAAAAAAAAAATCGCTGCCGACTAGCTAGGGGAGTCTACTTTGTTCAGCCGTTGAGTAGACGTACCAAGCTCCATATTCCAACAACCATCTCTTTAACTACCGCTACTTTAGGATTTTTTTTACTGCCACGGGCGAATTTCAGAGAATTTTTTGTGTCTTTTACTGTACTAGTTGGCATGTACGTGCAACGCACGTCTTTACAAGTAGTATTAAAGAACTTTCCTCTCTACCCGTATTACACATCGGTCACTGAGAAACCTCTATAACGAAATCTCTATAACGCGCCTACCCGGTCCACACCTTGAGCTTCCTCGAGCGCCCCCATGGCCTCACCGGTTCTCCACCGTTAGTGATCCTGAGGTTTGATCGATTTTATCGAAAAAGTAAGTCTACAACCTCGTTCGGGTCTCTTTCTTATCGCACACCATTCATTCTATTTGGTTGCTTCAAGATTGGTGCTAACATTTTACAAAAATGTATGTCAACAAAATCTAGTTCCTAGTAAGAGATCCTTCAAACTTTTGTGGCACACACCTTAATTTCAAAAAAAAAAAAATCATTTCTCATCTTGGAGAACATTTAACTTTTTTTAGAATAAACCTCTTCGGATATTTTAATTACCTTTCAATTTTAAATCTTGAGAAGGAACCGACTGGATCCAGAAAAAATACATTAACCACATAATTAACCATATATGGAAAGAAACCATATCCAATATTGAAATTATCAAATTAAAAAATTAGCAGGGTATCCTGTGCATTTGCGCGGCTAGATTTAATTAAGCTTTGTTTTTGTGAATCATATTGTATTAACAAAAGATGCACTTGTGTACCCAACTTTTCTCTTCCCCCTAACTTTTCTAATTGCATATCTTCTACTTAGTTTTTTTTTACAAGACATATCTTCTACTTATACTTGTATATTGAATAAGAGAAAACATTGAAAATATATCTAAGCCATTGTAGCTTGTACTCATATTTGATTATAAGGAACACCTTCTCTGCGCATCTAAATGATTCAATGCTAGGTCATCGTATTTTCATGGTATATGCATGTCAGTTTGACCTTCCATCTAAGCCATTACATCCAACGGTATGTCAAAATATTTTGTCTCCTCTCTCTATCGTTTTTTTCTTTTCATCTAAAACAAAGTTCGTTTAGTACGTTGACATTGTCACTAATCAGCTAGATCCGGCCGGACGGTGATTTATTTGGTATCGGTATTTCTTTCCTACATGACAACGCATGCGTGTTTAGCGATTCTTTTTAATTAGTCGTGTTCGCTACGGAGTAAGCGCCAGTCACCTATTGCCAGACTCAAATCTCATGTTTGGAGCAGCGCCGTCGATAGTATTGTCGCGCCGAGGATTCATAACCATGGCGAAGACATTGGCGCCTTAGCAAAGCGCAAAACCGGAGAGGAGATGGGGACGCCTCGCTGGGAGAGCTCACATGTGTGGGTTTGTCAGTTCTAGAGTCCTCCACGACCGTCGAGGGTAAGTGTGTGGACGAGTGAAAGGAGTCATGGCGGGATTTAGGGACTCAAATCGTAAATTCACATGATCTAAATGATGCATAATTTTTACTATGCAGTTTTGGAAGACATGAGTGTGTACCATATATGTTTGCTCTAAATTTAAATTTAAAGTTTAAATATGAATAAATAATAACCATAAGGTTTAAAGCACTGCAATAAGTATTAGGGCTAACACTAGTAGAAAAACCATCTTTGGTCCAGGGCCGCCCAGCCATTAGCCCCGGTTCAGGTAAAAACCGGGACCAGTGCCTGGCACTGGTCCCGGTTCGAGTTGCCACGGCCCCGTGGACCATTGGTCCCGGTTCGGTTGGGGGTATTGGTCCCGGTTCTTGGCACGAACCGGGACCAAAGCTCCAGAGCCAGACACGTGGCGTGCGGCGGAGCTTTGGTCCCGGTTCGTGCCAAGAACCGGGACCAATACCCCTCCCTGCCTATAAATAACCCCCACCCCCCTTCTCTCCTCTAATTTTTTTCTCTTGGATTGGTGGGAAGTGGGTGCTATTTTTTTTTCCTTTGCCACGCACAAGATGTGTTCGATGAAATGCCCGACCCACACTTAAGTTCACACAAAATGATATCCTCGGCCGAGGTTAGCAACTTTATCCTTTTCGTCTGTAATTGATACAGAAATATTGCACGTGTCGATGTACGGTGGTCATTTCACTATTCAAGATGTTATTGTAATGGTATTTGATAAACTTAATTATATATATGATGCAGATGGATGCACGGATGCGATGGATGTACGGCGAACGACGCAGTTCCGAGTTTATTGCAGGCCTGCATAAATTTCTCGATGTGGCTGAGGCAAACAAAGTGAATAATTTTATGCCTTGTCCATGTGAGAAGTGTCGGAACGTCAGGGAGTACTCTGACCCGAGAACCATTCAAGACCACGTGATTCGGAAAGGTTTCATGCCCAGCTATAATTGTTGGACCAAGCACGGAGAAAGAGGGGTTACGATGGAAGACAATGAAGAAGAGGAGGATGATGACAACTATCCTATGTTCCCTGAGGAATGCGGTGATACTGTTATGGAAGACGTTGAAGAAGAAAGAGGTGAACATCGGGCATCAGATGAGCCCGCTGATGGTCTTGGTGGGGTCATTTCTGATGCAAAGCGAGAATGCGATACAGAAAAGGAGAAGCTAAAGTTGGAGGCCATGCTTGAGGATCACAAAAAGTTGCTGTACCCAAACTGCGAAGATGGCAGCACAAAGCTCGGTACCACACTGGAACTGCTGAAATGGAAGGCAGAGACTGGTTGTTCTGACAAGGGATTTGAGAAGTTACTGAAAATAATGAAGCCGAAGCTTCCAAAGGATAACGAATTGCCCGAGACTACATACGAAGCAAAGAAGGCTATCTGCCCTCTAGGATTAGATGTGCAGAAGATACATGCATGCATTAATGACTGCATCCTGTACCGCGGTGAGTACGAGAACATGGATAAATGCCCGGTATGCAATGCACTGCGGTACAAGATAAGACAAGATGACCCTGGTGATGTTGAGGGCGATGACGAGCCCCCCGGAAGAGGGTTCCTGCTAAGGTGATGTGGTATGCTCCTATAATACCACGGTTGAAACGTCTGTTCAGAAACAAAGAGCATGCCAGGTTGTTGCGATGGCACAAAGAAGAGCGTAAGAAAGACGGGAAGTTGAGACACCCCGCCGATGGGTCCCAGTGGAGAAAAATCGACAGAGAGTTCCCGACATTTTCAGATGACGCAAGGAACTTAAGATTTGGTCTAAGTACAGATGGCTTTAATCCTTTTGGGGAGCAGAGCTCCAGTCATAGCACTTGGCCCGTGACTCTATGTATCTACAACCTTCCTCCTTGGTTGTGCATGAAGCGGAAGTTCATTATGATGCCAGTGCTCATCCAAGGCCCGAAGCAACCCGGCAACGACATTGATGTGTACCTAAGGCCATTAGTTGATGAACTTTTGCAGTTGTGGTCCGAACCAGGTGTACGTGTGTGGGATGAGCACAAACAACAGGAATTTGACCTACGAGCGTTGCTGTTCGTAACCATCAATGATTGGCCTGCTCTTAGTAACATTTCAGGACAGTCAAACAAGGGATACAATGCATGCACGCACTGTTTAGATAAGACTGAAAGTATACATTTGGGAAACAAGAATGTGTACCTGGGGCATCGTCGATTTCTTCCGAACAGTCATGCCGTAAGAAAGCCCGGCAAGCATTTCAACGGTGAGGCAGATCGCCGGAAGAAGCCTAACCTCCCTGATGGTGATGTTATATATGACATGGTCAAGGATTTAGAAGTAATCTTTGGAAAGGGTCCTGGCAGTCTATCTGTTCCGAATGACGCTGACAACCACGTACCCATATGGAAGAAGTGCTCTATATTCTGGGAGCTACCCTATTGGAAAGTCCTAGAGGTCCGGTCTTCAATCGACGTGATGCACGTGACGAAGAATCTTTGCGTGAACCTGCTAGGCTTCCTGGGCGTGTATGGGAAGACAAAAGATACACCGGAAGCACGGGCAGACCAGCAACGTATGAAAGACCCATACAACAAGCAGACGGATAAAGGGCGTCAATACTTAAGCAGCTACGCTCTTACCAAAGCAGAGAAGGAAATCTTTTTTGAATGCCTGAGCAGTATCAAGGTCCCGGCTGGCTTCTCGTCAAATATAAAGGGAATAATAAATATGGCAGAGAAAAAATTCCAGAACCTGAAGTCTCATGATTGCCACGTGATTATGACGCAGTTGCTTCCGGTTGCATTGAGGGGGCTTCTACCGGAAAATGTTCGAGTACCCATTGTGAAGCTATGTGCATTCCTCAATGCAATATCTCAGAAGGTCATCGATCCAGTAACTCTACCAAGTTTACAGAAGGCTGTGGTCCAATGTCTTGTCAGCTTCGAGTTGGTGTTCCCCCCATCATTCTTCAATATTATGACGCATCTCCTGGTTCACCTAGTCGACGAGATTGCCATTCTCGGTCCTGTATTTCTACACAATATGTTCCCCTTCGAGAGGTTCATGGGAGTCTTGAAGAAATATGTTCATAACCGTGCTAGGCCAGAAGGAAGCATCTCAAGGGGCTATGGAACAGAAGAGGTCATTGAGTTCTGTGTTGACTTTATTCCTGACCTTAAGCCGATTGGTGTTCCTGAATCGCGGCATGAGGGGAGACTGAGTGGAAAAGGCACGCTAGGAAAGAAAGCACTGATATGTAGGGACGGGCATTCTTTAACTCAAGCACACTACACAGTTCTACAAAGTTCCACCTTCGTGGCTCCGTATATCGAGGAACACAAGAATTATGTACGCTCCAAGAACCCGGGGAAGGATGACTCCTGGATTAAAGAAAAACACATGGAGACCTTCGGCAGTTGGTTGCGATTACAGCTCATGAATGACACCACTGTCGGAGATCAGCTCTACTTGTTGGCCGCGTCACCATCTTCGACTGTATTGAATTTCCAAGGGTACGAGATAAATGGGAATACATTTTACACGATCGCCCAAGATAAAAAGAGCACCAACCAGAACAGTGGTGTCCGCTTTGATGCAACAAACGACGATGGGCAAAAGGACACATACTATGGTCGCATAGAGGAGATATGGGAACTTGACTATGGACCTACTTTTAAGGTCCCTTTGTTTCGGTGCAGTTGGGTCAACATGAATGGAGAAGGGATAAAGGTAGACCAGCTGTACGGGATGACAACAGTGGATCTCAAGAATCTTGGTTGTTACAAGAACGAACCATTCGTCCTAGCCAATGATGTGGCTCAGGTTTTCTATGTGAAGGACATGTCCTCCAGACCGAAAAAAAGAAAAAACAAGCAAACGAATACATCAGACGATGAGCCAAAGCGTCACGTAGTTCTTTCAGGGAAAAGAAACATCGTGGGAGTCGAGGACAAGACAGACATGTCAGCAGATTATGATAAGTTTGATGAAATTCCGCCCTTCACAGTGAGAACTGACCCAAGCATCCCGTTAAATAATGAAGATGCTCCATGGTTACGGCTGAAGCGATCATAGGCCAGGGACATACGCGAAGAAGGGTTCATGGCTTTTATGTAAATCAATGTAATGTATTAGCACCGTAGGGCTGTATGACGGGAATCCGAATGCTTTGTATACTGCAAATCATCGCGTGGTCGTGAGCAGCAAATCGACCTTCGATCCACAGCGGCAAGACGTCTCTGATGATCTACGACCGTCCCAAAAAGTGTTGGGAATGTCGCAGATCATCAGAGCGCCTTGCCGCTGCTTGGATCGGACCGAGGGGCATGGCTACCACTTCCACCACCACCACCACTCCCACCTCCTCGGCAATTCATCATTGCGTCACCCTAATCCAGTGGCTGGATTCAACCTACCTGAGGGCTTGTGTTTCCAACAGCGTCGTTGTGTTGTCATTGTTCACCGTCCTACAGGAGGTGGCTCCAATGGCTGGCCGGTGAACAAGGACGAACACAATAATGCCAGGGAACATGCCAGCAGGTAGGCTAAATCCAGCCATTGGATTCGGTGGCGAAGGTAGACGCTCGTTGTGTGCCGTTCGCTGCAGGGACGCCGCTATTTATAGGCGATTAGAAAGTGTACCTGTGGATGAGGTGGGAGTGGTGGTGGTGGTGGGAGTGCTGATCCAACAGCTCACAAGCCCTCAAAAGAAACACACCCCTGATCCAACGGCTCACAAGCGCTCGAAAGAAACACACGATCCGTGTGATTCTTTAGTCCCGGTTGGTGTTACCAACCGGGACTAGTTCTAAAAATCCAACAGCTCACAAGCGCTCAAAAGAAACACACCCCTGATCCAACGGCTCACAAGCGCTCGAAAGAAACACACGATCCGTGTGCTTCTTCCTTATTGGTGGGAATCCTTTAGTCCCGGTTGGTAAAATTGCGCGGGAACAAATAAGCCCCTTTAGTCCCGGTTGGTGGCTCGAACGGGGACTAAAGGTCTCACTATATATATGTAGTCATGGCCTCCATTGGCATAGCACATCTAAACTCATATCTGCAACCTCATCACTCTCCCATGGCTTCCACCGTACCCACTCTAACCTACTCGGAGGCGGAGGCGCTTTCCGCCTCGAACTACCCCTGCCCGCCCGGCTACGACGTCCCCGCCGGCTGGAGGCTGAGCACCGGAGGCGTGCCGGTCCCTCCTATCCCTCAAGGTTTGGCACGTCGGGCGGCCATCACGAACCACTACTACCTCGAGCTCACTCCGGAGCAGCGGATGGATCCCCGCTGGCATCCCGACTACCGCCCGACTTGGGACGCCTTCTTCATCAATCGGCGTGAGAGGGCGCTCGCCAGGTACGAGGAGGATGGCCCGCCTCCTTCGAACTTCAACGAGGCCGGCCGTCGGCTGTGGTGGAGCGGCCGAACTCTCCAGAGCGTCATGAACTACATCACGGCCGGCGATAACCCCCGCCTGCGCTACCCTCACTTCCAGTCCAGGCGCCCGACGACAGCGCCGCCCGACGACAACGACGACGGCGGCGGCGACTACGACGACTACGAGGACGAGTATTATAGGCCTAGGCAGGAGTATGACTAACCTATGGTTTGTCTATGTACCCAAGATTGTTGTCATGAACTACTTCTGGTCTAGCTAAGACGACGATCGTGTAAAATGTATCCAAGATTGATGGGTGACTACTTTTCGCATTGATATTAAACAAACCATGCAAATTACATTGACAACATAAACCAACGGCTCACAAGCGCTCGAAAGAAACACACGATCCGTGTGCTTCTTCCTTATTGGTGGGATTCCCTTTAGTCCCGGTTGGTGGCTCACAGAGTGATCCAACAGCTCACAAGCCCTCAAAAGAAACTGTTCTGCATTAATAATTATTATTACATATTATAAATATAGGTTCACTGAAATTGTTCTGCATTTACTTCTGCTTGCCATGGGATTTTACAACACCAAAAATAGAATTAACTGAATTAATAATTATTATTACTTAATCATAAATCTTACTTAATCATTTTTGATCGATTTATACATATTATTAGTCGAGTTTGGATTTTGGATTTTGGATTATTTATACAAATTCAAACACTTTTCATGTTGAAAGTTTTGTCAATTCAAAATATGCAATAAAGTTAATGCATTTTTAATTGAAAATGGCAAATTTTCACCGGCGCGGCCCACCACCACCGGCGCGGCCCCGCCACCACCACCGGCGCGGTCCACCACCACCGCTGGCCGCCGCTCCACCACCACCGGCGCGCTCCACCACCACCGTAGCTACTCAAGGTGAGAGTGGTTTTTTTTTCATAATTTTGCATTGTAGCTAGATTGTAGATTATAATTGTTATAGAAATTTGTTAGATATAGATTATAATTGTTATAGAAATTTCTAAACATAATTTTGCTACTCAAGGTTAGAAGTAATTAGATTAAAATTGTAGCATTGTAGATTAAAATGATTAATATGTTTAGAAATTTGTTAGATATAGAAATTATTAGGTTATAGAAATTGTTAGGTTATAGAAATTGCTAGGTTAGTTGTAGATGGTTTTTTGTTAGCCATTTGTTAGTGTTAGTTGCTAGGTTAGTTGCTAGGTTTTAGCTATTTTTTGTTAGCCATTTTCTGTTAGCCATTTGCTAGAATTAGTTTTGTTAGTGTTAGTTTTAGTTTTGCTATATATTGATGTTAATTTTAGTTTTGCTACATATTGATGTTAATTTTAATTTTAGCTTTGCAAATGATTTTAGCTATATTGATGTATATTTTAGCTTGAGTCTTATGTTCTTGAGCTTAATGGCTTTAATTTCTTGATGTTTTAGGGTTTAGGGTCTCCGAGTTCGCCGTCGCGCCCAAGAATCCCCGCCCGAGGTGCTCTGCCGCTCCCCGCCCGAGGTGCTCTTGCAAATGAGATTATAAGGCAGCATATGAAGTTTCTAATTTGTTCTTGCAAATGAGATGATATTGTAGATGTATCTTGACATATGGAACAAGTTACCCAACTAAAGTTTTGTGTATTGTTCTTAATTTGCAGAAACTATGGAACGAGACGAAGATCAGGAAAATATCCTCCAGGATATAATCCGCGGGCCGGAAGATATTGTCGATGTCACCACGGAGTTTTTGAACAACTCCGGTGAGGGAGATGAGTCTCTCAACCGAAGAGACGGCTCCGGTGAGGTAGAACCCGACGGCCGGGGTGAGGGAGAAGTCAGCGAGGGAGAAGCCGACGAGGGAGAAGCCGAAGGCTCCGGTGGAACATTAAATGTTGCAAACTCCGGCGAGGTGCATATACATATATTAATGAAGCCGAAGATTGTATTAATTAAGCCTCTGCTGTCTATATACATATATTAACGCTCTTTCTTCTTTTAGCCCTCCGGATCGAGCAAATCTTCTGTAAGGACAAAACGAGGCCCAGCCAAAAAGTTGGGCGACCAAGAAAGGTACACGATCGAAAGAGTCGCTGAAGACGGCACACCGACTGCTCCCCCTGGTGTTAAAAATAAAATGGTAAAGCAATGCGGAGTTCTTGTTAGGGACTTCATCCCGATCACCGTTCGAGAATGGCATCGGCCAAAGGAGAAAGGACAGCTATATGTCAGCGATGAGGGCAAAGAAAGACTTTGGAGAAAGCTCATGGTTAATTTCACCCTGCCGGCGCCAGAGGTGGATTCAGATGAGGAGGATCCAGATGAGGCAGAAAAGATTGCCCGGAAAATCATGGAGCAAAAAGTCAAGGACTGGGCACTTAAGAAGATGGCCGAGCTATTCAAGAACTGAAAGAAAAGATTGAACAACCTGTTTGTCAAGAAAAATAAGACTCCAGACTTCGATAAAGGGTATGAGAAGATAAAGGACTACTGGGAAGAATTTGTGGCGTACAAGAAATCAGAGGAAGCTCTGGAAAAGTCTGCAAAAAATGCGGCAAATGCTGCTCTAAAGATGTACCACCATACTATGGGGCCTGGTGGCTACGCTTTTAGCATGCCTAAGTGGGAGAAACTTGAGGCGGACCTGCTGGCTAATGGGATCACTCCAGAGCCACTCAAGTGGATCGAACGGGCAAGAAATTGGTTTTACGGGCATGGGGGCACGTTGGACGCAGAAGGGAAGTGCATATATAACAGAAGACACAAAGATAATCCCCTACTACCCATCCAAGAAATTAGAAATGCAGTAAAGGATGTTGCAGAGGGACGGTTCATTCCCGATAGAGAGGATGACGAGCTCACACGCGCCCTTGGGAATAAGGAACACGACACGGTTACGAGGCGTACCTGGCTCCAAGCCCAAGACAATTGCGATTCCCGAGCACAGGAAGAAATTTCCTGATAGAAGCCATCAGAGGAGAAAGGAAAGGGAGGCAATGGAAGCATGCGCTGCTGCAGACCGGTGCGTAATATAGAAGAAGAATTAAAGCTGCAGAAGGAACAAATTGCCGTGCTTAGCCAGCAAGGTACTAGCGGCCAATCTCAACGGCACATGGTAGAAGCTGCATGCGATGGTACCGGTGGCCCATCGAATCGGAAAAGCAGCGTGGCTTCCACGGAGCTCCAGGATGGTAATGATGATGCAGTGGCTCCTCTTCGTCGCTACCCAGTGGATGATATCACGGAGAGCACACCTTGTGAGCTGCATGTGAAAGTTTATAACATATCCGTGAAGGTGGCGGTCGGCTATGCCCTACCAATTGGACCTAATCCAACTTACCATTTTGCTCCGGTTCCAAATGGCTACGCTGTTGTCGGGGTGGATGCAGTGATGAAAGATTTTGAGGAGCTGAAGCTGCACCACCCTGCAGGTGAAGATGGGGAGGTGCTTGAACTTGGAGAAGCCAAGAAAGCGCCAATTCTATGGCCAAAGGAATTCATCGTGCTTCCGAACTGGCAGCCAAGGCCATCGACTCCTCACCAGTCTCCAGCGCAACAGTCTCTTCACCGCCTCAGCATTCTCCAGCGCAGCCGTCCTCTTCACCGCCTCACAAGTCTCCAGCGCAGCCGTCTCCGCCGCCGCGTGACCAGTCTCCAGCGCAGCCGTCTCAGCAGAAGAAACGGACCAACGCCGCTCCCCCGCTCCCCACTCAGAAGAGAGGTCGCACTCAAAAGATAGTCGACATCCCGACGGTTCCTCCCAAGAGACCTTATGACAGGACTGAAGCGGAAAACGCCGAGGTAGTGGCTGCCTACAATAAGGCTTTTTTTGCACCAAAAAAGCCCGAGCAAAAGAAGGTATATGATGCAAAAACCAAAAAGTGGGCTATGTCCTTCCTTGAGCAGCCATCCCAGATATCGATGAATCTGCCATCTGACTATGGTCGTGAACTTACTAAGCTAGCACGTGCCCAGTCTGAGCAGAACAAGGAAGAAGTGCAAAAAGCGGGAAACAAATTGCCCAGCTCGGACAGCAGAAAAATCAATCGGTCCCCCCGCTCATAGTGTGTTCCGATGTCGACAAGGACTTCAGAGCCGCTATGGATAAGGACCTGGAATTATTGGACCCCAGAGCCATAGCTGCTGCTAAAGAACTTGGTGTCACTGTATCGCAGGCCAAGGAACAGGCTACCGCCTTGGGTATGAGCCTTGGTCAACTTTTAGGCTATGAATATGCGCCAATGTTAGAGATGGCACGGAAATATGTCCAAGGGGAGCCTATGGTCAGTAATGAGGAGCTGACGGGTCTATCAACACATATGCGAAATCTGCATACCTGGTACCTGGTGCACACATCAAAGAAGGACGCGAAAGAGTGGTTTCCGCTGGACGTTAGAGTGGAGCATTTCTTCAAACGTTACATTATACATGTTCAACTGACTGAACTGTTCCAGTTATTCAAAAGCGAGCCCTCGACAAATCTATCCTCTCTTGCTATTGTCTGTAAGTGATTTATTTTCGTAATTAAGTCTCTAGCTCAGCTCGTTCATTGCCTGTATTATATTATCCTGACTATATATATATCCTTTTGTACGCTATTATGCAGAATGAAGATGCTGGAATGCAAAAGATCTAGAGTTTTTGAGGTTGGGTTTGTTGACCCATATATCGTGAATTCACATACGTTAGTCAATCACCCCAAAGACGTGGAGCATGACCTGACCACCTTTTTAACCATGCAACATTTCTGTACGGAAATACTATTTCCTTACAACTTCAGGTGAGTGTTTCTGTCTTGTACATATTTTATTTGGCTTTCTCGATGTTAAGTGTAATTGATGAGCTATGCATGTCTGCTTTATGTAAACGTCCGCAGGTTCCACTGGATTCTGCTAAGCATTCAACCTGACAAGTCCATAGTTGAAGTCCACGACTCATTAAGTTGGGACCAAGCGTTGTGGTCCGACATGAAAGAAATGCTCAACAAGTAATTTCAATCATTATCGCATTATATCGCCCTCTTTCGTTCGTTCCCTGATGTCAAGTAATTAATAATCCTTTGTTCATTTTCTTTGCCAAACAGGTGTTGGACAATTTTCAAACAGAAGGTAGAAGGTCCATTCAAAGATGAGCTAACTTATAAAACGGAAAAGTCCGCAGCAGCCACCGGGGAGTAATTTATGTGGATTCTACGTGCGAGTTCATTCGCGAGTTGACCACTGAGCGGAGAACAACTGCTTTCAGCAAAATGCGGGAGAAGATCGACCCAGAACGCGCGTACAAGCAATTCAAGAGGAATTGGCGGGATTTCTGCTTAGGGAGGTCATCGATGAAAAGGGAGAACATTATGCTTCGGACGATGAACTACATATGTGATCTATCACCATGTAATTAAATACTTGTATTCTCGCAAGAGATCGAATATTAATTATATATGCATCAACGTGTACTGTGTATATAGTAGAGCGTATAATATGCGTACGGAAACGATGGAGAGCACGTCGGCGATGCGAAGAAGGGGGAGACGATGGAGGCACCGACGAGAGGGAGAGGGGGCACCGGCGAGAGGAGAGGGGCACCGGCGAGAGGGGCACCGGCGAGAGGGATAGGGGGCACCGGGGAGGGAACCGGCGAGAGGAGAGGGGGCACCCTAAACCCTAAATACCAAAAAAAAAAGGCACACATTGGTCCCGGTTCGTATTAAGAACCGGGACCAATGGGTCTCCCCCACGCCTAGCCAGAACTGGCCACGTGGACCAGCATTGGTCCCGGTTCTTGGACCAACCGGGACCAGCATTGGTCCCGATTGGCTAGTGTAAATTACGGAGTCAAAAGAGTATGGTGATTTTATTGTAAAATGCAATAAGCTAGATGACTACATAGCAAGGTTTTGTTAACCTAGGGTCTGAACATATAAGTAGAGATTTATCTGTAATTTTTTTTTGAGTATTCAATTACAAATGGCACAAATGATAAGATTCCTCCTGCCCTGTATCTCTGCTCTCTCATCCGTTTCTTGGGCAGAGCTAAGGGTATAGCTACTATAGCGACGTCGTGCCGCTGGATTTGACGTGCTCGCGCAAGTCTGTCAGTTTGTAGGGGCGAGCGAGTCGGGCGCCGAGGGCCATGCCTGAGAGGCAGTGCTTCGGCGTAGTGGTGAGCGCCGCTGTTGCCCGTGCATAATGGTGTCGCAGGTCATGCGCCAAGCGCCATGCGGGACCATGTTGGGAGGAGGGACGATGGGCTGAGGCTGACATGTGCTCTGCTCCTGGCGACCGTCTCTGCATTGGGATGATCGTGCGCTGAGACGCCGTAATGTCTTCTCGCGTGCACTACCAACCGGCCTCCAGTTCATCGCCCGCCTCAAGCACAAGGTTCAGGCATAGTACCACCGAGTGCTACTTTGACTCTACGGCAACCGTAATCTGGGATTTTGCCGGAGCTGGCAGCATGCACAGAACGGAGATGAAGAACCGTTCGAGCAAGTGTTTTGGAGGTGCGGAGGAGCCCAGAGTACCCGGACGACCGGACACAGAGTTCCGGCGCGACGTCCGGGTGGGCCGCGCCACCGCTGTGACGCGCTAGGCTCCGCGGTCGCCATGGAGGACCGCGCTCCGGACCTTCCTCATGCCCGGCCGTGGCGGTGTGCGTGTGGCACCTGGCCGCCGGCGAGCCGTTCCGCCTGGTGTCCAAACGCTTTGGCATCGGCATCTTCGCCTGCCACACGAAGCTGGTCCTCGAGGTCTGTGGCGCCATCCAGTCCATCCGGTCCCTCCTCATGACAGTGGCCCGCCAATGGCGTCGCGAGCTTGCGTTCCATTCCGTTCGTTGTTGCGTGTGTGAGTGTGTGACCCAACCAGGATCGCTAGTTAGCTAGCTTCCACGCGTGGTATGTACGACCAGGATCGAAGAGCGGTATTCAGCTTTTACCGATCCAATTTAGATTGGTTGTCGTCGGATTGTTTTTTTTTGGCGATCGTTTTGAGGCAGTGGCAAAATCTCTGTAATTATCGTAAAACGAAAAGATTGTTGAGTGTCAAACATTGGAGCAATCTGGACCGTTGACCAAATATTGAAGGGCTCAGATTTAATGTATCAACACAAGTTTGCTCTTTTAATAATAGTATAGATAAAGTATATCTTCTTAGGTTTTTTCTATAATTTTTCTGTTTTGTAAAATCACTCCATTTTGCATGCAATTTAAAAAAAGCATTGAGCTAACCTTTTGAATTTTATCCTCAATGCAACGATAGTTCTCACACAACATTTATCATTCATTGTAAGGGCATAATTCTTCGGACACATTATATTATTTTGCTATGGAACGATAACAAACTTAACATGCCCATTTTCAGTTCCTACAGAATTTAACATGTTATGGGACCTAAATTCCGACAAGTTTTATATTCATGCATTCTGAAATACTACAAAACAAAACGCACCGAAGGTATACATTTTCAAGACATCGTACAACTTTGACCTTTTGAAATAAGGAGCAAAATTTTTAGAGTAATTTTCACTCACAATAAATCCAATGTCATCTATTTAGAACATCTCCACGGGTACCCCCCAAAGGCCCATTGGGGGTCTGGACCGAAAAATCGGCCCCAGTGGCACCCCCCAAAGGTCCGGCCCGGACCAATTTATGTCCGGCACCCCCAGGCACCCCCCAAGTTTGGAGGCCCGCTCGGGGCCACCGGACAACGCCCGGACAAGCCCTCCGACAGGTGGGCCACCTTGTCATAGCCACGGAGCCGGTCAGCCGCGATTAAAGGCGCCGTGCAGGGGCTGTCACATGCGTAATGGCGGCCACTTCGCCGGGCGATTTCCCAAGCGACGCGACGGCAGTGCGCCTTCCTGCACGCGTAGCATTAAACGCCGGCGCCAGCGCCAGCCCACGCGCTGGCGTTGCGGCTTCCCCACGCGTTGCATTAACGCGCGGCGCACCGCCCCCACGCCCTACCCGGCCAATATAAGGCGTCCCCGCCTCAATGCTCGCCGTGCACTGCATCTACTCCGCCTCCTCTCCTCGTCGCAATCTCTCCCCGGCCCTCCCTCCCTTCGCCGGCCACCATGTCCAACAACTATGAGGCGGACAGCTCGGCTTACCACGGCGGGAGCAGCCTCACCCTTGAGCAGGCGTGGGAGTTCCATCGCTACGGGCTGTTCGTCCCGCGGACTTCCGCCTGCCCAAGGGTGGGCTGTCTCGCGGGAGGCCTCGCCGTGCCACCCGTTCCCGAAACGGCCGAGCAGATCCAGCTCGCTATCGCCCCGTGCCGGAGATGGATGACGCCGGAGGAGCGAGCACTCCCCGCCAACGACGACCACAACTGGGCCCATCGGTCGAGCGGTTCACGCACGAGCGGAGGGACGCCATCGACGCATACCACGGCGCGTGGCCGCCCGTGCCTACAATGCCGCCGGGCGGCATTTCTGGTGGCGTGAGACTGGCCACACGGTGGCCAGCGCCATTGAGGCCGCCCTCCAGCATGCCGCAACAGGGAGCGCCACCCCATTGCGGATTCTTCCACCAGTGTGACGTGGAGGAGGCGGCAACAACTGGCAGCGCCTGCTGCACGATGAAGGAGGAGCGCCGCTCTCCACCGCGTCGGGGAGGCATAAATTCGCGCTAGACAGCATCTTTGCTGATTTCCACGCTGATTGATGCGTGATTTTTCCCGCCCACCGTTTCCGCTCTATTTCCCGCCCACCATTAGCGTTGTATTTTTCGCGCGATGGCACCATTGATCCGAGGCTATAAAAAACCCCCTCTGCATTTTTCATCCAAACAACCTTCTCCACTGTTCTCTTTGTTACCCAATTTTTTTAGTGCCCCTGAGTTTGCCTTGCTCCAACCAAGCTATTAGGCCGAGGAAGATGAAGGATGCGAGGTTGCCCCCGGGGGTGGAAGTCTTGCGGTGTTGGTGCGGCAGTCCATGCAAGGTGAAGGAGGTGACAGATTTTTCCGATAAGTTCGGCATGAAGTTTTTCACGTGTCCCAATTAGGAACATGATCCACCCGTTGCAGCATCGACGTACGACAAGCCTCCGTACTTTTAACCATGATGAACTGACATATTTGTTTGTGTTATTGTTGATTATTTATGAACGTTTTTTTGGCAGTCTCCTCCGCCAATCTGCCCCTTCTATCATTGGATTGATACGGAGCAGCCGGATTGGGCGGTGCGTGAGATTTGTGAGAGGCAACGGCGTGCATGGGAAAGCCTGGACTTGGAGGAGCATCAGAAAAATGCTGCAGCACGGGAGAAAGCGGAGCGAG